>OY740766.1:68107391-68707391 GCA_963513935.1 Aphrophora alni
GAATGAGGAGAGTGAATGTTTATTTACTTATTAATTACTCATGATCCTTTATTTATTTTTTACTTGCACATTGACTCATTGGTTTCAGATATTAATCATATTTTACTCAAACTTTTATCGAAATCGGTAATCTGATTATGATTAATAAGACCTATTATAACTGCTCTGTAAACTTTTTTTTTAAATTTGTACCGTTTATACCCGAACCAACATATTTCATATGGCTGTCCATGTTTTTACCTTAGGCGTAGGCCTACATTGAATAAAATAGTTGGATACGATTTTTAAAAAAAATGTCTGTGTCGTTTTCTTTACTATTTGTATTTCAAATTTTGAGTTAACGGTGATTATCATTTTCATTTGAGTGAAAAAGTAAAAAACAACAGCCATTAAAAAGTAATAAATGTGTTAAAAAAGATCATTGCTGTGTGATAGTCTAGTTCCAAGTAAAGTTATAAACACTATCAGGGCTGTGCTGTGCGTGTATCCACATAATATAATGTTACTTAATGAATTCAGAGTTGCAACATGTTGTCTACAGTTTAACACATACCAGATGATAGTCTATAAAATTCTACATTAATTATTTGTTTTGTATTTCATAATAACAATGAAATGTAATTGATAAAACATGATCAATGTACAAAAATAAAATACTAAGCGCATACGGTTCTTGTTTGTCTATAGATTAATTTGTATCCGATCTCGCCCAATTAATGTACGTAAATTTGTATGAAGGTGTATCTAATATTTCATTTTCAACTTTTATTTTATCAATTTAGTTGAAAACTAAATTAAAATTGAAAAATCTCCTTTCATAAGTAAAGTTGAAAATTCTCCGGTTAATTCTCCGCAAGGGTATAAGGTTTTACAAGGTCAGGTGTTAAACTCTTGAGATGAAGGTCAAAAGTTGTTCACTGCAAAAAAAAAAAACGTTAGATTAGGTAGAATCAATGAGTGTCTTCAGTTCAACTTGGTGTTTGTAATTTATTTTGTTCATGTGTAATTTTGTCGTCTTGTGGTTTTGTGATTACCTGTATGTATGATCTGAATGCTCTGCTCTGGCCTAGATTTAACTATGACTTTCTTTTGTATGTTACTAATTTTAATTTTAAAATAGTAATAGGCTACTAGAGTTTTCGTATTTTATATGTTCTAGGTTTATCACTTGATAATGAGAGTTGATCTATACTCTCGAAACGTCTTGTATTAATTGTTTATACACAAATAATTGAATAAATCATACCAAATATTATGGGTAATCCATCATTATCCAATAACAGTATATTATGGGACAGTTTTTACGACTTTCGGGTGAAAAATTATTGCCAGATTTTGTTTTTATTTGACAATCAGCCACCATTTTGAAATTTGCGAAATTTACTCCAATAGGTTGGATCGATGGACATTTCACACCAATTGTTGACGTATCCACTAGGGAAACCGCAATACCAACAATTTCTATATTGTAAAATAAACAATAGGCTGTACATTTATTATGCACTGAGTTTGAAACCAAAGAAAACCAAACTGTTCATTAAATACATTTATATCTTTATAATTTAAGCGTTAAAATTACCTTTGTCTATTTTAAGTAAAATAATTCGCAGTGGTTTCTGATGGATTTTCATTAAGTTGGTAGCCTACATCATCCGCTTTATAATTTACTATTGTCAGATATCATTAATTTTGTTACATATATTCTTTTTTTTATTCTTACATTTTACTTAATTCCATTCCTCCAATAAAATTCAAACCACTAGTGTCAATTCACGAGTTCAACTAATAACCCTTATCACCTCCTGAGACCCGCCTTATGACGTAAATGCAAATAGACTGCTTGGGCCTTTCAGATAACAATAACCCGCATATCCTTTTCTCTCTCTATCTTGTTTAATATTATCAAACTCAGGATGTAACATGTGCGTACCTAAGGTTGCCTGAACACCCATGTTTTTTATTCTACCCCCTTCCATCCTATGCAATACTATTTTATTTGGTAATTTACTAATTTTCATCGCTATATAATTTTTAACACAGTAGTAATAAATCATCCTATGATAACATAGCCTGTAAGAACATTTTTAAGTTTCGTCATATTATAATATTGGTTTTATTGTAAGTTATTTTTCAGAATTATGACAGCAATTATTCAATACGTATAAGTAGACATATTGATGCTTTTTAACCCCCCCTCCTTTCTTTGTCGGTGTGGTTAAAGCGTATCAACATTATGATATTACGAAGACTTAGTATATTATATAGTTTTACCCTGCGATGCATTGTGGATTAAATGGACACGTACACCTTGGAGCATCGACCTCCAGGTACGTGTGTGCATAAGGGGTGCTTGGAGGGTTGCCACGTGATTCATTATCTTCTGCGTTATCGCTTACTTAATGTCTTTAAACTATAAACTTAAACAATTTTTCTATAAAGTTGTTTTCTGAGATACTTTAGTAAAGCTTTTTAGGATTTATGTAACGTAAACTTGTTTTTATGGTGACTTATTTTTTTTAACTATTGATAGTAACTATCCACAAGCTTTGTTAAGCATTTTAAAGTGATCAGATACCATTTAAATTAACTTACTTTAAATTGACAAATATTCAGAAAGGAAAAATAAACTTAAATCATTTAAAGATGAAACTCATTTAGTTTCAATAATTTTTTAATGTTTTTTTTTTTTTTTTGTCAGAGTTATTATTCAATGTTTACATAACGCTAAATTTGAGCGGTTGTATAGATTTGATCTTCATTTTGGTTTCAGATTTTTATCTACGCATGGATTGTCTGGTTATTGTTATTGTTTAAATATATTATTATCAATAATTAACGTTTAGGTGATAACGTAAAAACCTCGTAATGGATATACAAAGCTTTAAGTGCAATATTTTGCTTTTGAAGGTATAATATATTTTCTTATTAGTTAAGAACAAAATATATTATACCTAAATATATATTTATTTAATTTTTACTAAATATTGTAATTAAATTAATGATGTAATTATGCATCAAACTTCTCTTTTTATCTTAATTATAAGTGATGTCTTAAAAACTAAATTTTATTCTACTAACATAAACTTTTTTTTTCAGTTGTCAAATTTTTATAATTAAAAAATTTAAATCATGTAATTTGTAATAATTTTTTCGATGATCTTTTTTTTTTTTTTTTTAGTAGAAGTAGGCCTAATATTTTTGTACACACCAACAATCCTGTTATATTCCTATGGTTACATACTGGCTTTTGCTTTTTCATTTTATGTCATATTCCTATAGATTATTAATGTTGTAAAAAAATAGGGTTGAAATGTTGCCACATGGAGTTAGAACTACCAAAAGGGGAGAAAGATAGAGAGGGAGTCTACAGGGTAGCGTGACAAATGAGAAACACGATCTTTGTGAGAAGGAGACATATTTTTAAAATAAAATCATACATCTGGAGATGCGAGAGGAGAAATCAATACAATCTTATAATATAGTAGTAAGTTAAATAAACTTACAGGATTATAGTTGCTAGTTTTCCAAATAACTAACAGATTTAGTACGCATCTGAAGTATAAACTTTAACTACATGTATAGGCCTAATAAAATTCAATTTTTGAAGTTAAGTAGTTCTTGTTTTAATTGTGAACAGACAAACTTTTGAACTTCAAAGAATAAAAAAATCATTATAGTTTTTATTTATTATATGAGTCTTAACGCGTTTTCCATTTTTCCACAATTTGTTTGTGCTATCTAGGCTAATTAAGGCAGAAAACTGAGCTCGATACCTTGTTTATATAACCACCACATAAGGGCAGACTTATGTCTTAAACCTCTCGGCTACGACCGCCTTTTGATCAATAAATTCAATGTACATTGAAGATGAGTGATTTATTCCAACCTTTTATTCGGAACTATAATGTTTGAATAAAATCCAACAATAAGGCTATTAATACAAATAAATTATTTTCGCTCTTATAACAACAGCGTCATTAGAGAAAATAAGAGATTTTCTTCTAATACTTGCAGGGTTTATTAAGTAAAAATTAAACAATTTGCTTTTTCTCAGAGCTATTCGTCATACCACCTTTTAAAACAAGAATGAATATTGAATTTGTTCTGAATATTAAGAAATACGAAATAGTCTATTATGACTATGGGTTTTGGGGGAAGCCGCAAACTGTTTATATGACAACTGCAAAGCGTCTCGATTAAGTAGACACGAATAGTCTCATAAATGTAAAGATCCGTATAACATACATGTAATAACGTAATAAATAAATCCTAATTATCTTTTTTAAATAGCTTTGACGAAACTCCTAATGTTTATGATAAATTATAATGTAATGCATTGCATAGGCGCGTTCTGAAGGGATACACGAGTTTATGACGCCATACTTGTTGCGATAAAACTTTCAATTCTTTTGTTTAAATCTCAGTTAAGACTTTTATCTCAAAATATAGTATTATATGACAATTATCGTAATAGTACACATAACCTAGCTACATTTCATTCATAACAGATGTATACTTAATCAGTAAACTAAATCTCAGATAATGTACTAGTGTATATGTAACAGTAGGTCGTATGAAATATTAAAACTTAAACGACTTTATTTGACGGAGTGAGATAGATGATGATTAGCTAAAAGTTTATGTCTGGAAACATCTAAAACTTTACAACTTGTGTCAGCTGTGATTAAATATTAAAGTGCCAGCAACAATGAGACAACCACTTACTATGGAAGTCTAAACAGGAAAGGTTGTGTCAGGGTTACGGAGGACAGCAGTAAATATCATATTAATTATTCCATAATTCAATTACTACTCATTTCATAATGAAATATAAATATTTTGTGAAGCCTTACGTGGTGGGTCAACTAATTGCTTGTAAAAGTGTGAAACGGCTCCCCAGTGACCTCAGTTCTCAATAACTCGAGCTATATTTTAATTAACGCTTTCGTCACAAAATGCACACACTCTTCCTAATTATTAGGACAATCCACATTCTGATGCAATATCTTCCTTTGTCGTGGTGTCCCTTGTTTTACGAAGTAGGCCTACTAGTTTTTATGAGTCGTTTCTATAAACCTTGAATCATTAAAGCTTCTACAGAATAAACTAGTAGCAATATCATTCAGACATCATTTATAGTTCTGTTATAACTTACAAATTCAACTATTTGTTTTGCATCAGTCTATAAACAGTCTATAATTTAATTTGTTAAGAAATGTATGTATTTTATCAAGAATAAAAACCTTATTATGGTCTTATTTTTTGTAAAAACAAGTTTACAACGTAGTGTTATAATACCAACAAACAAAAATCTTAACCAAAAACACAGTTCACAAATCTTAATTGAATTTGAGAAGTGATAATTTTTCAATAATTATGTTTAAAAATTAACATAACAGACATTTGTTTACCGCGGTGGGGTTACCGGTGAAGTTAGATTCGTGTTAGTTTTGTTTTAAGTATACAAGACTAAGTTTATTAAAAATATTTAGTTCCCAAGTAAAAATGATTACTTTAACAACTTTAATTTCACATAACTTGAAAAATACATAGGTTTAAGAGTGGTAATACAATTTGCATTTTGTTGTTTTCTCTAAATGTATGTAATATCAAAATAGGGGTGTTCTACATTTTGTTTTTGAAAATTTAGTTTTTCGTGGTTTCTACACACAAATAATTCAAAATAATGTAAAAAGTGTATAAAAATACATATGCCTTTAATAAATAAAATAAGCCATTGATCATTCTAATTCATTCACTTGGGTTGTATTTAAGTAATTTAAAAGAAAAAAGAGAAATAAAAACAACCTTTTAAATTATTTTCAAATAAATATATCCAGTTGTTTCTCATCGATTGTTTATGATATTTATTTTGTTTTTTCTCTACTCTTTAGGTATTCTAAAATTTAAAAATTTGGTAGAGAACATCCTTGTAGAAGTGGTAAGGTGAACTACACCACATTCCAAAATGATTTACTTTAAGCAAACTTTGAACCTCGAAAACAGTTTAACCATTCATCACAGTGTATCGGTCGCACATTACAATGTTACACAAATCCAAGTAGCAAAAAATAAGACAATTCAAGTACTTCCCACAAAACAATGTAGACTAGATGCTGACGGCCAGATTTCAATGGATGACCAATAGTGCCTTCCTAATAATGACGATTGTATCACATCGTATCAGTAGGGCTGTAGCTAAATATTTAGGTTTTCTTGAGGTTTCTAGAGATAATTATTTTTAGAATAAAAAAGGTAATAAATAATCATGTTTTGTGCAATTAAAAACGTACAATTTGCTAACGTAACATGTGAGTTTTATTAAAAATCACCGTATGGTAAAATATAAGGAGGTTGGTTTTACATCTTAATGAGGTTTTATTTTATTTTGGTTTCAAACTGCGCTCTGACATTGCATAAATGACTAGGTTAGGTTAGCTTCGTTATTAGTCTGTGTTGTAATCACTAATTTGAATGAATAATTGATTGATAACACCTGAAAGTGCTCATCCATTATGTATGACAAACCGTGAATAATAATAATCAAACACATTTACATCAATCAACATTAATTTTTCGTCCAATTTGTAAGAAGAAAGAAAGGCTATTGAAATCTATTTTTTATCTGTCCGCCTGTATAATATTTGTGTATGGGCATGTGCGCATACCTCTTTATACACATTTTTCTTTTTATAACGATTTAAAACAATCTGTCACCAAAAATTTTTATTATGGAATTTTTATGATTTTTATGGAGTTAATTAGAGGACGCTAGAGGAAATAAACCTCCACAAAAGTAAATGAGATGATTAATTGTACTCACTTAAATATTTACGAATTCAAACCAATTTTATTTGAGTTTTAGGGTGTTATATACAGAGATATGTAGAAGAATGCCAATATTTGTAAACTTATAAAAAATGAAGTTGTCGTTAAATAATTATAATTTACAATAAAATCAATTTCCAAGTGATTTAAGCGTCAAACATAAATTTAAAATATATAATTCATTAATGGATCATTAATGGATCTTCGTGTGATTGTTTTTAAATACAAGTAATGTTCATGATATTAATTAACCGTCTCTTGTTATCATCACCTAAAAAAAGAAGAAAATAGCATAAAATCGAGAGGACTTAACCTCGAATACTGTAATTAGTGTCAAAGTTGGAGGACAACAAGAGTTGGTTAAGGGAGACCCGATAGGAAAAATAAAAGAGTGGGGCTTTATGCGCCAACGTTATACCAAATGAGCTATCCTTCCCAGCTTAGCGCATATACTTCAGAGGTCCTGGGTTCGATTCCCGGTCTAGGTCGTATATTTTACACTTGAAATAATTATTTAATCAATAATACTAGCTTGGTAAAATAATGTATAAGCGTTAAAATCAAAAAATTAATATAATTAATTAAATTCAGTCTACATTCCCTCGGTCGGGGAAAGAATCTGGCTCAACCTTGGGTAGTGAATAATTGACCTTAACCTTTTCGCCTTTGGTCTGTAGATATCACTTGATTAGGTCTGAACGTCATTTATGTTCTGATAGACAAAATAAAGTTATCTGAAGCTGAGGATATTTTTATCTTGATTCTATAACGTCTTTTATCAGAGGATTTCAAACTTGTGTACTTCAAACAGATAACACATTTAAACACAGGTTGAACAAATACGTTTCATTGGTTGGCTGCTTTGAAATTGTATTATTTTTAAATTTTATAATCAATGTCATCCTTACCTTACTTAGGGGGGTTAATTGTAAAGATTTACAATTTCAGTTTCTCTGTCACCAAATAAGCCATTGATCAGAATTGAAAAGACATTTAAGAAGAATACTACTAAAAACGTCACTGATAAAAACGAAAGTAGCAATTAAAAGAAGGAGATTATCAAATACACCATTGCTACGAAAACAGAAAGTTGTTAAAAGAGCAGGTAGTCTAAAGGTGGTGGCCCAAGAGGTAAATTTGGAAGTACGATCATTAACGTTACCCTCATTAAAAGCCTGAATGTGGTTAATTTTGTATTTCTTGGGGTTAGTCTATTCTCTAACGGAAGTTTACTCTTCCGTACACATGCACGTGGGAACGTTGGAATCGTTCATGCCCAACAGACTTTAAGTTGGTTATATTGGATGACGAGAGATTGGACTATTAATAATTTTATAATAAAAGAAACATCTTCTCTGTGCTATCGGCACATATTAATATCGAAACTAATTGAAAAATTTAGGATATAAAAAATACAACATTTTCAGCAAAAAATCAGTTTGAATTCCTAAAGGTACCTAGGTTTTACCTCATATATCCTTCTAGAATTCAGCAACAACAATTTACCTTTGCGATTTCTCAAAAACGATTGGTTGCATTGACCATAAAATTTTATTAAGAAAATTTAATGATTTTATCAGAACTTTTTTAGCTTAAAATATTTAACCTTCTACGAAAGTGTTTCTGATTGATTTTGACTTATTTTTCGAAAATAACAGGTTTAAGAATATCCAGATTTTGTGGTTTAATCTAATGACATCTAGTAACCCTAAATTTTTACTTCACCAAAAAATGGAAAACACGCCAGAAAAAAATATATAAATAACCCGAAAATCAAATTTGAAAATATTGGTCAATTTGTTTCAGTTGTAGGCCAGTGTAAAAACATAATTTATAAATAATTCCAAATATTTTTTTAGTTTCTTTCCTAAGATAGATAGATATCTTATCACGTGATACCATGCTCTTATTCCTTGTTTGGCTTTCGTGCTTAGTTTAGAAACATGTCTAACTTAAATACGTTTCTATATTACAGTAGAACCCCTCTTAACCGTTCTAGTAGGGACTGACACCCGGGCCGGTTGCCAGTTTGGCCGCTTAATCCGAGGTTCCCGTGAAAAATCGGTTTTCGTTCAAAGAAAGCTTATTCTTAGGTAGCGCTAAGAATTATCCAATTAAGATGTTATTGCAACTTATTTTATTGTACATAAATGTATCGTACATATTATGTTATGTATATTATACATCAAACATGAAAAATTTAAACACTACAAAGCTTTTTTACAGATTCCCCTCTGTCAAGTCTTTTGACACATTTAACCGCGTCTCACACGAAACCAACACACGCTTCCGTTTTCGTAACTCGTTCATTTTTATTTACTATATATACTGTACGTAGATCATATCCAGTCAAAGACAAGAAGAAAACTGAAAAGAAATGTTATATTTTCCATAATGTATACTAAGTTGATTCGTGGGAAAAAAGCGGCCCATCAAACGTTTTTGTCTGTGTATGTCTGCTATAATACCGACGGGTGCCAATGCCGCGGTGTTTTTATGCCGCCGACTAGTTTCTTGTAAAATATATAAGAGAGTCTATTTTGTATCTGAAATACTCCTTTGAAAATGTTGGTCAAAATTGGTGGTCATTGTTAACAGTTTTTCTGACGTAATCGTTCACCATTGAAACCTTCTTACAAGGTCGAATATTCAGGATTTATCTATGAAAATGAAACACAGGTAACGTGAAAGATTTGTATCCACATTCTACAATTTGCCACAGTAGCTCATTCTGTGCCTTAATAAATTCTGCATCCAAAGGACACGTTTGTTGCCTATAATAAAAGCTTTATTACTACCAACAAGTAATTTTAACTGCATAAATTCACACCAGTAATATAACTCTAGTAGATGTAATTTAAGTTTGAAATAAAATGTATTACTTACGCTAGATTTTACTGTTGCTATTTGAGTGTATTATAAGATAAAGATAGTCAAGTTTTAAAATGTCAGACATTTGAAACGGTTTTGGGATGCTCCATCGTATCTCTGGCCTCTATATTGACATATATTAGCTGGCGTTGTGACGTATATTGATACCAAGGTCAAGAGGATGTACGATAATATTAATATATTAATTAGATTAGCGTTTTAGCTATGCTCTGAATATTATTGATATTTATTTTTGAGTAACTAATTTGTCATGATATTTACCGACTGTAAATTTACATTCTAAAACTCCTAAACTTGAACGACTAATTGTTTATAGGAACAAAGCCAATTAGACGTTGTTAAATTGTTATTTATGGAAGGAGGCTTTAATCGCGCAATTCTGCGTCCACCGTTCTTGACTTCAAAACAGATATTTACACCAACAAGTTAATTTTCACTTTTTGAGCATTCACATATGTATCTATCTTACGTATATTCTACTGGATTAATTCCCGTCTACGACATTGTTTAACATCTTTCAAGTTGATTGCTTGTAGCCTTAATTATAAAATTAATTTTCTTTTTCTGAATATGCTGAGCATAAAAAGTTACGAGTGGAGAAAAACATCAGCTCAGTTGTACTGCAAAACGGGCGATAAACGATCAAACAAATCGCCACGTGTTCCAAATTTATTTGTTAACGATGTATTTTTAAATAGAGAAATCCCAGAACAAACGAAATTATTTTTAATCGCAACAAAAATTTATCTTGTAGCTCTATATGTCAAAAAATTACATTAATTATATTCTAAGAAAATACTAAAATAACCAGTACCAGTCAAGAATAGAATAAATAAGAGTAAATCTGCAAATACATAAAGATCAACAGGTCAGTTGAAAACAACTGAACGGAAATCGTTAATATTTATTTATTAAACTTATTCAAGTATTACCAGAACATATGAGTTACTTATCTTACTAAGAACATATGAGTTGTTATAAAAAATACTTAATATAAACAATATCATTTTAAAATACATATTATATAAATTTCAAATAAGTGATCACATAAATATTACGGCAGTAAATAAATATAATGTCTAAAATTGCATGATACATTTATTATCATGCCACTAAAATGTCACATGTCGAAACTGTCAACTGTCATTGTCTTTTTACATGCAGTTTAGTCATACATCTTCAATTTTAGATTCATATTACTTTGATCTGTTTTGTGATATTTGACCTTCAACGGCATCTATAATTCATTTTCATTTTCCCTTTTCCACTTCTTAATGTAACTCAGGCATTTTTGGAATGGTACTAAGTTTAATTTGTTTTCATTTTTGTTTTTTTGTGTGAGAGAGTGTAGACTTTACATTTTGCTCTGATGAAACGAGTAGAGCTAAATTTTCTATAAACCAAGAAACATCAACTATTAGGAATAATTTATCTAAACATTAGTTGTTTGTACTGTATATATGTGGATTGAACGATCGCTATACATATTATATCTTTCCCTGTAGTGGTTAGGAAAGTAAAGCGATGCTATGAATTAATAGATTCTACGTAATGTAAAGAAGAATGGAACGAAAAGAAAGATTTTGTCCTACAAATTAAAATCTGTCACAAAAAGTGTTAATAGGAACCTAGAGGGCAGTAGCTTTGACAATTAGCCAGACACCAATTCTACTTGTTAATTAAATCATTAACGCTAACACCTGTCTTGTTTGAAGTGTGATATCTCACAGATTCCACGTATTGGATATATCTGTTAGCAATTAATGAGATGACACCAACTCAAATCACTTTAAGGAACTTGAGTTTAACCATTTTAAAATTATTACATATGTGCGAGAATCTCAACATTTTATTTTCCATAATTTCCTTTTGTAGAAGTTTTCAATCAGAGATTTTGATACAACAATGATTTCGTATTTGTGACGACTTTTCTAAGCAGGACAACTTTAAAAATTGATAGCTTTAATTCTTTATACATTAATTTAAAATCGACACTCGTATTACGTTGATTGGAGTAATAATACTTTGTCACTATAACTAGGTCTCAGTATATAAATCCTCAGAAAGGGTTTACTTGATATGAACTGTTATATTTAGAAACATTAAAATTTAATGTTGTAACTTAATACTAAAACTTGTAACAAACTAGAGGTTTAACATCATTAATCTCTAATTAATTAATAATAATTGGTTTAACAACACTAGAGGTTTAACATCATTAATCTTTAATTAATCAAAACAATTGGTTTAATTACATTGGAGGTTTAACATAATTAATTTCTAATTAATTAATAATAATTGGTTTAACAACACTAGAGGTTTAACATCATTAATCTCTAATTAATTAATAATAATTGGTTTAACAGCACTAGAGGTTTAACGCCATTATTATCTAATTAATTAATAATATTAGGTTTAACAACACTAGAGGTTTAACACCATTAATCTCTAATTAATTAATAACAATTGGTTTAACAACACTAGAAGAAACGTATTGTTCAAATTTGTTCCCACCACGTTTTCACTCAAATGGAGGCTATCTTTTTCATTAACTTATATATTATTTTTCCTATCCTAATTGTAATCCTCCAATGAATATATTTTCTTCTGAACGACCCCAGTTTTTGAATTTCAGATCTAATTAGTTAACAAAGTTTCAATGATACATTTATTACCAACTTATGTCAACCTTCGTCTTTCTACTTGTCAGTAGTCATTTCAAATCTGTCTAAACATGAAATGATTTATTTTTTAAATTAATGTCAATTACTATTAGCAAGTTGATAGCTGTATGTAATCTTGGATAATACTTGTAGTACATGTTTACTTAATAGATTATCGGTTAGTATTGAACTGCTTTACCAACATTTTAAGCAACGTGTACAAAATGCTTTCAAAATGTACAATACAAGTCTTATATAATAAAGTGGAATCATGGTGTTTACATCTATAGTTTAAATATCAATCCATACAGTGGATATACTGAATTTCTTGTGATCAGCAACAAAACAACTAATTTTATTTTATTTATCTTCCTTTTGTCTTGATATAAGTTCATACAAACTAGTTTATAAAGAAACATAATTTATTTTTATGCTCCCCTCCTCCATAATTTTGCATTAACACGTCAAATCATTTCTTTTTATTAATGTAGTCATAATTATGGGTAACTATGTTTAAACTTATGGCTTCTGTTGAAAGGTAAACAAGTGGCGCAAGATGTAAAAAATTACATCTACTTTGTACAAAACACGACATGTGCTTGATGTGGGAAACTGCGTGTCACATTCATCAGCTCCTTCAACAATTCTTAAATACAATTTAAAATCCATCAAATGAATGCTAATGAGCTTTTGTTTTGACAATTTCAAAGAAGATGGTGTGATGTTGGGGAATGGGAGGTGTATAATATAGTTTATTTTAGTTGCCAGACTTTGAGAGTGGGCGAAACATGTGGTTAGCCAGGAACTTACAAACATATTTATATTGTATTTTTAGAATAGTTTCGAAAGGTAGATTCTTTTACACACTTATCTCTTATCAGACGTCTTTTCAAGATAAGACTCAAACAAAAGTTTAATGAACTTTTAATACGATCCTGTAGGACTCTCGGGTTTTATACAGTAAAGTTCATATAACGGCCTCTATTTTAATGAAGCCCCCCACTAAAGTTAAAGTACAAAGGTAAAAGTGAAAAATCCTTTAACACTTTTCAATAAATCTTAGTTTACAATTATTTTATATTTACTAAAGAGTCTTTCTACACCCTCAATAAAATTATATATATATAACCTACCTTTCCTTAAAATGGTACCATTAGTTGAAATTTAAGTGATAAATATTGGATCTAGATTTTTTTTAAACTAATTCTATCCATACAGTGAAAACAAATTAGATAGAAATAAGTAACGCTCTAGAAATTTATGTCCGGTTTCCTTCTAATTTTCCATGTAGGCTTAAATAACATGACATTGTATGAGGAAACACTCTGTCCATTTCATTACCTTGTCACAACAATACAGTCATGATTGTGCTTCAGTACAAAAGACAATTTAAAAAAAATTAGAATAACCGAAATATCGGAATAATATAATACATTGAAAGGACATTGGCTAATTTGGCCCTGCTGAAAAATAAAAAAAACTTTTAAAAATACAATTAGTTCATAAAAAAAACTATTTCTTCGGTTTTGTACTTAACGTTTATAAATTGAAAAAAAACTTGTACCAGTTGCTATAAGTGAATTTCAAAAAAAAATACTACTGAATTTTATTATTACAGATTTTGCGTGCTTTTTATTAGATTATTACAGTTCTTTTCTTCTTTTTAATTATTGTATTTTTATTATCAAAATATAAAATAATTGCATTTAAAATGAAGTGATACCCTATTTTTATTATGAAAATTTATATAAATTTCTAATTAAAATAAGTGAATCTACAAATACGGTGGCCAGTTGAAGCTAGATAAAAATTTAAAGTGAGAAAACAATTTTAAAGCGTTCATCAAACAAATGTAGTACAAATATTTAATTTTCAAAAGAAATTAAAAATAAACTTAGATTTAAAAATATAGGTTGTACGAGATAGCAGTCCTATTGATTATTTTTATAATATTTTAATTTTTAAGTAGTATAAAATGTTTCTAATTTTCAATGTCATTAAAATATATCATCAGTTTTAATATTCGAGCCAAGAGAAACCTTGCCAAAAATTACAAAGTGTATTGGAGGAATCACTGAAGTAAGGGTGCAGATTTCGTAGGCAAATATATCTGAGGTGATTGGTAATGAACTTCCCAATCTTCCGACAAGAAAGCTTTTGTATAAGTTGTTCTACCCTATAATGTCTCAAAATTATGATGATTAAGTAGTTTTAATACATAAAACAACAATGTGCTTTCAGAAAATACATGCAATCAAACTCACAAACACAAACTCTTAATTACAAAGATTTTTGTATTTATCTAAAACATAGAATATTTTGTGTCCTTCAAACAAGGCATGCCTGTATATTTGTTTTATGAATTAACATGCATTATTTTACAAGTTCAATATCTTTTATTCGTATTTTATGAAATAAATTTTATTCTATATAGTGTTAGAGGCTTTAGATAAAACATTAAAATACCAAGAAGTAATCTCGTCACAAATCTTTCGAAGAGTCTAATCTTGTTGAATGTGTAAAACCATTCTTCCGATATCAATCTCCTTTTGATGGGATATAATATATCTCTCCACCAATATGGTGGCCTTAAACGTCAATCAAAATCATTTTTACTGAGACACTGAAAATGATATAACATTATAAATTAATTTAACTATTCGTGTTTATTTTTAAACTTAACTCTTACAAAACACATTATGACTAAATTGATAATACGCCACAGCACAGTAAAAAAGAAAACATTATTTACTTTCATTACAGCCTGTAGAAAAATTAACCACAGGTCACTTTTATTTTTGTACAGAAAATTCCACTATCTGTTACCTACAGAGGTAACAAGAGATTGTAATTTTAATTTTGTTCGAATTTGGCAGTTTTATATCATATCAGTTCAAAAACAAAACAAAATATAGATTAACCATAAACTGCGTTTGGTCTGTCTAAATTTTTCTATTTGTATAATCACTTGATCTTCGTTATTTGTTTTTTTTCCTATACATAGGATAATGAAGCAACTATATTAATTCAATTTAAAAAATCCCTTAATTATAAATTTTAAACAACCGTTATGCGTCCTTTAAAAATGAAATATAACAACCAGTAACTGATTGCGTTTTTATCATCAAATTTATTGTGAAAGTATAATGAAAGTACAGCTATCGATTTATTTTTCGTATATCGTTAGATCTTGCAAATACAAATTGCGTATGGTGATCCTTTGCTATGTTTAATGAACGTCCATAACTCATTGGAGTTGATCAAATGACGTGTACCCTGTAAAATGATCACACCTTATTAAAATGTGAATGTTTTTTAATTCGTAAAGTAAACATTTTGCCATGTAACAATTAATTCTAGCGGGTCTGTGTTACAACAAGTATAAATCTGAAGTAGAAGCCAATCTAAACAAATGTTTATGTGATAAGTCTGTCTAGTATTAAATTTAGTTTGCAGATAATGAAATGAGGTGGGGTACCAGATATCCAAGAGGCACGCTTTTTCCAGTCACGTGACGAGTGGAGTTTTTCTCAATTATCAGTCAAATTGAACTTATGTCTATTATCAAACCTGTTGTATATTTTATAATTTCAACTCAGATTATAAGTTTATGGAACTGGTACTGTTGCTCTGGTATACATAAAATAAAAATTAGAAATAATAATTGTAAAATTTATTCCAATTGTAAACTCTCCTGGTTTTGTCGTTATTTCTTCGAATAGAATCGCGTAATTGTTCATAGGCTAAATACAGAGGAAATTTGTATATAAAAAATAATTTTACAAGAAATTAAGTCTACAGAAATAAATGAGGTTGAGAAAAAGGTATCCCCAAGGCTTAGGCTTCTTCCAATCACGTGATGAGTGGATCTTTTCTTCTTATCTGACAAAATTGAACTCAAGTCTATTATCAAATCAGCTGTATATTAATCTAATTTCAACCTAGATTATAAGTTTATATAACTCGTACGGTATCATGGTTTAAGCGGATGCTCTGATATTAGATTACATTTAACAAAATTAGAAGTAAAAAAAAATATAAAGTTCAGTCCAAATCACTCTAACTTTCCTGGTTCCGTCGATCATTATTTATTTGTCTCAATAGAATAACTTAAGTGTACATTTACATATACCTAAAATTTAAAAACATATTGACTCTCTCAAAATCCTAAGCAATCCATTTTTAAAGTGGGTCCTCGATTGCAAATCATTTGTATTATTCTTTCTTCACAATAGATTTTACGAGTTATATTTATCACTTTAAACAATAAAATTTAAACTAGAAACTGTTTCATCAAACTATATTTGCATCGTCATGCTTTTAAATTTTATCGAAATATCTGTCACAAAACAGATACAAACTGTGATAAGGTGTAAAAGAATCTCTTATCGCTTCTTTGCGATCAGTCATATGTTTCTTCCCTCGATAAATTTATTGTTTTTATTAATCACTATTTACTCCCAACCTATATTGCCAGAGGATTTTGGTTTTTTTCTCGCATATTGCGAAAATCCTACGTCTTCATTAGTTTAGTAGGGATAAAGTCTTCAAATATCTTTTGCTTTACATTTTAAGATATAATAAATTAGTAAATAGTTTGGAAAATTTGAGTGATGTTTACTTTTAAGGGCTTCAATAAGAAATCTTTTTTTTCTCGACATTTTTTCCTATCAGTTCGGCGACCTAATGCATTATGGTCTATTAACAAGAAAAATTGTTAAATATTTGCATTCAGAAATTAAAGGCTAATGTATATTAATTTCAAAAATGAAGTTTTTGGGAAGCTTGAATAAATTCAAAATTAATGGTCTCTATTTTCAGGGTATGAATATTATACGTTCTGATGATGTGCTGAATTTTATGGACCCCAGAATCTAACTCGTAAAAAAGACATGTTATAACTACTTCTGCCTTCTTCGATAAACATTATAACAAAATCTGGCTAATACGTGAAGGCATAGAATTGGGGAACTACCAAAAAGCCACGAATTTTTGGGCCGCTCTGACCCTACCGAATAGCCACGATCATTAGAGGGGATTAAGAAGGGTTCGTTTGCCAGCGCTGAAATGTCCGAAAAGCCACGACGGCTCAGCCAGGTAGCCGGCACCACCTCTGGGAAAAAGGGAATTGATAATTCCCTATGACATAAACCATTTACTACTACACTTAGTAGTTTGTAAAATAAAAGTTTATTTTTTATGATACAAGCATACTACAGGCACTACAAGCATACTTCGTACTAAAGGTTCGCCAGTCCCAGACATAAAAAAAAAAAAATTACCCTATTTTCGACTTTTACGTACTTCGAAATATCCAAAAACTACGATTTGAAAACTGTGATCTTCAAAAATCAATTTTGAAACCTTATTTTACAGGAAAAATGATGAATAAATCATATATCCGTGTCGGGATAGAGAAAGCTACAACAAAAATAGATACTAATATTTATAGAATATACTCTTTCGGCACTACAAGCATACTTCCTACTAAAGGTTCGATCGTGGCTTTTTGGACATTTCGTTCCTTGCGAGATGACCCTTCTTAATCCTCACTAATGATCGTGGCTATTTGGTAATTTCAGATGGACCGAAAAATTCGTGGCTTTTTGGTAATAGCCTAGAATTGGAAGCAAGAACGTTGTATATTTTTGTGTTTAAATTGTACAGCGAGTCTGTGTTCTACTCTTATAATGAATAAATATTTTCATCGCTAGTTAACAACATAGACTTACATTGTGCGATTTTTAACCTTTGGCTGTTTGAAAATAAAGTCAAGATAAAACTTTTTACTTGGCTTTTTACGTAATCCCAAAAAGTGGCTAGAAAAGAAAAATCTACTGGTTTTTTTTTTTCCATCTTCAACTATTTAAACTATGTAGTTATCAGAATAGTCTTCTGCTTAGTCATTGATTAAGTACTAAAATGATGCATCAAATATTAGAACTGTTAAAACATTTTTGAATGACTGTGTAGTATTTTAAATTGCGAATGGGACTAGAGTTTGGGAAGGCATCGTACCAGCCGTTGAATCAATACTAGGCCTACTAGTTCCAGACAGTTCCTACGCACGTAACGTGCAAAACAGAAGTTCAAATGTCTGGATTTCCCTTCTATGTTTGAATCAGATAATGGTTCTAATTTGTATGTTAATTTTGAATTAAATCTTTTTTGGAAGTATGGGTGAGCTTAGTAAAATCGCTACCAGCAGTTTTTATTGTTTTTGTATTTTAAAAATACAATTTTTGTAGACTGCCACAATAGCCTACATGCTATTTCTTTAAAAGTGATACAGTTCAAAATTCAAAATCGATTGTAGTAAAAAAAAAAAAGAAAAGCAAACAGAATATTCTGTAGTATACAAGAAATCTACTAAACAAATGTAGGCCTATCTTGTAATTAAGTAGATTATCTATTAAGATATACAACGTATCTTGTATTAAACAACAATCAAGTAAACAAATACAATGTACCTTGTATTAAACAACAATCAAGTAAACAAATACAATGTACCTTGTATTAAACAACAATTAAGTAAACAAATACATTGTATCTTGTATTAAACAACAATTAAGTAAATAAATACAATGTATCTTTTATTAAAAACCATCAAGTAAACAAATACAATGCCTTTTTATAATTAAAAAGCAATGTATAAACAAATACAGTGTAAACATAATGTCTCTTAACCTGCAATACGGTAAAGTAAACAAAAACCATGCCTCTTAAAATGATTTCAGTAATATAATATGGAGTGTCTCGTAGTTTAACAAGCTAAGGAAGTACACAAGCGCGTCTTGTATATTTTTCCTTCTGAAGCGACTTAAAAACCACACCCATTTTCCTAGCGACTGCTTGAAGCCAAAGTAAGTGTTTAGGTTATTTCCGCTCTTATCCAATTTTCTATGTTATACAAAACTATTTGGAATAAGAAGTGGTTTTTTAATAATCAAGTTTGTGCCAATTATCAGAAATAATTGAATTTTTATTATAATGTAATTTTTCAGGAAAATAAGTGTTTTGTAAGCAAAGTTTAATATTTACTAGAATTTCAGTGCGACATATGAGAATGTGTTTCTTTTTATTTTAGGTTACTTCCAATATTGGTAACATCACCACATTATATTTATAAAACATTCTCCTATAATTATCGTTAAATAGTATTCAATTCATGTTCCGAACGTTCCATTTAATTTAAAGTAAAACTAGTTGATTTAGTATTTGATATTTACAAAATTCTTCTTCTTATTTAATTTCCATACTGCTTGTAGCAGCCGACTTTTTGGTCTGGACATTGAAATGTGGAACAATCGTAATCCCTAGAACATGTTATATTGAACATTCGTACTTATATGTTCAAAAGTCCCGTCACAGCAGCCCGCTAACTTTTGATTTAACTTTCGTGTTCCCTTGATTTTCAATCAATATGAGCTTGGCGATTCCGATGGATCCTAGCTATAACTAGACTACACCTTTTTTCATGTAGTGTTGGGTTAGATCCCTCCCTTTAATCTTTCCTATCGACTCTCTTTCTTGACTATTATTTGTTCCTTTCCGACCCTGACACTATTAGAGTATTCGAGGAGTCTTTATTTTACAGGTGATAATGACCGACAAGTGTTTCGTTTTTAAACAAGAAATTCAAATTTGAATTAATCATAGTATGTGTCTCTAATGGTAATTCAAAATGAGGTAAATACACACCTTATGACGAAATAAAAGCCACATTTTGGACATTTTTTGTTTGTGCGCTGTAGATTCCATAGATAAATTATCTTAACCATGAAATGTAGCTAATGTTTCGGAAAACGCTAATACAACCTACTGTTAAGCGTTCTAAATTGTTTGTTGTGTGAGTAAAATGTAAATATAGTTAGTACCACTTTAAGCATTGACCAGTCGTTATTTTGAAATGTGAGTAGCCATCAAAATTTTGATTATATATTTTTTTCTATAAAACCGTAGACAATTTTTGCATTTAATGGTTTTTTAAACGATGTGTCATCATTAGATTGAAAAAAAAATGTATACTTTCGCCCTTCAGCATTAGAAGAGATTTGTCTCTATGCAGAAAATTGGTTTAAATGGATTAGTTAGTGAGCCACATTTTGGTATTATAATCTTAATCCGTTTAAAAGTTAAGTGACAGCAAAGTTATGTATATCTATATACGTAGCTTCTCTAAGTGTTCCAATTTTTGTTCAACTTTGACAGATTTTCTTTCGCTTCAAGGAATATAGTCGGTATGTTGAGCCGGTGCACAACATTACCGGTTTCTTTATTTTCAATACATGTCGGTCAATATTTAGGAGGGGTGGTCTTTTAAATGGACGTTATTTTTATTATAGATCTCTTGGAGACTCAATAATTGTTGTCTAAACAGATTTCTTTCGAGTGTTTTTAATCAAATCGGTGACCATTCACAAATTGGAAGACTATGTTTTAAATTGTAGCTGACCGCCATTACTCAAATAATTCTGTTTTAAAAAATACCTTAAGAAGTCACTTGAGCGACTTCTCTAATCATAACGTACTCATGATATGGAGGGAAGGAGAGATTGGAGAAAGTATTCAGTGAAAAGAAACCTGAGTGACGTCTAAGTTTTAATTATGTCTTTGCTTTTTCACTACATATATTGAGTTCTGTCAAAGGTTCTGTTATTAATTTAAATGCACTTGTTAATAAAAATCTATCTACCACTTTCTCATAAATACAGTACTGGGAATAATCTGTTTGTTTTAGACGTATAAATTCTAATTTACTCCTTTATTATATTATATCTAAATTTAAAATAAAACAGGTTTTCCATCAAGGTCATAATAAATTATTTTTCAAAAGATGAGTAAATTTTTTAGATAATAAAAACATAATAATTAATTCCGGCGCCAGTTTCACTTTTACAACCAGTCAATTCACGTTTGCTACCGACAACACTACAATGTTGCACTATCTTATCAGTATAGCTGCTTACTTTACTAGCTTATCAGTTAGCTCCGTGCCCTTCATCCAGTCATAAGTAGGAAATAAAATCTTCATTCTGTCTTATGTAAGCTTGTTTTACATCCTGTACTTGAAATAAAGTTTTACCTTGAGAACTTTTATTATACTCTCTGTAAGTTTCTCTCCCTCCCTCCCTCCCTCCCCCCTCACACACACACACACACACACACACACACACACACACACACACACACACCTTATTCTGTATTTCATTCATACTGCAGTATTACGTTTCCAGTGAAAAATATATTTTAGGTTTAGTTAATGCATAATTTTAAATATCACATCTTCACTCATCATCATTAAAATTTTATGTAGCCTATTGTTGGAATATTATGTAATTCTGTTGTGATATCTCGGTATAAAAATAATTGTCTAAGCTTCATATTTCAAAGAACTAAACGCATTTGTACCTACCCAGCTTATATCTCGTTTCATAACTACCAGTAATAACGTAACAATTATGAGGAGGGATTTTAATAACTTAATAATCATTGAAGGTATTAAAAATACCCACAATGCTATGTTCCTTGTTTAGTAATTGCACAATAATCAAAAAAATAAAATTAAAATACGAATAATAACAGTTACAGGAGGCGCTTCTTCCTTGCTTTATAATTACCGAAGCACAATTACATTTATTTTGTTCTATTTATGTAGAATCTAAATTATTTACTTATAAAGTAGCCTATATAAATATAGATTATTAAAATTATGATATGAAAACTTTACTTTATCTTTGACTTCCGCTTACCCAAGATTAGCCTTAATTATTTTGCAAAATTGTAGCTATCAGCTGTGATGGTTCATTGATAGTTGTATTGTAAATGAAGCTTTATGTATAACATAATCTTTAATTTTATATTTAACAATTCCTAAACAATCATACATCTTTCCAGTACCAAAATTTATTTTTAGTAGTAAAAATATTTGTATAAAATTGATTTTGAATTAATTTTTCTGTTGTGTGTAATACAAATTAAGATTTAATTTTACACAAATAAAAGTTCTCTTTGGAAGCCACTATTTCAGATTAATCAATTCTCATATGTCAGATCTTTGATTGATATTGTCAGATGCTTTGATGAACTTTTTTCCGATAATGAAAATCACACACAAAGTGAATACCTGTTTAAAATAATTTATAATGGGTTGTAATGATAGTACAGTACCTTAATTCCGTTCCTTCTTTTGTTTTATTAAGGGTTGTAGTTTCTCTTATTTTATTAATTGTGGTAATTTATCTTTTTCCCTACTCTATTTTAGTGTCCGTCACTTTGTTAATAGGGTAATTCAATTAATTTCTACAATTGTTTTATCAAGGATTGTAGCACAAATAAGGGTTACTTACTTGACTGCGGTTGTAGTTTATTTAACTGGAGGTATTAATTTCTTTCTTTCTCTTGTTTTATCAAAGTTTGTAGTTTCTCTTCTATATTAAAAGGGGTTACATTCCTTTCCTTTTCTTGTTTTATCAAGAATTGTAGTTTCTCTTGCTTTATTAATGGATGTAATTTATTTCCTTTACTTCTCTTGGTTTAATTAAGATTTTAGTTTCTCTTGCTTTATTATTGAGTGTAATTGAAAATGTATTTGATTTATTTCTTTTATGAAGGACTGAAGTTTCTCTTCAAGATTTAATTTCATAACTTCTTTCTCTACTAGGAATAATAATTACATATATTTTATGTTATTTACTTTATTATGGATTTTCATTTCATACCTTTCAATTTATTGAATTATTAATGATTGAAATTCTTATCTACCCATCTATTGCCTTATAAATGTCTATATTGTCACACACTTTTTGTGTCTTGTTTGAATAACGGTTGAAGAGGCATACTATTCTTTCTGTTTTATTAATGGTTATGTTTTCATATCTAATTTTTTATTAAGGTTGAAGATTGATATGGCTTTAATAGAAATTATGATTTCTTTCCAGTCTTTCTTTTGTTTTATAAACAACTTAATTTTACAACCTTTTCTTTATTGAATAATTTATTATTTAAATTTAATACTGTTCTCTCTCTTGTTTCATTAAGTATTGAAGTTCCATACTTTTCGCTTTCTTATTTTATTAATGTTTATAATTTCGTAGCTCCTACTTTTGTTTGTTATGTGTTCCAATTTAATATTGCTTTATTAAATGTTTTGATTCTGTTTCACTACTTCTCTTGTGTTAAGTGATGTAACCTCCTTTATCTCTTGTGTTTTCCTCCTTTATCTATATGGGGTAGTATTCAATACTTTTCCTTCTTTTGCTTTAATGACATTTGATATCTCATTTTAGCTTTCTTTAAAAAAATTATTTTATTTGTATCTAGCCTATTATTAAAGTGATTTTTTCTTGCTTAAGGAACAGCCATCTGCAACAAATTTCCATAATGATTACGCTTTTACGTTACATTATTTTATTCCATCTAACATTAGTGTAACAGTTTCTAAATAATTAATTCTCAGTGTTTATCTTTCTAAAGGTTGGCATTTCATACCTCGTCGCACATCGAGGTTGTCTTCCTGCAGGACCATTCTTCACCAACTGTTGCGACTATTATACTAACACTATTTATCAATTTCGGACATTTAGCCTGTGTCAGATAAAATACAATGATTATGAAAACAATCGGTTTTTATTAATCTTGATGTCTTTGTAATGGATGTGATAAAAGATTTTATTTTCACTCAAGAAAAGCTAACGGGGATAAGAACAACTCCTTACAACATTTGTTTAGATCTTATTAAGGACAGAAAATTAAAACCCTCTTTTCTCTCTTCCTTGCAAAATGTATTTTGTATTTTGCCACGGAATTAAAAGAATTAATGTAATATTCGCTGAAATGTATATATTAATTATTTCCCCTTAGTTATTATTATTATTATGATTTTACAATATTCCAAATAATATTACTTAACATGAAATGTTCCTAAACGAAATAGAATAATCGTTAAACATAGCTCTTTCTAGGTTTTATTTTGGAACTAATCCAAACCTAACGATTTACTCTTGGTTATTTACATTACTAACACAACCATACAAGACTTATTAGGTTCTACTAATTAATAGAAACATAAACATGTTTTATATTTAAGGAACTTGTTTTCTTCAATACGTTTAACACTGACAACATGAAGTGGGGAGGTTCGTATTGGCATTGTACAAGTTTATTTTAAGAACAAGATCATCAACATTAAATTTGAGCATTGCCAATGTTTCTGACAGTAGCCTAATAGATGTTGGCCTCACACTCCGTCCGCCAATGGTGTAATTTGATTATTACAGATTGTTACACATTTTTGAACGCTATTAATTAATCTTACTTCAGTTAAACTATAAAAAAAAAGGAATAAAAATATGGTTGGCGTTGTAACTAGATCACTATACTTTCAAACCAAAGATTCATGTAATATATTCTATTACATTTAATCAGTAAACACTAAAATATCTGATTACACAAGAATTAGTAAATATCCTTACATACATACTATATATATATATATATATATATATATATATATATATATATATATATATATATATATATATATTACGTCCATGCCATTCCTACCGCTTTTCACTCACGCGCACGACATTTCTGCCGTCCCAAGACCTTTCTGCCAGGCGGCAGAAATGTCGTGTTTTTCATAAAATTATCAACTGTATTTATTTTAAATTAAGGACTCTGGAGAAAATTATTTATTTACCGATGACAGTCGTGTTTAATCGACTTGCGTGATGTTGGAGTAATAAAAAACACATTTGGATAATCAACGCCTTTTTTTCGTAGATTAAAAAAATAGTTTATCAAATCATAGGCGTTATAATAGTTAAAATATAAATACAAAATATATTGTCACGACTTTTTATTTCTGGTATCAATCATATATTAAAAGGTGTTAGATCTTACAAACTATTTCTCTACTTTTTATGTGACTATTAAACTGTATCATTGATAGGAGCGAATCCTTACTCAACCAAGTGTTTCTCTCTATATAGCATCTATACCTTAATTAAACACAGAGGAAACATTATAGCCTACTTGATTTATTTGTTGTTTTACATACGCGACTGGTTGTAAAACTCGACACTGAGTAGTCCTGCATTCTGGAGAGTCATTATTCTAATCAAAAAATGTAGTAAAACTAATGAATTCAATTCCGTTGATGAAACTCCTGTCATAAAATAAAGTCAATTTTGTTGTATTGTTTTTATGAAAGAGAATTTCTATATCTCCTAAAAAATGTCAATAAAAAAACAAGACAGAAGTAAGTTTTTGCTTTCAACTTCTAGAAACTAATTCCACTTTTATCCAAACTGTCTATATTGATATTAATTAACTCCATCAATCGGATTCAGTAGTGTTTGGAAAACGTACTATCTCAAATTCGAATCTTATTTATTCCGTCAAATTTAAGAGAATTTGTAAAGTTAAATTACTCGAACTCTAAATTATTTTATTTCGTCATCGAATAGTAATTTTGTATCGTGACATTTTTAATCAGTTATCTTCCAATGGATTCCTTAACCTTCTCTCTGTTGATACTCTGAACAGGAACTATATTTCTGCTTTTTTTTATTGTTACAATTTTTTTCCGATCTCTTTTTCGATATAAATAAGCACAAATCACCAAGGTGAACAAAGAAGCTATTTCACAATAATTTTGAACTTGTAAGTTAGAACTCTATCAAAAACTTCTTAAACTGTTAAAAAATTCAAACAGCTGCTATTTTTAAATTGCATAATCTTACTTTTTTTTTGGAAACAAATGCATCTGCATTTACTAAATAGTAAGATCTAACTTATGCTCTGAATTTGACTTGAATCAAAGTAAAATTACTTCTACTAAGCTCTTACTAATTATTTTTAAAAAAAAAGAATAATCTTTTTTCTCTAGAAAATAGATCTAGGTAGGCTATCATTGGTCAATGAAAAATTAATTGTAAAATGTATATTCATACCAGATACATAAAATAATTAATAAATAAAAATCGGATGATCGTGTTATTATTTATTAAATTCTGAAAGAGAAAAGCTAAAACGTAGAGCATACAAAGTGTGGAAATGAAACTGAATAGTCTCCAATCGTTGAGAGAGAAATAAAATACTGTACACCACTATTAAAAATGTAATGTCGACGAAGAGCTAGAGTAGCGACATAAAATAGTGAATATAGAAATCTCATGAATAGATAAAGTATTCGTGAGCAAATTGATTCACTATCTATCGTATATTTAATGTCCACTTTTACTTTTCGATGAGGCTACGGAGTAAGGAAGTGACGGTACATCGACGTGTCCACAATTTCCAAATGATGTTCTCCTTTGGCATTTTTATCATGCAGGGTGTTTAAATAGATAATGGATCGTTTTTTAAAATAAAATTCATAGAATGTAGATGTTTTGTCGGGTTAGTTACTAAAAAAATTCAAAATAATTTTAAGAATTTTAGAAAATTTTGACCGATTTTAATGAAATCTGTAATATTTTTCTTTGTGAAATCACTGAATTAGAATTATACGTCGTTTTTTAATGTAATACATACTTAAAAAAAAAAAAAAATCATTCAAATATCAAATTTTAATTGCAATTATATTTTTCATTTTTCAATTCAATTGATGTTGGTTAAAGCTCCACAGTTGTAGGACTTGGCTTGAGTTGAGCGTAGAATGTTAATGTGACATGACCGTCGACATCAACAAATTAATGTCATGCGGGTTAATGATTGTTTAAACAACAAAGACAAACGGTTGTACTCATTCCCAACGGAACTACTTTCGGCAAATCAACTCAAATAATAACTACGTCTTCATTGTTTTCTATTGTGGAAAGGGACCGGTTATTTCCTAACAATTAACAGTAAAATATAGGCTTTTACTACTTAGTGAATGAAATACTAATTGACATCTTAGTTATGTCATGTTGTGTTCTTATCTTAAATAAGTAACATTTGTATTCATATTCCTCTGTTATATTTTTTGCCTACTTTACTTTATGCCTGTTGGATGGGTAAACCGTTACAGGTGTAGCCTACAGGGTGGCTACAAAAAAAACAAAAAAACAATATCAACCCATTTTCCCCCTCGCGTTTTCATATATTGATTTCGGACCAGATGCGTTTTCTATTAAAACAACATTTTTATAGAATTCTAAATTATATTGAATCAGCCACAAGTTTAATGTTACCTATACAAAACGGTATTTCTAATAATATTGTATTTTCAGCAAAAAAAAAGAAGAAAAAAAAAGAAAAAGTAAATCTTCTACACCGTAAAACACAGACTGGCCATGAAATCGTCATTTAAATCATTCTTGTTTTTACTGAGTTTTATTTAAATTTGGAATACTGATTTATTTTTTAAATAATGGGATAGGTTCGTTAACCAAAAAGTACTGTTTAACATTTGTCAAAGGTAGGTCGTTTTGTTCATATTTTTCAACCAACTCTTTTCTATGTTTAATTACAAAGTTATACCCAAAGTTTTGGTTTTGAGTCTCGACCGCACAAAGTTGTAACTTGAGTCACAACATGAAGTAGAAACACAGAGCGATAAAAATATACGAGGATAAAACCATGGGGTCCTCGGCTTGTTCGGATATTTTTAACTCTTTGATTTATTTCTAATAAAGGAAAATTGTGCTGTAATTTTCCTAATGCCACATTCAACCAATTGGATAACATGATCCTCTATGTAGTCTATTATAGGTGTATTATTTTCTTTTATGCAATAAGATAATCATAGGGACCAATATTTGGGAAATGTGCATCTCCCACCACTCTAAAATGCGTGTTGTTTATTTTATTATTAGTATTGAGACAAAATTAATTTTATAAACAATTTTATTCTAAGATTTCTTTGAACATGTCAACATGTTTTTAAATATAACAATTTCAGCAAATAGAGCAGACATTGAACTTATATTGACAGCCCCTATGCTCTGAGCATTGTAAATGGATGATATTCAAGCAATCCATCAATAGTTCAAAATAAATTTCAGACAAATATCACCTATAAATGAAACGTTTAAAACAAAATTATATTAAAAAATCATATTTTATTACTATTTTATATTTTGGTAAGTTGTTTAAAATGTAAGGAATTAGAATGGAAGATTTGTGGTGGTGTTTAAGTTATGTATGAAGGCCAATCTGCAGTGGCATATTTTTACGTCTATAGTCGTATTTTCCAAACAAACATTTTGAGGCACAAGTGTCCAATCTGGTGAATTAACGAAGACCAAATAAGAATGGAAGGGTAATTTTGTTATGTCTTGTTGGGGGAGAAAGTTGTACATCGAATTGTAATGTTGTAAAATTAACGAGTATATAAATATTGGGATTTATTTTTGACAAATAACTGTTGTAATCCATTCTTTGTTGAGGCATTTCATATGAAAGTCAGAAAACTTTGGACTGGAGTTAATTATTGGAATAAGTTAAGGTTTTTAACATAATTTTTAAAGTAGAAATTATGACTAAATAATAATTTTTTTTCCACATATTTTTTGAGTAGCCTACTTGTGACATTATTATTTAGCAAGACACAATTTATTGGAGATGAAATTAACATAACTTAACTATATGTAAAGAAACCTATACGACACATTTTGAATAAAATTATACTGGAAACACTGTCATTGAAAAGTTTACTACTTATTTTGATTTAATTTGTAGATTATACGGTGACCTTCCATTTCTTAGTAGTAACCTTAGTTATTGCCGTAGTAAGTCATTTTCCGTAGATTGGAATTTCACCAATTTTATCACTGGATGCAATACGCCAATCTGTATAAATTGAACTTTAATGTCAATGTAAGGCCTACAAGTATAATGACATCTGCAAACAACAAATAATAATAATAAAATAAAATAAAAAACAAAATACATAAAGTAATAATACCCATTTTCAAAATTATTACCGCACATATATTTTTCCATTTTCAAACTCATTTGTTATATTGACCATAGGATCATGTATGTCCAATTTCATTGAAATAGGTTCAAAAGTTTCCGATAAAAATGAACCACAGACGTACAACTAACTGTGAGTCTATATAATATCTCTATTTAGTGATAACGTAGATACAAACGTATCCGTAGATACGTTAGATTTCTTGCTAAAATCGGAATTATTGCTATTTTATTCTTTCATTAAGAATGATTCACCAAACCAATATGTTTTCTCAATGGAAACATGAACAGTACAAATTACCTCAAATTGTTTATCAGGAACATGTCAAGCGTTGTTACTTCCTAATTAGGGTTAGGTTATCTCACTTGACCTAAGGTGGGGGAGGCGTTGTTATCTCGTTCCAACGGTTGTACGATAAGAACTATAACAGTGGCAAAATAGCAACACATTATATGAGCTATTGGAAATGTTTATAACTGGGTGATATAAAGTAATGTATTGAAAAGAAAAGGGGGTATTGTTAATCATGTTACAAACTGTGCGTAAAAAAATAGGGCTACTTTGTTGTACGATTAAATTGGTCTATCTTATAAATTGTATTCAAACCTTCAGGAGCTATTATAGAAATATATTTTGCACACAAACTGCAGAATGAATTATCAGTCTTATAATAACTGAATTCTGTGTTTCTTTTAGGTACACTAATTCCAGAGTAGTAATTGTCTAGAAGAGGAGGTTTGTGGTGGTCATACTATTTCATAAAGCAATTTATAATTTGTTTAGCGACAACATTTACCGAGTTGAACTTATCAATGTTTTCGTAGTCATTACTCTTCTTTTAATTCAGACAGGCAGGAACAAATTATTGTAATTGTAGTTATTTGAAAAATAATTTTTTTTTCTATTATGAGTATAATAAATAAAGTAGAAAGGTCATTTGTCATTACAGCTTTTATAAATTACCACTAAAAGATTTAAAAAAAAAAAAAAAACATTGCACTGGATTCTTTACGATTCTGAGAATGTTTTAGATTATAATTCATTTTTAAAACACTTCAGAGTTGTAAAGGAGACAAGGAAAAGGGCATTGTACATGGAAGGGTTGACTGACTCTAACATGGAAATAACAGATGAACGGGATTCCACAACTGTAAATTTCTTCTTATATATGGAGACTCCTTTTAAACAACTTTTATGGAATCTGTTTTAAATTATAGGCGTGTGTGTGTGTGTGTGTGTGTGTGTGTGTGTGTGTGTGTGTGTGTTTGAAGGCATAACGAAACAATTAAAAAGCCTAAAATTAATGTTAAACAATTTTTTTTTAAATTTATGTTAAATGCCAACAGTGTTATTAAACGTTTTTGTTAACACTGTCAATATGTTGCAGAATTGAAATAGTTATAACAGACCTACAGGGTTTATGATGTATTCTAACTTGGCCCTAAATTAGACTTTCGTAAAAAAATTCATTATTAGAAATATTCTCAAACGATTTGTATGGAATCAATAATATACTTAGACATACGATATTGTATAAAAAACCATAACAGTCACAAATGGCGTTCAGAGCTTTTAACATAAAATGCAGATTCTGTAATACTATATAGTATTACTATTTACGTTTTCTATAAGTAGTCTCATATAAACAGCTAAGAAGTCTTATATAAGTAGTTGTAGTTCCAAAACGTTATAGTTTTGTTATTGTAGCTCATGTATCCCTGAGGATGGCGACTTTGCCGTTGAAACGCGTTTGATTGAATAAACGTAACTTGTGTTCGAGTTTTTGTTCTACATATAAGTAGTCTAATGAAGTCATTTTAATGAATTTTATGTTATGTACGATCCACTGACCAACCACTGTAAATATCCCAAAGTTACAAAACACCTACAGGATTTAGTCTAATTAGACCTAAATTAAACTTTCAGAAATATTGTCAAATCTGCTTGCCTATTTACGTTTTCCATTATTTTTTATTTCACTCTATCGATTTCAATTGAATTTGTATAAGGTTGAAATTGTCGGTCTAGGAATTTAAATATGTTAAAACAATTCTAATAGGCACAAGCGGCCAACCAATATATTATACAAAATATAGCATTTTCCTTAGTTGCGATCATGCTTAGTTCCTATTTCCATGAAATTTGTGTTGAAATTGCAACTGACAGCGAGATGATGTTTTAGTATAAAATGTTTAGTAGAAAGTATTGAGTAATGATATACGTAATTATCATTAGTTTGTTATAGTTAAAGATTGTATTATTAAGTTTTATAATGACACTTGTGTCCAATGATAAGGACGTAATGAATGTAGTATCTCGCAGCCGAACCTATTTTTATATTATTTATTTATTTCATAAGTCCTGTTACTGGTTCAAGTCATCCTCCCCCCTTTTTTGCCCCATTATTTAAAAATTCATAAAACCATCCTCTATCTTAATTTCGAGGATGATTTCTAAATAACACAGATTAAGCTCAGAGGTTTGTTTGAAGAATAGAAATTTTGAGTTTTGGTCTTATAGCAAGTATCCATAAATTTTAACTTATCGTAAAAAAAATCCGGAAGATAAATATGTCTAAAGTATGTATACATATTAAATTTGATCAGAATCGGCCAACCCGTTTCGTCTGCAGTTTCGGACGACAGTAGACATCATTACAAATTTGACATAATATATTTTCTGCCAATTTGATAGTATTCTCCTTACCATGAATATTCGCATACCAGGTACTCAGTTTAGATATAGGAAATAGTGGCAAGCTAGGGTGGTAAGAACCTGATAGCACTCCTACACCGGCTCGGAGGAGATTTGTTTGGAGTCAAGAGCAACTTGGACTTTTCCTTGATGACAGAGCCAGCCGTTTGTGTGCCATATAAGGATGCCTTGTCTAAGCTCTCCTTCTATTTTCATTTTTCACGAGAGCAAAGACTTGAGAAAGAAATTAGAAAGACCTCGTAAAGATGTACTCTGTATCCATTACGTCTGACGTCATAATACTCATTCCATGTCAGCTTACAATCAAGCGTCAGTCCTAAGTATTTCACCCATGATTGTCTTAGTGGGATTGACACTAAGGCCATCCCTAAGACACCATGAAGCATTTCACTGTACTCCAATATTCATTTTATCTTGTACAATGTTACAGGACTATATTATCAGCATAGCTTTGAACATAGATATTAGCTTACGTCAGACCTTAGAAACCATCCTTGAGCAAAACGTGATCAAAATTGTAATTTGTGTTTTTTTATGGCAACTATCCCTAAATTTTGAGTTTGATTTATAGATCGCTGCACATACGACAGGCAGAGACCCACGTTTTTGAACTCAGAAGACCTCAAAGCGGATATGAATGCAAATAACTTGGGGTCGATATTTTGACCCACCACATAACTTTTTCTATTTTAAAAATATGTGAAAAATTAAGAAGGAAAGAACTAAAAATTAAAATGTTTTAAGACAGATACAAAAATTGTTTATTTGACATGTGGTCACCATACAGATTGAGTTGGTCATGGGTTGAATCACATTTGTCATGACAAGTTTCTTCAACGCATTTCCCTCCCATTTATATACATTAACAACGCGAAAGTCACAAATACGAAATTTGTACTAAAATTATATGGTGATTTCCTAAAGAGATTTTAAAAATTCTATATTGTAACTTATAGGCCTACGCTTAGAGAAACAGTATACAATCATTCAATTTCCTAAAGGTTTAATTTGGCCATTGTTTTGTTTCTCTCCACAGGAACTGTTTAATTAGCAGTATTGACAGTTTTCTCTTCACCTGCGGAACTAAACTTATGACCCGGTCCCGGTGACAAGCACAATATAACGAACACCCTGTAGTCCACAGTCTAAGTAATTAGTAGAAGTTTATTACTACCGGTATAGGACAGGTGGACAATACCTTCAACTCACAAAATACACATTAATGTGTTAACTAATTGCTCTTCATTATTGTTTACTAAAGTCAAGCGTTATTTTAATATCAATAAGCAATTAGTTGATGAACAATAAATATCTGCTGGATGAATAGTATCGATGGAATTTCAAACGATATGAAATTGTTTCTGCCTTAGTCTTTAATTTAATTTGTTTATTGTACAGTACAGAATTTAGTCATTGCAAAACTTGTTTTAAAGTTGTAACATTGCAATAATGGTTTCATCCAACTGGCTTTAAAATTTAACAAATAAACTGTACAACAACATCGTATTACCTTTCTTATACATCTATTCACAAACCAAATACGAGTTAATAAGCAAAATCAATATTCATTGCTATTTTCCTCAAAATGTTTCCATACTAGTAGAAAGAGAAAAATGTTATGTTCTTTATTACTGAATATAACATTAACATGTGAAATTTGAACGAAAAACTGCTGTTCCAACTTTTTTGGTAACGGCTATTTACCAAAACCCTTAAAATTTAAATTTCTTAAAGTTTATTATTTTAAACTATTTGTGATTCATGTACTACATAAGACTTTTATATTGATTTCAATAGTAAAATCTAAGTTTTATTTTCTATAATTTACTTTCTTGTTGAATTTGTTTTAATAATAAGTCGTATTAGGTGTATAAAGGTAATATTTTCAAAATGGTTTGAAGGTTTTATAATGAAAATCAGATTGCATCATTGAGAAGTCTTGGCAGTATCAAGTTTCACAAATAGTGTAAAACATTACATATACTGTATTTACATATTACATTCGGCATAAAATTTTTTTTTTTAATGTATATAGTTTTTCTTGTGTAAAGACAGGATATGTATGTAACAGTTATGTTACTAAACTCAGCGTTTAAAAACAATGAATCATGTTACATAAATGACAATGTAACTATTTATAGTTGTTTAAATGACTCAAATCCAAGATGGCAGTTAAAAATAGTAAAGGTCATAAAACGTTGTACAGTATAAGGATCATGAAAACACTTGATTTGGTTCCAAATCGATATGACAAAAAATGTGGAAAAAGGTACTTTTTAGCCATCCCTACATGTGCTTACTTTTTACATATTTTTTTAGCCTATATGTAAGTATATTATAAAGACTTATAACATTTAAATCATAACTAATGTGTGACTTATATCCATGTGCATATCTTACAAAGAATAGGCAACTAGTATATATCGTAACCTTTTTATTGTTTATGTCCTCCTTCAAATCACAACTTAAAATCTAAATTTCATTAACAACCAAAAATCTTGTTCTATATTATGTCTGCGGTTATAGTGTATTTGTTGTGCAATTAGTGAAGCTTTCTCTTTTCGGGATTTCAATGAAAAATGAGTAGAACTAGACTAACCTGTATCGTAAATTTTATTTGTAGATTTAGTGTTAAAACTCTGTCCTCTTCACAATGCTACTTTCCAAACGGTTGAAATTAACAAGCTGACGGATAGATTGACAGAAGGACGAACCAGAGTTTCTGCATTCCCATTAACTATTTTAAAACTAATAACATAAACATAAATATTACTAAATTGTTATTAATATTACTTCTATTTATAAGCTTGAGTTTCTATGCATCTTATTTTTTACGGGACTTCCTAATGTATAGGTTCTTTAGCTTAAACTTTGGCTTACGACTCAACTGATTTTTATATAGCTTTTTTTTGGTGGTTTAGCTGTTTACAGCGTAGCCAAATTGTTTTCTTAATCTCTAAAATAGTAAAAAATAATAATAATAAAATAAACAATTTTACAAAAGTTCTAAGCCTGCTTGTCTCAAAAAACATAATAATAATAATAATAATAGAAGGATATACAGAGAGTGTTTCCAAACTCTCTTTAAAACTTCGTGATATTGTTTCTTGGGGGAAGAAAAACAAAATCTTAATACAACCAAGGTCTATTTCGTTTCGTTGTCCATAAAATAGCTCTACAGAATAAATTAAATTCATTCATTTATTCAGTTACATTCACCAATTCAGTTACATTCATACATTCAGTTAAGTTCATTCACCAAATTTGTGTATATTGTTGCTATCGTTAGTTTCAGTTAGTATGTGAAGTTTCATTATTGTAACCCAACTACTTTCAAAATGGCGGTTATTCAAAGCTTTTAAATTGAAATAACTCTAAAACTAGCCACTTTTATTTTACAAGTACAAATTGATAGTTGCTTTTGTTTTTAAAATTGGGTGAAAAATTAACGAGTTTTGGAATTTCTTGTCCGGCCTTGCATGGGTATGTTCTTGTCCTGCAAAGTGTTGATTGTTGTACTGCTTGTCGTTTCGTTGTTAATACATTAACAGCAGACTGGTCAGCTAATCTATTATTTGTAATGATAACAGCTGATTTGTTGAATTCCCACTGTCAGTAAGTGACATCAATTCTCATACTTACTTAAATATCATTTAATAAACCGTTACTGTTAATAGCCAAATGTAAATAAAACATCAATTAAAACTTATACTTAAAAATAACTTCATTTATTCATTCCATTGTTGTTCAATTAGCCTATTCTGAACATGGACGTCACAGCAGGAAAAGAAATTCTAAATCTCATTCATTTTCACCCAATTTTAAAAACAAAAAGAATTATGGGTTTGTCCTAAAATTTAATAAAAAGGTTGTTTTTATATATTTTTGTCGTTATTTTAATTTTTAAGCTTTGAATGGCCACCATTTTGGCCAAACAACTGTACAGCTGTTTTTTTCTTTTTTTATTTTAGTTCTTTTTTGTAGAAATCACATACGGACGAACAAAGAAACGAGATAGATTTCTGGTTGCATTAAGTTGTTGGAATCTTTTTAACCTAAGAACAATAATAACCCAAGTTTGTAAGGAGAGTTCTGAAACATCCTGTATATTACGCTATGAAAGTTATATTAATTCGCTATAAAATTTACTATACTTATGTCGATAAAACTTGCTTTATCTATGGCTACTAAAACTCTGTACAAATATTTAACTCCAACTTTCCGATTTTTCCATTTTTAGTAGAAAATAAAGGGTACCTGCTTTAGCATTCCTTGAATTACATTACTACCATTTCTAATTTTATAATTGATGAATAATGGAGGATTGTTTATATTATTGATACAGTATAATTTATTCGGAAATTTGCCATCATTTATGTGTATAAAAACTAATTCATGACGTTCCGAGAGTGACAAATGGATATCTCGCTCAGGCCTATTCTAGTTTTCAACATTAGTCGTAGAATACTTTGTTGGCCCTTTTCATATTCAAGATTTCTCTTGGTAACGAGAGTTGATACATACTTTCGAAAGTTGTGTATTAGTTTTTAAATATCTGAATAAACTATATCAGTAATGTCTGCTCTGTTACATTTCTCTACTATTTTAACTGCCGATACTTTTAAACAATTATTCTTAAGTCACATGTTTTAAGGACACTGCTATCAACGTATTTAGGAAAAAGTGTTTCAATACAGTCTACCTGAAGAATCAAATATAATGTAACACCGTAGATAACAAAACAATCTGGCATTTCATTCCTTATCTTATCCAGACTCTTAGAAGTATAAAGTCCTCACAGAGAGAGGGGGTATAGCTCTGGAATGTACACATGTGGAGGTAGATGTATCCTATTTCTTATTGTAACCTCCACTAGCACTGTGTCGTTGTAGCTATTCAAGGGTCATGATAAACCGTTGACAGATGTCTATAACCTAAGTATACACTTGAATCAGCAAACCTCCCTCCTCTCTCTCTTCCTTTGATTGTATCTATATATGCTTTATATGTTTCGAATTATCCCTGCAATCCATTCCCACGCAACTACAGTACTCTCCAAAATTAATTTAATATTACTTGAGATTTTAATTTTTATCCTTCTTATTATGTTTTTTCTCAGTAAAGAGTTTCTCTCGCATTGTTTGGACCTGTGCCTGTCTTCTCTCTCCCCTCTGGAGTTCTACAAATAAATTCGATAATTATATCTTTAGATTCTTGTGATTTAGATTGCGTTGGTAGTAAATGCATTTATTGAAATACAGAATTGAATTCAAATATGCAGTATGATTGCCAAGGAAGTTTACAAATTGTGGTAATACAAAAAACGAATTATTATGTTCTGTATACAAAATTTTCATATTACCTATTTACAAAATATTAATACTAAAATAAAAATTAACAATTTTTACTATCCATTTATGTTCTTTTTCTTCTTCTTTTAGCCTAAATATAAAAACATCAACATACTTAACTACAATTTTTCATATTTTATCACATTTTTTCGGTAAATAACAATTTCACGTTCACTGATGTGCAGTCGAGCAGGACGTTGAACTTTGCTAGGGGCTGTGGGACGTTTTCAATGTTGGCCTATTGATTAGTTTGGAATTCTACATTTCTTGTTTTACGACTGCCCCTAAAATTCTCTCTCTGTCAGCCTGTTGTGTATCTGAATTAAAAATACCGATTCGAATAATGTCGTTAACAAGTCACATAAATACAAAATATTTCAAACAAAGTATACTTATAATAAATATTAGCCCTATATTAGGTACCAACAAAAGTGTGTTAAGGTTTTTGACAACGTGAAAGAGATATTTATTTACCAGAACCCATAGAATGTTTTATTAAGTCTATTTAGTTAGATAAAAGGTCGTTTTCTTGAACTTTCCTTTTCCATTTCAGTCAAGTTACCAACAAAATGACTATTGAAAGCTATAATATAAAGTTAGTATAAATCTATAATATAATATTGTATTATTATTAAATAAGCCTAATACAAATCTTAAAAAGAAATATAAATATTTAATTTACACAGTCTGCAATAAAGGACGAACATTCAATCCTGGAATGGTAGTAATGGCATGTGGATTAAGAGGAACTCTGTGTACTTTAGTCCTCAATGAAATCTTTCTTCGTTGACATCTACCGAGACCTTATTTTACACAACAGTTCCACAACCTTTGAGGCCACTTCGTGTTTTTGTTTCATTCCCGCCACAACGGGTTTTTCATGGCATATTCATTAAGAACCAAGTGTGACATGGGATCCTGACGACTTGATGTAATTGCTTTATTCCAGCATCTAGTCTCATGGTTTCCTCAACTATAAATTATAAAATTAATAGATAAAGCATAGGCGGTTGAAGAAATAACATAAGTCAATATTTCTAGAGCAGTAAACACACACACACACACACTCACATACATACATACTGCTCACATCTATACCATGACTGGATATGAAAATATTAATAGTCTTTATTTTATGTCCTTTTCTTCTTCTTCTTTATAAGGGAAATGATAACCGAGAGGTTTTTGGTCAAACTTGCCTAGAAGTTAGCAAACTCCATACCCCGAATTTGTATATTGTATCATTCTTTTAATAAACACTTGTTTTGCGATTAAATTATCTTTCATTGATATTACCGAGAAATAGAATCAGCTTTTTCGAAATAATGTCTCAAGTAAATAAAGGTTAGAGCTTTTCATTTTGGTGGGTATATCAGATCAATCAAAGGTTGGTGAAATAAATATTCAATTCAGAAAAACAAATTGTCAAGATTATGAGACGCAAGAATAGTAATTTATTAAGTTCATCAACGTTGAAAGATGTTCTTGTCCGACCGTCAGGCATTCGAAACTCGGGAACAAGATGCCAGATCTATTTATAACAGAGGCTTCCTAGATATTGTCTTCTTATAATAAAACTACAGAATCGTATATTGTGGTATATTGTGGGAAGGGGGTATTGCGCGCATGACACAACCCCCGGACAGGTCTCCTACCCCCGCTTCTCTGTACCTTGGAAACTCGGATCTATTCTTGATCGTGACGTCACTACCGCTACGATCTGCACGCAGTCTGCCGGTGAAAAAAGAAATAACTCAACGTGTGTTTAGTGAAGATTTCATGTAATATTTTTTGTGTCTCCTTCATGTGACATTGGTTTTGTGTTATATTGGTCTCTAGTTACATCTCTGTTTGTGGTGGTTATCGACAGATGTGGAGTTCATTAGAACTCAATTTCATTGTTTTAGGCCTCTTTTAAACCCCTGTCTGGCGCGACGTTAATTTAATTAATTATTTGTAAATGTTATCTTTTAAAAATTACCGGTTCACTGCCTTTTCAATTTGTCAGATTAATTTATGTTAATATTAATATAACAAACATATTTAACTCGAACAAACGATATGAAAATTGTACTTATTTATTTTTATCACTGCTAATTATTTCATTTAAACAAGTATAAACAAATGTGTTAGAGGTACTATGGATAACATTTATAAGTGTTATACCCGCGTACACTTGTGTTTCCATTCTTATTTTATTTGTAATAAAAGATTATAATTTTTGTCTTCTCATACTGTTGAGATTTATTGCCCATCATGTTTTTCATGTTATTAAAATGTTAGCATTAAATCGTTGCGGGAATAAATGTCACATTCAGTGACAGATCAGTAACAATCTTGATTTTTATTGTTAATCTACTTGAATCCGTTGGATTATGAGATGAGTTTACTTCATTTCACAGACTGGATGACAAATTTTGTTTTATATTTTGTACTCCTTTTTTCCACTTGTGTAAAGCCGATGGCTAAAGTTTTAATTGTAGGCCTATATATCAAATACCAAAGACTCCCTTTTTTCAAATAAAAAGTTAGACTTATATATGATAGGTTGGGGGGGGGGAGAAAAAGAAAAATCAAGAACAAGACCAAAAGTAAAATTTCCCAATGAATATATTCCTTTGAAAAATGTATTATTAAAATGACTCAAATTGAGTGACCCAAATTGAAAACAGAATATGAATATTTAAACACTATTTTTGAAATATCATTTCTCTCAATGGCCCGTGTTAAAAAAGAAATTTTAATTAAGTTAAAATCATAATCAGTTACTCCTAAATGTTGGTTTTACTATATGAAAGTGTGATAAAATTCTCGATAATAATCTCGTATTAATTAGCAATTTTTGAAACAGCACAGATGTCGAAACTAATGTTGAATATTTTTGTTAATTCTCTTGATATTCTCCGACCTTCAAACAAATTTCATGGAAATAACGATATCACAGACACTTCGATTAAGTTCATTGACCTGCGAAATGTCTTTCCTGTTTTAAAAATGAAGATCACATAAGACTAAATGTTTAAGGAGATGATTAAGTTAATTCAGAAAGCATCGACAAATAACAATTCGATTTTTGAAACCGTAAAACAGTCCTCTCTTTTTATTGATTGATTAATTTGTGTGTCATTTTTAACAATTTTTTAAATAGAAATTTAGCCTTCCAAGTCATGTAATGGCCGGAAAATCATTAACAGCTTGAAAATTTTACGAAAAAATAAAGCATATTAAGTTTAAATATTTTGAAACCACTTTGTGTTAGTAATTTTTTAATAGAAAGCAATATTTTTTATTTTGTTTATCTATCAGTTTTCGTTCTTACTGTACACTGAAATAAATGGATAGATTTTATAAAATGTAGGAACATGCATTCATTGTATATAAATTGAATAACAAAAATAATGAGTAACCGAGCTAACTTTCATTACATAATGTTACAACGATATGCGTAGTACATTACTTCATTCATAATAACTAGAGTCCATTCACAACGATGTGGGATATGCTTTTTATTAGAATTATAACAATAGCTGATGTTAATCCCCTCAGTCAAGGTTATGTGTTTTTTTATGATGCAGAGAAATAGCAACCGATTTCATCAGCTCCACCCTGTTTGTAAAGATGAGGGGAGGAGGAGTAAATTGCATACTTGGAAATTGAAAATATATTTGACATGAAATTAAACACAATTATTTATAAAATCAATGTTATTATCATTAGTTTGTTTTAGGTAATACACTCACACAAGTATGTGCCGCTATAATAACCACACCCAATCACATACTGATGTGTTTCTTCAAACCTATAACTTGGTCGTATATTTCACTTTTATTTTACAACATTTATTTGTTATTTTTCTTGGAATTTAATCCTTGACCGTAATGTTTAATTGATCATTACTCCGATAATAGAAAAGTACTTAAAAAACCATTAGGGGTTATATAACTGAAAACATGATTTGTATTGAATTTGCCTAGTTGTCAGCTCTAAAATGGATAGTTATAGATTTTATTTTGTATAGTCTATAATTGTTGAGAAATGCATTGTTCACGTGGGTTTGAAAATATTTATCGCTTCTAATTGACCGATTCTATGAACGGTACATAATTTTTTATAAAGAAATTAATTTTTACCAAACTATAAAAGTGTACTGAATAAATAAAAGTCTATTATTTATTTAATCTCCGTCTGTGGAAAATACAGAGATTATATCTGTGATTGAAGCTTGAAACATTTACTATTTTAACGCACATTTTAAACACATATTAACCTTTGTTAAGACGAAATAAAAAAAACATGCAAATGATATTTATTTCTTAATCGTATTTCTTCATTTCTTGGCAAATTCCGTTCTCTACCATCTTTCTTAATACAGGGAAGTTAATTTTATGAATATTGGCAATGAACTGCCTTCACCCATGTCCTTCCTAATAAATAATTCGTTGCAGAATATTCTCATTTATTCTAGTAATCCAGACCTTTCACCCTAACGCTGTCTTTTTCTTTCACACTCTCTTCAGAAATAGAAACCCAAAATTTGACAGTAGGAAACTAAAACTATATAAAATTCTAGTGCACATATGAAGCATCGTTAACAGTTGCATAACTTCCATTCAACGGTTACATCAGAAATAATTACAGTTCTCGCGTGCTCGGTAGCATTCTGTGAGTTGTACAATTCTAGAAATTACACATCAACTGCCAAGGTCATAAAGTTAAATTCAGTTGTTAGAAACATCTAGAATATTTGTGTATCACTCGTTTTTTAAATTAATTACATCTCCTTTATTTGTATGTTTTGAGATTATTTTGTTCTTTACATTTGAGGCATTAAGTAATACATTTAATACGGCTTAACTTGTTAGAGTTTTGTGTATTATAAAATCTTTACATATATTTAGCGCTACGATTGGTTACAGATTGAAAAACGATTACTTTTAAAAAATATTTATTGAAACATTATTTCTTTTAATTTTAATTTTAATGTATGCATTTACATATAATATAAAATTAAAATTTTCAACGATGCAAAACTCAGAATATAAAATTTTAAAAAATGTAATAAAATAACAAGATATCCATATAAAACGTAAAATCATAAGAAATAAACAAAACAATATTAAAACACACACCCCCCCACACACAAAACAAAATAACTAATAGCCGACATTCAACATTTTAACTTAAATGTATAAATTATTATAGTTATTCGGAAATATTGTTATTTTTCAAAATATTCTGTGGTAAATAGCCAAATAATTACGATCTGTACATTTTTAACTGGCAACGAGTTTTAACAAGTCAACGAACTTAGGTGAAATTTGTACAATGGGGTTTCATGCCAATTTTGTAAGGGGTAGAAAATTTGTTGAAAGGTGAAGATTGAGCACAATCCTTCATAAAATATTACGTTCCAAATTTACTTCCTTAGTACAGTATTATTACAAAGTGTATGTGTAAATATTAATATATTCTAATATGTCGTATATTTTGGAAATGGCCGTCAATACATCAGATTAATCTGTTACATATTTATTAATATAGGTACCGAATCATACGCACCAGAAAATTTTAAAGTTCATCGAAGTGAGTATTCCAAAAATATCGAACTAGTTAAAATTTGTTCAAAGTTTTTACTGCCGTAAAAACTAAATTTGGAACAATAACTGTGTAATAATAAACTGTAAGAATGCAGTGGCGAAGAAAACGACGTGTTCTATGTGTAATTGGTTCTGCCAATCATGCTTTGCTTGTGAAACAATATCGTTATCCAAGTGTTTCTGATCTAGGGACGGAAGAAGAAGATGGTATCTCGCTCGAGCCACCAAACCAGAAGTCGACCGAAGAACAACGGATCACATTCAACGAGGGTGAGTTATATTTATTTTATTACATATAAGTTGTAGTTTAACTAAATAGAACATGTTAGACATTGCAAACTTGACAAAGTAGGAAAGCTTTTGTAAAGCTTGTCAACAACACGTGATCATCTTTTATAACCCACCATTAAAATCTTCTCATTCCAAGTTTGGGATTAATTATTATTATTATGGGCTAAAGATGCGTGATTTGAAATTGGTCTATATTTTTTTATTGAAAACTTAATGAAAATATCTCAAATTGGAAGTTTTGTAGGTCTTTTTCTTGGTTGAAAACTAGGTTCTCCAAAAAGTGACCTGCTTTTGATATAACAAGAAATTTCTTTTAGACTATTTTAATTTTTATTAATAATGTATTATTACAGTTGGATTTAAAATCCGGGCAAAAGCTTTCGATAACTGAAACTCGCCAACGAATTGTTTTTTGATTATATGAAATCATTTCCCGAGAGATTACAGTGCAGTTCTGAATCACCCTGTATCTATAAGCTTTAATACAATTTAATCAAAAATCAACACTATAATTAAATAACAAACACTTTATGTTGGCTACACTTACTGCGGATTGAAAAACTTGAATAAAGATGTTCAAAATACCTTAAAGAACCCCCTCCCCCGCTACTATAAGAACTTCAAAAATATGTATTTTACTCCACTTAATTAGCAAAGATCTAATACAATTTACGGGAGTAGTGCAATTAAAGTTTATTAGTTTTGGCAAAATTCCCACTGACTGCTTAGACTACTTTAGTTGTAGTCAGCCTACGGTAAAATAATGTTAACATTATTAAGTACTTAATAATTTACTTCAACCACTTGAACTTAACAAAATTAAAGTTTAAAATGTATTAATTTAAGTTATAATATAGAGACTAGAGTGTAGAGTGTATGGCGAGTATACCTAGGTATTGCACGTATCGATTTTGACAGTGTGCCAAGTGCAATTCCATTAGACAAATAATGAAATGAAGCCAAAAATACCGTATTTACTGTTCGAAACCTTGATTGCATTGGATAATTTATCTGAAACTCCTTAAAGGTCGTCGTCTTGTGAATTCAATTAAAAAACACAACATAAAAATAACAGTAGGCTTATTGTCAATATTACTATAAATTTATATTTGCAAAATATATTATTTGTGTCTTCCATGTACAATTTATACACCAAATTATCTAAAGAATAGTCAGAAGTTAATAACTTTACCAATTATTGGAATTTTAGCCCCCCCCCTCCAGACCAATTTCCAAGGTGTTATTTACTTCGGTGATAGAAAAGTCCTATAAATATTTAAATAACTTTGTAGGTTTAACTGAGATTTCCAGTGATCTTTGAACATATTTTAAATAACGGGGATATAAGAAACGTTGGTTGATTAAGCCATAAAACAATTTATTAGCCAATAACCTTTAATTAATGTGATAAAATCAATTTATATAATTATAGCATATTATATTCCGTGATTCAAAATCATGAACAGGTTTAGTGTTCGATGTGCCACTAAATAAATAAAATAAATGTTCTACTCTCATTTAAAAAAAAATCAATAAGAAACGTTTCTACGACTAAATTCTCTTTAAGTACATGAACTTGTGAATAAAGACTTGGTTGAATCGTCTCTTGTTGGAACACAATTTTTGTTGAAGGAAAACAAATGTTTCTTCAATTTATTGATTATAATTTTTGTAAATAATAAGCAATATAATTTAAGGTAGTTTTTATAGTTTTGCGCACAATTTGATATTTTAATGTCCGATGATGCTGATAGTATATATGGCACAAAAATAAACACTAATAGTTAAAAAGACTTTATTTTCTGTACACATTTTTATTTTCGGTTTGCTACTACTCGTCTGTATTTACTAAAGTATATTAGGTACATATTGACATTAACCCATCTGCTCAAGCAAGTTTGTTTATAAACGTCTCTTTTTAGGATTTAGTTATGAAATCGTTTTGTTTTTCCGACCATGTCAGTCTGTCTGCCCGCCAGAAATTGCAGCCAACGTAGAAATTAGGAATTTGGCATGTATGTAACAACAGTTTTGCCAACATGCAGGGAAAATATAAGAATTTGAAATGTATGTACATTAAAGATATAGTTTAATATCATTATGTTCCATTTTGATAAATAATTTAGTTTGTTCTAGTAGGGTATTAAATTTAAGATGCTTCAAAAACAGCTGTTTTCAATACACCATTGAGATGCTAAAGTTGTTCTATTTAGTCCTAGGACCTAAAAACATCAGCTGAGGTCGAGGTCATCAGCTGTTATTCGCTTATACGAATTAATTAACGATTGTAAAGAATCTATAAAACAACCGATACTCTCGATTGTAAATAACCGTTAAAACAGCTGTTATCATCGATTTGAATGTAAATAGGTTATAACATTTTAGTTTTTGTGAAATTGTTTTCTTATATTATTTGCAGTACAGTATAACGAAAAATATAGTTCATCAGTCAGTTGGACTTAAAGAAGCTTTTGGATCCTCGCTCATTTTCCGAGTAACTTGAGCTTGTATTGAAAAGCTTCACTTTTGGTCCTCGTGATGAAATAAACTATTATTTATAGAGTAGTTAATTATCACAATCCACGACTTTAAAATGTATTTACAGGGTTCCAGAGTAGAAAAGGGAATTCCATTTTATATTGTAGTTGTAGACTGCGGATCGAGACTTCTTGTATAATATACCTATATTTATATACCGGATGTCCCAAAAGAACAACTTCCTCTTAATTTGTAACCGAGCGATCAGTAAGAAATGTGCTTTTAGGAATCTGTATAGGGCTACAGAAGTTATCCATGTCATATAGGACATTTTGACTTACCACTAAAATTGGATAATTCAGGGACAATTTTAAATTAAAGTCGAGTGTTGCATCATTTTAATAAAAATAACGACTAAATTAGACAACGTGTCCCTAAGAACAACTTTACCAGAAAAAACCATCTTGGGCTCGAATATATTTACCATATACTTTTAAACAACTTCTCCATTGTTGATGAAATTAGTTAAATTTGTAATAATAAATAATAACAATAATGATAATAACAAATTAAAGAATTCCTATTTTTTTTGCTAACAGACATGTATAAACCATGATAAAACTGAAAGTTCATATAAACTTTTATGAAAATTAGACAGTAATAATCACTGCTTGAACGTAAAATAGGTTAAAAATCGCCATTTGAAACGGTTAAATTGATTTTACTGTTTAACAAACTCATTCAAGGTATTGTATTAAAATTTACGTTAGCCTATATTAGATTTGCGGCAGCTTAAAACGATATCCCATCTTATTTAGGACCTGTATGATTCTTGATAACAAGGTCGAAATTACTAAACAAACGGATAAATAAAGGAATTTCGAGTTCTACCCAGTCAGAGTATCTGCTGCATGTCAAGAGCATTTTAAATAACATTTCGAATTAATGACTGGATGGATGGGGAGGAGGGGAGACGTTGTAAAAGATTTTCTCTTAGTGTTGAAAGAGTGGTTAGACATAAAATTGAGTGTAAATACAAAGCAGGCTTTATTTAAACCCGATATTAATAATTTCATAAATTGCAATTGATTGTAAATGTTCATTGGATCTAGAACGTAGAAATTCAAATCATATTTTGACGTTAAACGTAAATATGTTTTTTATTTCGTAAACTATTTTTGTAATTTGATTTTCTTTTAAAATACACAGTGCACAAACTTTCTGCTACAGAAAATCATATATTAACACAAGCAAATATTTGTCACCATTTTACCTAGAATGTCTTTATACCTGTAAAAAATGATGTGAGAAAACAATGTCATTATTAGCCTAATATTAATATAATAATTCCCCTAACCGCAATTACAGTCTATAATTATGGGTTAGGGCAATTATTAACTAATATTGTGAATTTCATCACACAACACAATTGTATATCATTACATATTATTATTTAACCGAGTTTTCCCCAATGCATTTCTTATGAGAGATATGTTGCTATAGAAGTGATCAACTTTTAGCCAAATCGTTTATACAATTTTGTTATAAATATTTAGATAAAGCTTAAGCTTGCTTTGTTTTTGGCATATATTCGACTTGAGGGTACACAGTATTTAATTGAAATTCAGTTCTTAATGACGGCAGTAACAGTGTACATTTTCTTTTTTCCAATTACTGTATTCTTGAACCACTATATTCTTTTTCTCGAAACTTCGTGCACTGGTTTGTTTCATTAATCTTCATATTTTAACCATATATGACTGAAATCGGTTGAGTCTATTATGAGTAATACGACTTTCATAAACGGATTTTTAGTTTAGTTGTCGATATCTGTCGAACTAGCAATGTAAGATAAGGATAAAGGACGTTAGCAAAACTTGATAAAAATCTTTATAGCCGATTTTCAGGAAAACTGATTTTTCTATTTTTATCATACAGCAGCCCAAATTACACTCAAATTTTGTTTTTGACTTATTAAAATTTTTAAATACAGCCAAAATATAAATTACTCCATAAAACATTCCATGGTCTGAAAAGAGATTTTTCCAGAAAACCTCACCATCAAGTTTCTTTTTATTTCTTTCTCATTACAAAACATTCTCCATATATGTAAGCAAATAAAACGTTTAACATAGTTGTAGGGAAAAAACAGATTGTAAATTTGTTTAAATTTAAAATAAATTGAATTTAAAATTAAAACGCTGTTCCAGTGATATCTTGTTGAAATAAAAATGTAATCGAGAACTTTAATCAGTGTTAAAAGCAATAGTTTGGGTAGAGATTGTTTCTGTGTCTTTCTTTACGTTAAACAATATTTTCAGCTAAACAGATTTTATTTCTAAAGTTTATTAAAGTTGATATCTTAATTTCAATGAAGAAATAAATCTAACTGTGGATGTAGCTTTGCAAAATAACCTATTTCCGAAACCTAGACTATAACCTTCAAAAGTTGTAGTAATTTTTAATTTTGATTTTTCGCTTATACGTTTTTTTATTAGCAAATATTGAATTTACAAATAATATTTCAAGTGAAAAATATACGACCTAGACTGGGAATCGAACCCAGGACCTTTGGCTTTACGCGCCAATGCTCTACCATTGAGCTATCCTAGTCGCTTCCCAGTACAGGGCCCATCTGCGCCCTGTACTGGGAAGCGACTAGGATAGCTCAATGGTAGAGCATTGGCGCGTAAAGCCAAAGGTCCTGGGTTCGATTCCCAGTCTAGGTCGTATATTTTTCACTTGAAATATTATTTGTAAATTCAAAAGTTGGAATACTTCCGAATCCCATAAAGTTAACTGACTTTTCCTATTTATATTTTTGCTAATTAAAATCATCATTGTGACGTCATCTAAGTCTACTGTTACTCGCATAATTGTGTTTATTAGTATTTGTACAATAGAGAATGCTTTGAAACATACAGTAATGTAGATTTGTTTCATGAAATTCATATCTCGTATTTTCAGTATTAATTATAACACACATTTCTGTTTACCACACAATTACAATTTTGTATTGAAGTGTAATGGTTCACCCGTTTCTTGAATAGTTTCTAAAACATTTCTGTTATTATTAGTCAACAAAACACTAAATTCTAAAAATAAAAGTTAAAAATTTAAAAAATCCACGCCATTTTCATTAATACAATTTCATTACAGTGGCGATACAAACAAAGTAGTCTTAAATTTTTCGATTAGTCTCGAATTGCCGATCATAGATTAAATTTTAATTATGTATGGATTTTTATAAAATCATTAGTATGTGTATTGGCACATAGGCCAATCAATACAAGTCTAATTAAAATTTGAAAGATATTTTTATGTTATATTTCTTCCATTTTACATTTTACAGTGTAGCCTCCACAAGCCGTTTCATGAGGTACACAAATTACTTAGTTTGATTTAAACAAATCGCTCACTCAATCATTTTGTAAAATTCTGCGAAGTGTTCAATGTTAGCGTCCTCATGGAACTAAATAAAGGAAGCATTTGTGAAGTGTTGAATGTGATTCTACTCTATTTTCAGCTTTGAGGGGGCGGGGGAGACGCTAGACTTCTTTCATAATTAATCTAGACACAACAAAGGCAATTCTTAATTTACCGCAGCATAAAGGATTGCGACGTTGGCACTGCATGAATGAATTAGGAACATTTTAATTTATTTTAATACAATTATCAACCTCATCTTTACTAAATAAAACAAACACACTTTGACACTAGGATGTGGTACCGTACTTTATATAGACTACACATCATAACCTAGTAAGATACAATGCTAACAAAGTTGTTACCGGGTTGTATTAAAGAATGTAGCAGATGTCAATTTTATAAACGATATCTCAATTAATTATGTGTATATAGTTTATTGTTTGCACGTAAATAAAACCCTTCAGATTGTTGGAATACTATGAATGATTTACTTCCTGTACGTCAGCACTTTGTGTACAGCATCTCAGTAGATAATAAAAATAAAAACAAAACTACTTGTAGATTAGACCCTACTGTTTGATAAATAATTACATATAATGACCTATGACGAATGATCTATCGGACACTCTACTCTGTAGACCGAATAACCTTATAGCCGTTCTACTCTGTCCGATAATAAAATTCTGTAGAGAGAATGACCTAGTACTATGTCTTTCAACTCTATGGACAGAATGGTCTTGCAGCTACACTATTTTTCCCAATAATTTTATAGACCGAATACCTTCTCTGTAGACAGAATAACAAACGGTTTCAAAATAGTAACACTATTTTTTTCCAGTAACACTGTAGTGAAAATAACCTTATAATAGTTCTTTATTCTGTCTGATAACTTTGTAGGGTATAGTGAGCAACTTTATAATCACTCTATTTTGTCTTATAAAGCCTAGAGAAAATGTCGTGTAGCCACTGTACTCTGTTCAATAATTCTATATACAGAAGGATCTAGTAGCCACTCTACTATGTTTGATAAATCTGTAGAAAAAGAAACCTTTCAGGCACTCTACTCTGTCCAATAACTCTGTTTACAGAATGACTTAGTGCCCACTCTACTATGTTTTAAAAATCTGAAGTGAGAATGACCTTGTAGTTACTCTACACTATCTGATAACTTAGAACCACAATTCTAATCTGGCTGATAATTCTGTAGATAGAATGTTTATTCTACTCTTTCATAATTACTCTAAGAGACTCACAGCCAAACATAATATGCTTATGAAACAAGTTTTCATACATTAATATCTCAGATGTACTACTGGGATGCACCACTTATAGTATATAAGTAATGATTGATTAAGAAGGGATTTTACAAAATTAAATCCTTATGATGGTTAAAAGGGATGAAAGTGTTTTCGCGGATTTCTTATTAATATCTCTTAGGCCCAATGAAATGTTGACTTAGTTTTTGATTACATTTTTTAACTCAATTGCTTAAAATCATAATCCCGAACAAGAATCCTAGATATATACTGACTGACTGACTCATTAACCATAGAACCCAAAACCCCTGGTTCTAGAAACAATGTATGGAGTATATTCCTTCCATAACGTAAAAACCCACTATGAACGGTTTTCTCAAAAGGGGGTTTAGGAATAGTAAAATATGTTTTCAAGGAATTCTCAAACTAAGCCCAGTAAAAACTGTAGACCCAGTATGATATTGACTTGCTTTTGCTTACTTTAAACCCATTCTATTTTAGCTAGGGTGAACGATTTGAGGTCTGGTTTGCAGCATTGTGTTCTACTCATAAAGGCCTTTAATTCGATGTACAACTCGAACTATGCTCTTATTTAAGATTTCCAACTTACTCCTTGTGATCCGTCCCCCTAGAAAGTAGCGGTCCACTGAATACGTACTAACATATGTTTTGGTGTCCATTAGCAATGTGCAAAGCTTTGTAGCTCTATCTGTAATGGTTAAAATTATATTAAGCCATCCCGGGATTTATTTAACACACGGTGTATATAAGGAAATGTCCTAATTGACTAATTCATTAATATCCAGCTAGTAATCTAGAAACATAGAAATTGGTGGAGTATGTTCCTTCTAAAATGTATAGACCCACTAAGAAGAGAATATCAGGTGTAACAGGTAGTAGCAGTAGTAGGTATATATATATATATACACATTTTAAAGTGATAAACACATAGACTTCAGAGGCTTCTCTCCTTAAACACAACAATAATAAAATAACAAAGTGTAAAACATAACTCTTTTTATTATTATCTTCATTGGGTATTCTAATATTTACTATACAGTATAACAAACACACAGAACACAATTCTCATAAAAAAATACGCCTAACTATCAGACGCTTTTCAACGACAAGGTCGTCCTCTTCAGTGATACACCAGCTACACCAACCAAACCACAACTGTTGTGGTTTGGTTGGTGTAGCTGGTGTATCACTGAAGAGGACGACCTTGTCGTTGAAAAGCGTCTGATACTTAGGCGTATTTTTTTTATGCGAATAATTGTGTTCTTTGTGTTTGTTATACTGTATAGTTTTTCTCATAAGTCAAGCTCAACATTTAATACTAATATTTACTATTAATTTCAATTTTGTTATTTTTATATACACAACTCTTATAAAATGATATTGATCAAACTCTGATTTCCACAACTACTGAACACTCTGGAAAAATCATTGTACTAGCGTTCTTAAGTATTTAATTTCTATAGGTAAAATAGCCTCTGGTCCTTGAAAGACACCTTTGTCTCGTCTGATTAGTTAATAACCTTTGTAAAATTAGTGAATGGAGGTTATGTTGGGTAAAATATTCATCAGCTTTATCTTCTGCTTTGCGATTGAAAACACAAAACTTTCTTTAAATTGAAATATAGTTTTAACTTATATTTCTTATAATATTTAATATTAAATAAAACTGTAAAACAACTATTTTTTTCTAATTTTAATAGAACTTATTATCTGGTTGAAAAGATGCGTAGTAGGTTATCGCTTTATTGATAACCTTATTTTATCAAAGAAGACTTATGTTTGTAAATAATTACTAACATGTCTACATCTACCAAAACATACTTAATTTGGATATTAATTAGAAGAACTACTTTATTAAATTCGGTTATTTTGAACAAATACTGACTAGACATATTTTCCCATGAAAATGGTGATCATGAGTAGAATCTATGGTGTGATTTGTTTGTTTGTTTGGATTTTTTTAACTAAAACAAACTTTTTAAAGTTTCTTAGGAATGTCTTTTTTATGAAAATCAACCAAAAGAAACATGCTAAACGTTTTATATATTATTATTTTAATTTTTTTGTATTTAAGTATGGGAGTGTGAATTGTAAACATATAAACAGCTTAACTGATCTAAACAAATTTGGTATGATTTTGGTTTTTAGACTTTTTGTTTAGAGATTTTAAAACATTATAGATTTTTAGGTCTGTTACCAATAATTAATTGTTGGATAAAATCTTACAAGTAAAATAAAGATGATTTGTAGCAAAAACAAAAAATCATTGCAGCGTGCATTACTGTAGTTAGACTAGTTTTACCAGAATTATTGAATTGTTCTGAAGGACAAATAGGGTAAAATATGAATTCTGCGATTCCATTACTGAATTATGATGAAATTTCCCATTCCATATTCATGATTTTGTTGTTAAGGCACAGGAATGCCTAAAGTACTCTGAAAAGTTGAAATGTGAAATAGAGCCAATATTGAAAACAAAAACCTCATTATACTTAAATACATATCATGCTTGTTACGTTATTTTGCAGAAAATTTTGTCCAACTTCAACAATCAGTTTAAGTTTGAAAACAATGATGTTATAGTGTAGAACGAGAACTGAGTGTCCACGAGGCACTTTGGGTGCTGTTGAATTATTCAGAAACTGAATAATTTTGAAGATGGGTTTCCATAGTTTTGATTTTTGGAACAAAATTTAATTACTTTGTTGTATAAATTCTTCAAATAATTTATTATTTCTTTGAACTTCTGAAAAAGTTTATTGGCTTGCTCTTCATAATATATTATGTTTCTTATTTGATAATGAGAATTGTACCCATTTGTATAAAAACTATTTTTTTATTAAAGTGGGGGTAGATAATTAGAAACTAGTGTATTGATCAATCATATTTATTACTTAACAGGAAATGTAACTGTATTTATTTGAAAATATTTAACCTTTAATCACACTATTCTCTCAATAAAGTATATCATGGTAGCTATAACTCAAACTACGTTTAAAATCTTAAAACAAATATTTATTGCTATACAGATTAATTTACAACTGTCAGTTGATTGGAGTCTGTCGATCTTTCGGTCACTGATGGTTGGGCTTGCCAAATAATTCTTCTATTCTTGAACTACCTAAAATATTAAGTTGGCTAGATAGTGAACTAGGACATTGTTTAACATCACTCCACCATCTGTTAAGCCAACTTCTGGTTGTCTTGATGTGTATATATATATATATATATATATGTATATATATATATATATATATATATATATATATATATATTATGTTACATGAGTATGAACCTGATATTTTCATAAAAGATACACATATTAGAATATTTTGAACATTTTTTGTGAAAGAATGTCAATTATATTTTATTACAAAGTGGGAAAGGAGAAATACTAAGTTGAAGTTATATTTCCTAATCACATGATGGCAGCTCAGCTTCAATAAGATTATTAAAAAAAGTGTGCAAAAAATACACTATTTTTAATAGGTAGATAATTTGACCTCTTAAGTAGAATTACTGGTGAGAAATATTTATTAGTAGGAATGGACAAAAGGAGAGAGTTAGGGTCAAATGTTTCTTCAGGGCCTCAATATTTATGAAGTATTATACTTAAAGACAAAAACATAAACTACCGATGTTTCATTTCTACGTTTTCCCCCTTGAGTGAAAAATATGTATAGAAAATATTCTTATCAACTTATTGTTAAATTTGTTGAGAGTATTTCTATAAATTTAAAAATTGTACTTCACTGTGTATAATTAGAGAAAGACATAAAAATCAGTCCTGGTTATGGTCAAAGATAGATATGAAATAATATTTAGTTTCAAGTTTTATTTATTTTCATTCAAAAAAATAATAAATGTCATCTACAAACTTGTAACATTTTACTCTGCTAATATTGCATTTACAAAAGGAAAAAATGCTTATACAAATATCACAGTATTCAATCTGAGGAATTATTATAAGATTATATTGTAACTAATGCGAATAAGAAAAAGAACAATTCAATTATTTTGTATCTTTATAAAAGAAGCAGAAGTGCATATTTTAAAATGAATTTAACTACTTACTTGCCGAATCTAAATATAAAAACAAAATATTTCTTAGCTAAATCACACAACATCAATGAATACACACAGACAATACATTTGGATGTTATATTAAAGTGCAAATAGTTGATATAATTATCTACCCACTCTATACTATACAAGTTGAAGTTCAGATTTCCTTAAATAAACCAGGGAAACAACCACATATGTATCCTGTGAAAAGGTTTGAAGTATTTTTATAACCCTTAACAACATTTTTTTGTAAAATAGAAAAAAATATGTACCTAAAACATATTGCTACCTGAAGATACATTTTATAAACCTAATAAATGATAAGAAAACTGTCAAAAATGTAAAGTGTAGGCCATAAAACATTTTACATTCAACATTGTATGACAGCAGCTTATATTTCCATAAGATTCATTAGAAAATATATTAAAAACAGAAATAAGCTCTTCTAAATTTTACACAGTTTTTTTATTTAAAAAAAATTCAAATACATTCCGGTTTCATTGTATTTGCTTTCAGCTTTTTACAATAATTGTCTTGATGTTATTTGTATGTTTTATATCACCAAATGCTGCATTTCTCAATAGCATACAATTTATTTTATGTATTTATGTTTACGTTTTTTCAAAAAATAATACTACCTTTATTTTTTACAATAATTTTATTTTTTTCTTTGATGATTAATCTTAAGTTAGAAAGAGAACAAGTTCTTTTTTTTAAATTTTAAAATTTCCTTATTGTAATTCTAAGAAACAGTAATCATCTATTCAAACAGGAATAATCACCTTAAATACATTGACTGGAATAAGGAAACTATATACACAATCTAATATAAATATTGATTTCTAAGTATTTCATGTTGTGTTTCTGTTTAAACCACTTGTATTTTGAAGTTGAAGCACGTACGATTAATTATGATGAAAGACATTCAAGTTAGCTCTAAAATAAGAGACCATGTTTAAGTTCATGTAAGTCTTACGTCAATAGACTGATAGTCATATACTTTTAAATTGAAAGACTCTATCTAGCTGCAAAGACGAATGTCATCAAAATAATCTAAAAATAAGTTGAAAAAAGGCATTTATTAGTTTTTGCTGATAAAACCGATGGAGTCACTATTAGCGAAATTCAAAATTATAATTTCAAAAGTAAGCAATAGATAAAGGTTTTTACCATTGTAAAATCATTTCTACAGCCCAAACCTCTATATTTGTATGAAAATGAGTAAACAAATATTTTTTTAAGTACTAAGTGAACACAAGTCAATCTAAGTAAAATTATGTTAAAACGAAACACATCTGTGTTTGTATAGACTACTTTTTTCCCATTCAACATACAATTTTTAGTTCCATATCATCACTGTTTACCAATAGTTTTCACATCTCTCTCTCTCTCTCTCTCTCTCTCTCTCTCTCTCTCTCTCTCTCTCTCTCTCTCTCTCTCTCTCTCTCTCTCTCTCTCTCTCTCTCTCTCTCTCTCTCTCTCTCTCTCTCTCTCTCTCTCTCTCTCTCTCTCTCTCTCTCTCTTTCTTCTAATAAAATAGTGGTATTCAAATGTAATTAATTACTCATGTTAAAGTTTTCTCAAAAAAAAAAATCTCTATTTAAATCTGAGTAATCCTCTAGCTCTCACACATCTCTCTATTTCCCCATATATTACACACATAATCTCAAGTTTTAGTCGATTTTTCCACTACCTAATAAATTAACTTTCTATAATTTCCATAACTCAAATTTTAAGAAAACTACCATTAATATATAATCTCACTTTCATTTAAGAATTATTCTAAATTCGCCTTCGTTCCAATTGCGTCCTAAAATGTTATAACTCTAAAGTTCAAAATTACAAATGACTAAACATTAAAACACATTTGTAATACTGACAGATGCATACCAAGATAGATGTTTGATACACTCAAGATGTTTTACTTTTTGGTTTAATTTTCGGAAATTTTACCTGTTTTGTTTTGTATTCATATTGATCAACTAATTAATTACGAAGATCAAATTTGCACCACAAGTAAACAATAAATTTAAGTAAAATATTTGCATAATATGATGATCATTGAAATGAATGACAGAAATCTATTTGAAAATGTGAATGAATAGAAATCCAAAGTAATTTTGTCATAATACAAAATTTCCCTTTAAGTTATCTCTTTGTTAAACTGTATGATATTATAGAGAATGTGTTACTAACATTACCTTCATTTATTTTATTATAACAAAAAAAATATTTGTTCACAGTCTTGAAGTATGGGACGAACGTTTTAGTCAAGTTTTAATAATTTTTGTCATGTTTTATTTCTTAAAATTAATTATGACAGTCAGAAAACAACAACCAATAATAGGAATATTATATAATTAATTGTAAAACTAACTAAACTTGTCTCTACAAATAATATTAAATAATGCTATTGAGGAAATAAAGAATTTTAAAATTTCTTATTCCATAGTTTCAACAAACATGATCTCATTTTAAATAGTCTTTTCTCTAGCAAGTCCATGTTGATGAAGAGAATGGGCTTGGGCAACAATCAACTGTTATCTAGATTACACTGGATAATACAAGCAGACCCTCATACATAGATTACACTAACTGTCTATTCTAGCCAGAGTGTCATTGCCCAAGTTAGCGTACACTGAAATTTTAATGGCTTAATCAGTTTCTTTTCTTCGTAAAAATAAAACCATCTTTACTTCATAATATTTAAACTATTTTTAGTTACAATATTTAAATGTTTTACAAGAAACTATAAAACGGTTGAAATATATTTTCAATGGTTAAGAGGAAACTACATGTTTTGAAATACAAGATTTAAACATATTTTTCACTTATATTTGTTCACATTATAAAGTGAACCACTTGTTTAAAATTTGGTTTGTAATATTTTGCTTTATTGTAGTTGATTAGTCACAATCAGTTCAATTGATTAAATAATGTCTTCCTAGTGTTATTTAATAATATCAATTTACAATTAATAAGTAAAGTCATACAATTCTTTTATTTATACGAATCAGACCCAAATTATCATTTCATTGATTCTATTGTGATCCGAAATTACCGGTTCATTTCTAATAAGGCCCTATAGAAAAGGGTGATACAATAACAAGAATGATTATCTTAGTCTGATTCTCATAAATGGAAAGGATTGTATGACAATTTTAAAAGTAATTATTAACTTCAATTTAATAATTGGCTAGGCTTATTATGTTCTTTTTAAAACTCAGTTGGGTATGCTTTTCGAAAATATAATAAAGCATTTTTTTGTCAAAATTCTAGGTCAAATTTATTGGAATATAATTTTTGATCAACAGTATAAACTCATTCATACCAATATTGCTGTTCCAAAAAGTTCTCTGACCTTCAAAGTGTTATTTCTAAGTCTTTAAACTTATATTGGGAAATTTTAATGCTACTATTATATATATATATATATATATATATATATATATATGTATTTAATAGTGGTGAATATATTATATTTATAAATATCTAGCAAGCAGCGATAACCATTCACTATTATGTGTAGTGACTTCAGCATGTTGTAATTGCGAAACAGAAAAATCATTAAGCAATTAAAAAGCTTATAAAAATATAACAAGAAGAGAAGAGAGGAAATACTTGAAATATAAATAATAATAATAAAGTTCAACAATACCCTCTCTAAATAGTCATAGTAATACAATCTTTGTCATTTTTTACTTGCCATTTTTCTCTATGACACTCTTGCAGTTTGGATCCCAATACATTGCTAAGGAACAGAAACTGTATTTAAGCGAATGCTCACAATAAATAACTCTTATCCTTGATACCAATTTTAGTATTTAATGTTACAACTAGTAGTTTAAAATGGTAGTTTGGTTTTATAGGTATGATGCATCTACTGAGAAGTGCAGTAGGTGGAGTCCCTCCACTTCAGTTGGTGAGGGAACCAAGCCGGGCTGGAGTCCCTACTATATAACTTCTGCATTATATTAAAATGCAGATCCAACTAGGCCCTACCATACCACTGTCGTAAAAGATATTAATTTTAAGTGACAGTGAAATTGAAAATTAAAGTATACAAAAGTTTCTTTTAATTTTTCAGGGTTGAAATTAATGCTAAAGAAATATCTACCAGTTTAATAAAATTGTTTATCATTGATAATTACTTAAAAGTAGTAATGGATGGCTATAGTAATAATAAAATAATCATGATTCCCTGACAATAGTTAAAACTTTAATTTTAGCTGATCATCCCTCCCCATCCCCAGCTTAATTATGCTATAATCTGAGCTAATTTCTGGTTTTCTGCTGGGGTCCCATTTCTTCTAATTTTGTTCAGGATCCTGGACTTACATCTAGTAATAAAAACAGCACCCATTTTCAATAATGTTATTCCAATAGTATTCAGTCATTTCCATGCTCCTTCATTTTAAGCAATTCTTCATTCTCAAATTCTCATTCAATACTAATCTCCTAATTGTTTTAAAACTAATTTGATTTTTCTTTGTCTTAAGTCAAATGAAATACTCTGTTTTCTTTTAAATAGTTACTAAATATGAAATTTGAACATTTTTTTTTTATATTTGGGGAAGAGAAAATTTAAGTGAACCAAACCTATTTAAAACAACACTAAAACGAGCTCTGTACCTTGTTGGAATAATTTTATATGGATTTTCAAAGTTGTAAAGTCCTTTTTGAACTACACTCAGTTAAGTTTATAATAATTTGGTTGATATTATAAAAGTAAAAATAAAGTATTACATAATTTTAAGTTCTTAGCAATCACTTTACTCTTAACTTGTTTTAGGATCGATGGAAAAAAGTGTACATACATAAGAATGACTTTTGAATGAAAATAAAATTTAAACATTACAGTTGCGCATTGTAAAATATTCAAAAATTGTATTTGCAAATAAAGTTATTTAATTAAAAATTTACTTATTTTAGACGAGTACACGAAGATTACAACACCCAGGCAGGATGTTCTGTTCAAGAAAGGATATTTTGGACGCAAGCGTGTTCCAAACACTGCTGACATTCAAGAAGTTCACAGTACTGGTAAGAATTTTCATCACTTCTACAGTAGTTGTAACAACTGAAAGCATGCGAGTTGATTTCAATCAATTATAACCACACTTTTACAAATAACTAATCACAAGTATTATACTATACAGTATATTTGGAATATACGAGGATTATCTAACTTATTAATATCCGAGAGCTTTAATCCAACTTAGAAAAATCTATTAGTTAAGGTTGCACACCTTAATAATAATAATTTATTATGTATATTTAACCTGAAATTTAATTTTAAAGTATTGTTAATAATTGAAACCATTAGGAAGTTTTGTAGTCTTGAGTATTCAGTCACCTTGACTTATGAAATCTACATTTATAGTACAATATATTATTTTTAATTAAGTAGAACATTGATCAAAGATGAGTATTGTGAAAACATTTCAGAAATAAATTATATGAAGATATCACCTTTAAACTCAATTATCTATAACCTCATTTAAGCCTAATTTGAGTATTATGTAATACAGATAGTGGCTTTTAAAAATGGATTTGAAATTGAGATTGCACAAATAGAAACTATAACAAAATAATTATATAATTATATATATAATTAGAAAACCTTTTAGGCGAACTTAAATTTATCATTTAAATAACATACCTGTTATGGCTAAATAACACATTTCACAAAAAATTCTTAACTGGAAATTATTAGTATTATTGAAATACACTCATTCTTGTCACACATCCTCATTCTTAACCAATCATATAATCCCTACCTTTTCATCATTCATTAACTCATATAATCAATATTTATCATGATTATTTATTAGCAGTAACTTCAACTTAATACTGTAGGCTCAAGAAAAAAAGAACCAAGGTTTCTTATCTTTGACTTTATAATGTTGCTCAGTTCCTAACTTCTAGTGTTATAATAGTGATTATTAATAGCATCATGTCCACTCATTTTGTATACAAATGAATAAATGCCTAAGAAGAAAAATGTATAATTATAAAGTATAAAAAAGAGAAGGAAAGCTATAGTGAATTTAATTTTTAAAATAATTATATGGAAGAAGACACTTTAAGTGATTTATGGCTGAGAACAGGTTCCCTTCCCAGTACTCAATTCCGTTTCAACTAAATGTATTATTTGACATATACCTTTATATATTATCTATGCTAACATTTCACATTAACATTTAAACTAATAAATTTTCATCTAAAAAATTTTGTTTAAAGGTACTTATTTACCATTTATTGTATATTTACAGTCTCCCTTTTTTTGTAGATTCTGTAGAAAGTGAGACATATGTGAACGAAGAACCACAGTATGTGTTTGCAGCGCCTGCAGGTTATGTTGACCCTACAGGAGCTGTTTACTACGTTAACAGTAAGTATTCATGTAATTAAATTTTAAAAGTGTATACTTTTGTTTGAAATTTATCTATGTTTATCTGAAAGTCGTTTTGCTTAATAATGCAGTAAAATAAATTGATCTGTGAAAGCAGATTTATCAACATAATTATTCTAACTGCATTTTTATTTGATAAGGTGGTTCATGTGTAGAATTATTGATGAATTGGAATTAGAAAGAGAAGTGAGTTACCTGTATAGCTTCCCAAGATGTTAAACATGCTTTATATTTAGTAGACTTTTTAATGAACGTGCACAAATACTTTTGTTATTAGAAGGAAAAACTAAAGAATTTTTTTTTTTTTTTTTTAAATATTACCGGTAATACTAAACTAAAACATAAAATTAGCTATTTTTCTATATTATATTCTTTCAATTTGTGTAGTGTATTTTTATATCTACTACTGAATTATGGTAGTATGTTATTTTTTATAGATATGTTTTAATCAGACATTTGTGTATATAAGAATTAATAAACAACATTTAGAAAGTATAAATCCACCCCCATTATCAAATGATAAACATAGAACATGTTGAAAACTAAAAGTAGTAAACTGAAAAAGGAACATAGGACTGAGCAGTAAAAATAGTGGAAATTAAATACAAATGTGACCAGAAGTCACAGAACTACCTACATAAAGAACTACAAACAACAGAGTTTTTTGTTGTTATTTTAAACAAGTTATTATTTTATATTGTTTATACTGATGACCGACGGTACTTTATAGAATTCCATGTTATACAAATAAAACACAAATTCTTTTGTTAAATTCCACAATTTATTGGTCTAGCCGACCATAGTTTTGCCAATTTCGGCATTGACGAGGTTTATTCAAAGACTAAATAACCTAAGAAGAATTGTACAAAGGCCACAAAGGTTTACTATGCTTCCAAGTGAGATAAGAACTTTTAATTATTGCTATCTGATCAGTTCCATTTAATTGTTAGTAACTTTTTTAAAGTTCTTTTTAGACATTTAGGGCATATTGTAAGTAATTTTAAAGTGTACAAAAAGGTAAAAAATGTAAATCCTTCTTATTTTTTTATTTGTATATTTTGTATTTTAAGATTCAAATACATATTTCATTATTATAAGTATAAGAACAAAAATAGTTGCAAAATAATTTTGAAAGTAATTTATTATGGCATTTTAAACACTTATTATAGGTATTTGTCTGTGTGAACTAGTTATTGCCGAAATTCCTTCAGTCTGATTTTGTCCTGTTAATAATATGGATTATTACACTGGCTAAGTGGCCTATATCTTATAGACAGACACGTAATTTGTTATATGATTCACTCACTTAACAGCGGTGTGTCCAACTGCCAACAATAATCATTCACTGGCTTTTGAAATCTATTATAGTCATTTGAACTTTATGTATTTTCCATTAATAAAGTGCAATCAACTGAATCAAGGGGCGATTTTATTGACTTGATTTTATAGAATTATTATTATCAACCTTTATACTTATTTTTCCAAAATATGTAATTGTAATAACCTTCCTTCATAAGTTGTTTTACAGAATTTGAACAAAAATGTAAAATTTCACATTTTTGTACAAACAGTAAATTATATATATTGCATGATAAAATTGTTTATCAAGTCTACATAAAATGGAACATATCAAAAGCACTTATGTCAAACACATAATTAGTGTAATTATATTATTATAGTGTACTATAATATATGTTAGTGTAATTTCTTTTAGTACTTTGGAAGAATCAATCTTCCACATTCTTCCTCTCTGCCTTGTTCTCTGATCAACAACTGCAATCAAAATATTCTATGCATGTCAAGAATTTCAAAGGCAAATCGATAGAGTTGTGTAAGAAAAGTGAAAATGCCAAATATGCATTTTCAGGAGAGCAGCTTTTATAAATCAACTTCTTTTTCAATTTTTTAAATAAAACAACTTACCTTACTTTAGATTCATTATAAAGATATTAAACAATTCGTAAAATAACTACATCACTTTTTTAAAGCTAAACAGAAAATTCACCCTTTTTTTCGTAAGTAAAACATATATTTATTCACCACTAAAATGTACAACTGTATAAATAAATAAAACTGATGAATTATTACAACTTAAATCTAAGGATTTTATTAAAATATAAATATTGAAAAAGATAAAACTTTTATAAGAAATTATAAACGAAATCTTAAAATAAATAAACTCAGTTGCTTTCTTTTAAAATAATAATTATACACCTTTGGTGAATTTATTGATGATTATTATATATATTAGGGTTCTCCTTTTCTTATTTTATTTTATATTCTGGGTTTTTGTTTCTGATTTTGTTTTTTTGAACCTCGTATTTTGGTTTTTTCATTGGTTATGTTCTGATTAATATTATTTGTTTTATTTTTTTAATTTTCACTGTCTTTTTTAGGGTTATTTATTTTATTTTACCTTGTTTCATCTGGGGAGGAAAGCCTTCATAAAACTGGTGATATTTTGTACAGTTTTCTCTTGTCTTTCAAATCTCCATTATGTTTTTTTACAGTAATTGGCAGTTTCTTTATGTTTTTGGGAGATCTTGGGGGGGGGGGTGAATAAGTGAAGTCTGTCATTATTCTTCAATTTAATTTCCTTGTAGCTTGAATCATCAATATCATTATAATATTTGAATACAATTAATTAAGGGTTTTCTTTCTTGTAGCAAACCCTTTCTTTCTGCCACTCAACTATTTCACCAGGTTCTGTTTTATATTCCTTAGAATAGTTTTGTTACATTCTGCAAAACAAGGACCAATCACTGAAAGCATCATTACTTAAGGTATCATTGTAATCATTGTATGGTTTTGGTGTTTTCCTGATGATTTCGCAAATCAAACTCTACTAGGTTGTTATATTTATTTGAATGTTTTTCGCTGCTCTTTCTACAGTTAAATTTCCCTCGTGTTGTGAATACTCTGGTTCGTAAAATACTTGATCTATGACGTTGGAGTGTGTCATTTTTACTGTATGAAAAAGTGAAATTTAAAAATATGGATTTATATTTTGCCCCCCCCACAACTGTTATGCAAAAAAAAAAAAAAATCTAATTTTTTAATTTGTTCTTTAATATAATTGAATATTATACAAATTCAAATCTCAGTTGAGCTTGATTACCCTCCATCTAAGTTTATAAATTACACATTCCTTCTTTACAAATATGTCGTAAAACAACTAACTTCTGTTTGCAAAATATCCATGACCCCTTGCCTTTTGGGCTTTACATTAATTTACTTTTTCTTCTTTTATTTGATGAGGCTTATTTTTATTATAAATAAATTTTTTATGTTTTTCTTTTTCAGCTTCCTTTTCCTTCTCACTCAGAATAATGGTTATAACTTGTGGATTGAGCTTTTTTTATATTTGTTAAATTTCAAGTTACTATAGAAGTAAAAATATTGTTTGTACATGAATTATGAAACTGGCTGTAAAAGTGGCATTTTCATCTTAATATTTACCTTGTTGATGTTATCTTTTATTTATTACTGTCTCTACACTTTTCTAAATAAAGGTCATATACTTTTTCCAGATTGAGTTTTGAAGATAGATACAATATGTCGTAAGTTGCATTATATGACTTACAACAATAATGCGACTCTACTGTTGGACTGGACTAGATGTGTTGTCGAGCATATTGTTCTATACATTATTTTATTTTATTTGAAACTGAAGTTTCCTATTATAAATAGACTATACAATTGGCCTAGGCTTACTTGTTTTGTATGATTGTGAGGTTCAGTCAATCTCATGGTTTTACAGTATATATAATTCAACCTGCTTGAAAGTCTAAACATAATTCTCACAAACTGTATAAGTTAATTTTAGTAACCATTGTTAAAGAGAAGTAATGGTTTATAGAAATGACTATATTTTTTAGCTTTTATAGAGATATTGATTGGTTTTCAGTTGTGTTGCTATAGTTTTCCTAGACACAATGAAGAAAAAAATAATATTGTTTTATTTCAGGTAACAGTTATGAAACGTATGATCCATACACAGGAACTGTAACAGTTGTAGTAGGACCACCCCCACAGTATCCTCCTGGGAACCATCCTGTACTTGCAGCTATACCCTGTCAACCTGTGCCCTTACAACCCCTTGAATGGTTTAATCCCCCTGCACCATGGTGCTATTCCTATGCCAGAAGAAAAAGATACTCTACTGACTCACAGGTAAAATCACTTCTATCATCAACTAGCTTGTTGATGAGCCTATATTCTATGAGTTACAAATTAATTCTATAGTAAAGTTAAATAGAAAAAAAAACAAAAATTGTAATTTTTTTGTTTCGGATTTGTGTTGACTAAATTGATTCTTAACCTCCAAGCAGATGCTCCAGAGGTGTTTAACCACACTTTTTGAATAAACTTAAACAGCAATATATCAGATTTTTTCAGCGGAACAATCCACCCAAGTTACATATTTAGATGCTAGATTTTGCATGTGTTAGATTTCTAACCCTTTGCGATGAGCTATCAGTCAATCTCAAAGTATCAACGGTCAAGTTATTTGTGAATGGGGTGTAAACAAAATTATTTAACTTCTAGCCCTCATAATTCCTGTTAAAGATCTTGTAGAGACTTTTCCAAGGCAATAAATTTTGTCTTTTTTATGCCCTTTAAGATAATATGTCATACAATGGGGGTTGCTATTTAAAAATCCCCCTTTAACCCCTTTTAAGAGGGCAAAAATGTTTTTAACCCATTAAAAGTGAAAGGACTATGAGGTTTGGCGAAAGTTAGATGTTTTCTCTCTACTTGTTCATAAATTACTTATGGGTTGCAAAGACTTTTTTCTTACGGCCTTAGATGATATAAGATTGTTGTTTATAAAAGTAAATGATAAAATGATATATAGTGTAAGTGGGTTGCAAGACTTTTTTCTTACGGCCTTAGATGATATAATATTCTTGTTTATAGAAGTAAATGATAAAATGATATATAGCGTAAGTGGGTTGCAAGACTTTTTCTACGGCCTTAGATGATATAGGATTCTTGTTTATAAAAGTAAATGATAAAATGATATATAGCGTAAGTGGGTTGCAAGACTTTTTTCTTACGGCCTTAGATGATATAGGATTCTTGTTTATAAAAGTAAATGATAAAATGATATATAGCGTAAGTGGGTTGCAAGACTTTTTCTTACGGCCTTAGATGATATAGGATTCTTGTTTATAAAAGTAAATGATAAAATGATATATAGCGTAAGTTGGTACAAACTTTAAGAATAAGATGGTTCTGAAAATAAATTAAAATAATAATTTCACAACAGTGTTTCTCTGTCTAGCAGACATTGGAGCATAAAGAACTTTGTAATTACTTTCAGTGATGCTGTTTTTATCTGTGTCCTGACGGCAGTTTCAGCCTCAAAGGGCTATTTTCAAAAGTTTTTAATATGATACTCTTTTTATTCACATTATTCATAATACCCTAGACATAACTTGAATGTATATCACATTAATACACATTAAGAAACTGTTATTTCTGCTGGAATAGTTGTTAAAGTTTAAAGTCATTGCATAGAGGTTGCGATATGTATAAAAACTGAGTCATCTGTTTTATACGGATATTGTTGGTTGACTATTTTCCAGTATTATTATATAGAGAATGGGATTGAAATTGAAGTTTGTCATTTAAGATGTTCTGGGCTTTTTTCTGATTTCTATAATATATCCATGTTTGCTCTGATTTTTTTATAATTTTGTTGGAGTTGTGGTTGTTATATGTTTACTGATGCAGTATTGATGGTGAGGTATCATGGATATGGTTTTCAGTCTGTGTATAAGATGATTAAAGGCTGACATTTATGTGATAATGGTTGGTTGAATTTATTATGGATTATGTGATAAGTTTGTGTTGTCTTTATATATATATTTTGAACTTAGTTTACCTTCAACATTTGAAACTATAAGGTCCTGATAGTTTATTGCTTTATTATTCTGAATTGCAAGAGTGAATTTAATATTTTTGTTTAAACTGTTTAAATATTTTTGGTAAACAAGTTTATTTGTTTTGTGTTTCCTGTGCAGAGATATATTAAGTCGTCAATATCTATAGTAATATCTGATCTTTTGTACATCTTCGTTCTTGTCGAACATAATTGTGCTTATTCTTTAAGTGGTTTAAAAATATTTCAATTAGGATACAAGATATCTCATGGTGTTTACATGTAACTACATGTACACCAACATTCCAGCTTTGTCAACAATACTCGTAGATATCCTAAAATAATTAGAAGCGAAAGGGCCATTGAAGCCTGAAGCAATTAAAAAACTAATTTCATTAACAAAAGCAAAAATGAAACAGAACTATTTTATGTTTAATAGAAAACTACCTAAACCAAGATGGCCTAGCAATGAGATCCTCCATTCCTAGTATCCTAAATAAAATATTTTTAATCCACTTAAAGAATATGCACAATTATGTTGGACAAAAAAAAAGTACAAAATTTAAGATATTACTATAAATACATTGATGATATAATATGTCTCTATACAACAACAAAAAACAGATGAACTTGTTTACCACATATTTAAACAGTTTACAAAGGAACATTCAAGTTACTCTCAAAATTTAGAAAAACAAAGCCATAAACTATCTGGACCTTACACTCAAATGTTGAAGGTAAACGCAATTCAAAATCTACAGAAAGTCAACCCAAACTGATCATGTAACCTATAATAAATACAACCATCCAATATGTAATAAAAAATCAACACATAAAATGTTAGCCTTTAAATACCTTCATATGCCAAATCGAATGTATCCTAAAATCCCATAAATTACACAATAGTTTATCAAAACTTCAATAGATTAAAATCAATATTACAAAAGAAACACCAAAACAATAGCATGTACAACAATAGCGGGATATATAAATTAAAATCCAATGTCCAACATACTACATAGAACAAACTGGTAGGTCATTCAAAAACAGGTCCAAAAACATTTCCCAAGACTAACAATATAAAATTTAGACTAACAATATAAAATTTACACTTACACCAAACACCTAATTGATAATTATTAACTCTAATTACACATACTCAACAATAGAAGAAAACATGAAAATATTAAAGAAAAAGCTGAGAAATGGATGTCATGAAAGAATATCACTTGAAGACTGACCTCCAGAACATCTTAAACAACAAACTTTAATTTATATACCATTTTCTATGTAATGATATTTGAAGTTGAAAGATAGGCAATGTTTTTAATATGATAGATAACTCTTTTAAATGTTTTAATGTGTGATATATGTTCGTGTTATGAGTAATGTATTATGTGTAATGTGAAAAAAATGTATCAAGTTCAAAACTTTTTAGACTTGAAACTACAGTCAGGACACTGACAAAAAACAGGATCACTGAAGGTAGTTACAACATTTAGGAATATTTCCGTTGTTTAGGTATTTCAAACATTTTATTAAAGCTGAAGGTAATTTTATTATTATTCTGATTAGATATTATTCTTAAGAGTATATTTCACACACATTTGTAATAACTTTTAGTTATCACGTCTTGTTATATAAAAACATATAGGCCTATTATTTTTTTAAATATAGATTTAAACAAGCTGAAATATATAAAGCTATTAGTAAATAATTAATTAATACAATTAATTGCAAGTGCTAGTTATCATATAAATAGTGTTCATTTCTTTGAATAAAAAGTGTATTATACATTTAAAAACAATCATACCGTACTCTCATCTCGTTGAATGCTTAACTTACAAATTGTAAATGTTTTAATATATTAAATAGGCTTTATTAAAATCAATTTTAAATGTTTCTTTAATATAAAAACTTAAAACAGTAATTTCAAAATATGTAAAGATTTCAAATTGAAAAATAAATAAATGAAATATATGGAAGCAATAATAGTGAAGAACACACTTAATTAGGACGCTGAATAAGATATTTGAGAAAAACGTTATGTTTTGTTTTACTTACAGTTATTTAAAACTAAAACTAAATATTTTTTCTTCAGAACTGTAGTGCACAAAGTTCGGAATCCACAGGACCACCTGGCAGTCCTCAGGAACCTATGGAAGAAGGCGCTGGTGCTGTATTTACTCCACAACAATATGTTTACCCTGGTTACATGTTTGGTGCTCCTATGTATAATATTAATGGTTAGTCAAATTATTTATATTTGTTGTTTTTATTTAATTAGGACTTTAAATATCGCAGTTCTCCAATTTTCCAATATGAATTTTAATGGCATATTAAGAAATTAAATACAGTTCATTAAAAGATATATCAAATACATGAACATTCACACAACAAATGATAATAAAAATAATACATTTGGACTTGGTAACCCAAATGATAGACATGTTCCTTCTTAGTGATTAAAGAATGATAAATCAAGAACGCATTTGACGAAGTAGAACATCTCTTGGATGTCAAAAGACCTGTCAAACTAATATATGTAGGTGATAAAGATAGCAGGGATGTCTTATTGGTGCCAACAAACCTGACATTCTACACATGTATGAGCAAGACAGTCATTGGTACACACGGCTTAAAATTAACTTTTAATTACAGTAGAGCTTTAACTCAAAATAGAGTCCCGGTTATTTTTTAACAAAATATTAACCAGCTATATTTCATTTTTAAATAAATGATGTGTATTTTATTATATCAATTTATTACCAAAAAAAATATTGATTTTAAATATTATTTTCATTTATTAAATAAATGTTTTAAAAAAAAATAAAATTTTTTAAATTAATTAGTTGAGGATTTAGAGGTATTTTTTGGGAGGCAAGTATTGAAAAAATACATGCCCCCTTTCCAAAATTTGAAACTTGATCAATAAATTCTTACTGCTAATATAAACGATTAAATTTAAATTCAGAGGATCAAAAATAGTATTTTCATGACACCATATAGATAGGAACTATTTTTTTAAACTATCAATATAAATAGCCATTTAAAGTATGATTAATTTGGTATTCACAATTTGAAAAGAAGATTCGGCCAGTCACCAGTATGGATACCTTGACATTTTGACAAACATGTTAATAAATAGTTAATAGAAGGTTTTGAAAGATTTTTTATGAGTGTACATATTAAATTATCTGCAATTGCTAGTTATTTTGTTAGGATTATTCATTATGATCTTTTAATACGAAAAATATACATATCTGATGTACTTTTGTTTGCAGAGTAATCTTAATAAATTAAAGCAAAATGACGGAAATAAATAAATTACATTATTCAGAATTTGTACTATTTCATAAAGGATAATATAATATTCTGATATGAAAATATTAATATCTGACAGTTTAAATGATACCTAAAGGCACGAGATCGTGTCAATTAGTACATTTTTGAACTGAACCAAAGTAGCGATGCTGGTCACTCTATGTTACAGCCTTGTGACATATTCAATTATAAAGTGAAAGTCCTAATATGTATCCAAATATTCTTACATTTCATTTACACTGGTAAAGGCTAATTTTACATGATTACAAGAATGGTCATGCCAACAACCTAAGAAATCATTGATTTTATATTTGAGGATCTTTTATCTAAAAATAAATACTTATATAATTTGTTTTGCAAAAAACATTTTTTAAACCAACCATGTACAGATGAGCAAAAATATAATTATTACAGAAATTATATGATATACCCTACCCAGAATTCCTCCATCTCCAGAATTATTTTATTCACCCTGTATAAATTTAGGGTTGTATACGTACATGTAAGTACAAAGTAGTTTTCTTCATATATGAGAACAGGGTATCACACAGTTACCCACACAAAAGAGAAGGGTTTCCCTTTCTTCTGTCAATTTAACCTCACTTAATTTAATAAAAGCTCTATGATGAGATATTTTTTTACAAACTGTCCACATTGATATAGGAGGGATTTTTCCTAGATCATGAATATATAAATTTATCATATTTTATATGAATGGAGTTTATTAGATTGATCATACTATTTCAATCTTTGGCTACTATACTAATATAGCAGCTGGATTTCTGTTTTGCTGATTTCCATATTGGAATCATTGTCTTAGTGAGACATAACCTATGAACTATGAAAAGTCCACCAATCGTAGTTCATGGAATATGTATTGATAAGTCATACAAATGTGTATATTTATGAAAATAAATATATATATATATATCCTTTCAGTTGGTTGATATTTTTATCCAATTTTCACCAAATTTTTTTTACAGACATTGATATTAAATGGCTTGAACAATTATGCCAGAAAAATTGCAAAATTGGTTAGTTTTCTAACAATTTTTGTCACATTTTCAGTCAAATTTATAAAATATTGATTTTTTACAATGGTTTAATCAAGTTTTGTTAGCCAGGAAAATCTTAGATCAAAAGTTAGATTTTTAGTCACTTTCTACTAATTTTCACTTTAGTGGTTACAATCGCTTTGATTTTCACAAAATTTGTTATAACATTCATATTCTCAATAATTGACAAGCTCAATAATAAAAAGCTGAAAGTTGGACGTTGCTTTGAACTGATTTATTTCAATGTTTGCCGTTTTAAAACAGTTATTTTATAATAATTATTTCTACCTTTAAATAATTGTTTGGGTTTAAAAATAATACTATGCCTTATACAAGTTTATTGCTTTCTTAAGGTATTCAAGAGAAATTAAGGAAAATATGGGTTTTAATAGAAATTCAATAATAAACCATATAAATTATACTGTTTATACTGTAGAGTTTTATAAAGTTAAAAAACCATTGTTATAATAATAAAACCAAGTAATCATAGAAAATGACTTCTTTCTTTCTTAAAAAAAAAAAAAAAAAAAAAACTGTATAAAGTTATGTTTTGGTATAAAATTAATTAGCATTATAGTACAGTCATAAGGGATTTTGAGTTCACAATATTGTTCCTAAAATTTTGTTACAGGAAAATGAAGATCTTATTATGTAGAATAAAATTTAAAAAATATTTTTATTAAAGTTATGAGGTATAAAGGTATTAAATACCTGAAAGATTATGAAATTCTACACAAAAAGTCCTATAAAAAAAATTCATGTCTAATAGTGTTTTAGAAAAAATATGGTTTGAAAAGCATAATCTAGAAAGACTCGAGTTCAGAGGTAGGTGTACAAAAATAAATATACTTTATGAAAAATTACTACATTGGTGTAAACCAAAATAGAAATTAAAGAGGGAAATGTCAGGATTACAGTGCATGTATTCATTAATTATTTTTTGTTTAGTGTGTGACTTTTAAAATTGTGTTTAATAATTTAATTACATTTTGTATAATCAAATACTTGAATTACTTACTTTATGTAGGCCTAGTTTTGATTTCGCATCTTTATATATTACTATTTAAAATAAATATGCTCAAACTTCTTATAATATTATTGGCGTAAAATGGATTCAGTTTACATGTTTGTTACATTAAAAAAAAAAAAAAAATCTTTAAACGAATTTAAATAGCAAAGAATTGATATATATATATATATATATATATATATATATATATATATATATATATAATAATCTTTGTAAAGCTGGAAGTATATACTTTGTAGTGGTAGGTTTTTTCTTAATGTGTTATATTTATATTCAATGAACTAAATAATGTTCAAAATGGAGTTATTTGATATTATTACCTAAGTATTTTTAATACAACATTTAAAACTAATAATAACTATAGATAACATGAATTAAATATATTGTTGTTGTTTCAATGGCTCAATATGGCTCACGCAATTCTTGCTATAGCTACTCAATAAAGACCAGTTAAGTCAATTCTCTCTATCCAATTATTTTGCAGACCAGGAGATGGTCTTTATACATCTTACTTCCAGGGTGTTTACAAAGAGTAAAGAAGGATGCTCATCCTGCTGAGATGATCTGCCAGACAGTTGTGTCCCTTGGCCATGCAAAAATTAGCGACTGATAATCTTCTTGGAAGTTCCTTGTTCTCAGGGTAGAGGCTAGATATGTTTTCATAAAACCTGCTGTACGGTAACGTACGGGATTTTGTTATATATATTTCTACGTGAAAAATAATGGATTTTTTTCCGGAGGACCAATCAGTTACAGTTCACACATAAATTCTGCATATAGAAAAATGACAATATATGATTGATGTAATTGTAATTTGTACTTACGTGACTGTTTGAAAGTTTGCTCTTTGACGTATCGTTAGATGTGCACACTGTAAACTCTTAAAATTTAGATTAGTTTTATACCATAACTTAACGTTCATTAGACGCACAAACCACAATTTCTCACATACCGCACAACCCACACACAGAAAAATAGAACTGCACTGATAACATGGGAGAGAATGAATTGGTAATGGAACAATACAAAATATGATTTGTCAGTTGCTGGTGAAATTCATCATGACGTTGATGTCTTACGGAGTCTGTAGCCTAACTGACTGTAACGAAGCCAAGGCCTCGACAAGGGTAGAAAAACCAATCAGCCTTCAATAACCAATCAGAATCCAATTTCCGAAGGACACGATATCGTCCGATATGGGGTGATGTGTGACGTAACATGGTGTACGTGACATTTCGCAGGTAGATTGTATGATGCAGGAGTTATAACAATGCAAGGCAAATTAGAGCGCTATTGCCAAACTTTGGACAGCCAATATTTCATACCTGACAAAAGAAAAAAGCTTTGTCATACTTGAAGTCTGGCAAGGATGTGCGCTATTGTTTAATAATATGAATAACAGGAAGACCAATCATTGCTATGCGAATTGAAGGTTTTTTTAGAAATATCATTTATACGTTTTGTTAGTGGGACTTGAATACATTATTTTTTTCTTGTTTTTAATCAAAACAAAAGGGTTAATAAAATGACGTAATATTTACGCAACACCTGCCTTTCAAGTCTTTCTCATTTTTGCGTTCAAAAGAGATCTGGTAATGCTTCTTTATTTCCTTAATTCTCCCTTTGATTGTTTTAAGCCTTGAGGGTTTCTGTTTTATGGAGGTACTCTTCTTTACCAATATATCTGCTGCTTATTTCCCCTTTAGTCCTCTGTGAGATGGTACTCATTGTATTACAACTCTGAAGATATTACTTTGACCAGCTTTTATTTGTCTCTGATATGCTGTATAATGTTGCTCTTGGACGAGTCATTGCCTGCAATAGCCTGGATAGCTCATTTTATGTCAACCAGAATCACAGTGTCCTTTTTCAGCCAAAGTCTCATCAACAATAATTGTCTCATGGCTTCATTGATTGCAAACAACACAGCCTCAAACACTGTGACACCCAGACCTAGTGCAAAGTAGTGGGAAAACATTTCACTATATATGCCTGGTCCTGTATCTTCATTCAATTTTGATCCATCTGTGTGTAAATTCTAGTCCAAAACTATCTTTGGGATACAAGCTAATTATTATAGTTTCAATTGCTATTTGACTGATCACAGAAGGCAGATCCATTGTTTTGTTAATATGGTGTGTCATCTAGATTTACATCATAATCCAATATGTTATGTCGGTGGCTTTGTTGGTGGCTCAAGTTTTTCACATTTATCTATTGTATTAGGGAACAAAATTGGTCGCATCATCAACATACTTTAACCTGTATGTGTCCCCTGGGTAGTACTAAATGACTAGCAGAGTTGACTAAGAAATTAAATAGTACACTTTTGATTAAGAATAGTGAAAATGTATGCAAGAGTACAGGTATAAATGTTTCAGAATGTTGTTGGTGACTGGCCGATGGTTTGCCAATGTCTGTGCAGCAGATAAAAGAACAAATATTTTAACCAAAAAAATATGTATATTTTATGCTAACAACAAAGCAAGAAATTTGAGTATACACTTACTTAAAAGAGTATTTTAAAGATGCTAAAACCAACAAGATTTTTTTATTTCAAGAAATATATAGGAAGATTATAAATATACTTATAAAATTAATAAAATACTTGATTATAAAATTAATAAAAACAGTTTGAAAATGTTACAAAGCTAAACATATTTTTTTAACTCTGGCTCTGTTAAAAAATAAAAAGCTGCTAATATACATGTGTAAAGATTTAAAAATTTTAATCTACATATTAAAATGTACACTTTTCAATAAACAAAACAAACATAGGACTGATTTAATGTTGTCATTCCTAAAGTAACTTTAATATAAGGCTATCTGATTAATTCATGTTTGTATATATAGTTGAAATAAAATAGTAAATAATAATAGAGGTATTATATTTTATAGTGGTTTGCTCACAATATTGTCTTCAGTACCGTATCTAACAAGTACTTTAAAAGATTATAAAGTAAGCACAAAAAGGATCCAACTAAGTGATCCTTGTTATAATTCAGTTTGATTAAAACAAGAAAAATTATTACATAACAAGTTTTTCAAAGGTTTAATTTCATTACATATATGAAACAATGACATACAAGTTGAACTAAAACAGGTGTACTATATCATATTAAGCCACAGCTAAAGTAATGTGTTGTTAAAAATAAATATAGTTCAAGAGGTTGCCAAATGATAAACCGACTCCAGAGTGCAGGCCTTTACTCCAGGGTTCTCTTGTAGCAACAGGAATGTTTGTAGTTGGCATCACCTCAGGTGTTTCATTCCTTACATCCATTTATAGAGTATTGGCAACAGATTAGTTCTAGCTAGTATTTCATTATTTAAATATTGATGGCTAATAATTATTACTTTTCAAATTCCGTGGACTGTTATTCCATCAATATTCTAATAACAACTGCACTAGTTTTATTTGTATCATATTTCTCACCAACCAGTATTTCATTTATGCTTTTTTGAATATCTAAAGAATCAAGGTACTTGGCATCGAAACGATTATTTGCCTATTTAAACTCAATGCCAAACTGCATTCACCAGCTATATCCAATTATAGAATTTTGTAGTCATTTTATATTGTACAGTTGATTGATAAGGTTTTGCTGTGTGCCTACATTGCAAGGAATAGATTTCATGTCACAGTAAGTGAAGTCACTTTACTTTGTATAGTCTTTGACAATTCATAAACTCAAAGTATTAGAGTGCAGAAAGTTGGCAGTTCTTATTTCTTTTACAGGAGTTCAAGGACTTGAACCTTATAACCATTTACTACAAAATAACTTTAAATTATATTTCTTATAACTAGTACAGATTAACACAAGAACAGCTTAAATATATTTAAACAATTAAATTTAATTCAAGTATTTCTTAAATTAATAACATTTATATCAGTTCTTTTTTTTAACATCAATGAAAGCTGTACAGACACAAAAACGTATTCTTTATACAAAATTGTTTTAGATCTATATCATACAGGCCTATCTCTATTTTACAAGCCTAGGTCTAAATCTTCTTTTATAGATCTAAGCAACTTTCATACATTTTTGTTTTAAATAATCAATATATAAAGTTGAAACTATAATTCAGAACAATTTTTACTATATTTATTTAAAATCAAGTCATTATAATGGATGTGTTGTTAAATTAATTATTAAATTTAACTTTGATTACTCATTTAGTGATATTTGTTACGGTTTGTTTTTGTTGTACACAAAACTTATATCTTATTATCAGTATTTTACAAATGAAGTTTATATATATATATATATATATATATATATATATATATATATATATATATATATTTACTATTAAAAAAATGAGTTGGAGTATATTTTTAGAAAAGTGTACATACATTTTTAGAAAGCTATACTACAATCAATTCTGATTACTAGTGCACAATAAAGAGAACTAAGAAATTAAGTTTTAATTTGAAATGTTTTTTCTTTGACTGATCCTTATTTTATTTATGAAAAATTTTCTTTTCTTTTTGTTATTTAGGGGTAGTCTGTATTGACCAGTGCAATACAAATAATTTTGAAAAGTTGTGTATTGATTTGTAGATGTGTACTCATAGTGCAACTCGTTACCTTTTCCTTTGGAATCATTTTTCTATGTCATAATAAGTTACCAGGTTATGACTTTGGTACTGTATAGAATAATCTAAAAACTGTTTTTCAACTGAAAACAGAAGTAATTCTTTAAATTTATTGTAATGTTAAATTCAAATACATACAAACTTGTCGATATTATGTCTTAAAGATTTGTTCCATATTTTCTACACATTATTCACAGGTATCTTACAAGAACATTTTAGATAACATCATTTTGAAATCAAAACTTCTCATATTTGGTTCTGCATAAAGGTAGTTGCTCACAAGATCAGAACAAACGGGATCAAAAATATTAAACAATTTTGCTATACTTTACTTTTAATGAGACTTCGCTCACTACAATAGGTCAGAATGGAATTCATCTTCTCGGATCAGAACAGAATACAACAGAATTATTATTGGTGAGAATCAGAATATTATGACAGATTTCAAGGTGAAGGAGCTTTTGGTTTTGGATTAAATACATTAGTTTAAAAGTGATGTATGAGTACCTACTGTTATGCTGTTTATTGTGACATCTAATAGTAATTTTGTAATACTTTAATTTTATACTAATAATACATTGTCAATTATTGGGGTTAATATTTAATAAATATATCTGTTGTTGAGATTTTTATATTATTTCTCTATAAAATTGTTAACAAATCAAATTATGACACAATGTAGACAAAATATTTTATTAACAAATTTTCTATCATAGTTTTTTATTTTATGAGCATTTTATAATAATTATAATATACTTCCATTATAGGTAATGATATTTACTTTCTAAATAGTTGAATTATCTTCAATGTTGCACAGTTTAGTATTTAATATATCATTTTTAAGCACATGAATAACTTAATCTTTTATATATTTCAGTATTTGGTTGGTTTGAAATATCCTGCTAAAATAATTCTAATGTATAAGATTCAATTACCATGTAATCTGATGGGTTTTATACTGATCCATTCAAATCAAATGAGCAACTACCTTCAGAGCCTCCAAAATAATAATAATATAATATTTATTTCTCAAATATAGATACAAATTACATGCAATACATAAAAAAACAAATCTTTTACTATACAAATAGAAAGAAAAAACAAAACCGTAAATATACTGAAATCAATCAAATTTACATTTAAAATCCATTTCAAGAGCTACAAAAATATTTGTGAGAAATATAAGAGGTCCTGAGGCACAACCAGTTTTGGACCCTCCTTCATTTGAAAAAAAAAAAAAAAAAAAAAAAAAAAAAAAAGAGCAGAACGTCAAACTGTATTGTATAATTTTTAAATCTATTTATAATCAGTGAAAACAAAATCAAAAAAGAAAGAAAAATCTTAATAAATATCCTATTAATAATTTCTCACAGCTCAAAGCATAAACCATAGAACCTTATACACATCTGACATACTCAGCATTTAAATCATTCTTGCCACCATACCTATACATAATAATACTTATATCCATCCACTTACATATTTGCCTTCCACAGTATAAATCTTAAATTATTCATACATAATAACACTAACAAATAGTTTTAAAAACATTTTCAAGGTTCCTCCAACACTTCTTATATTGCTCATACTTTTAATGGCATCAGGAACTAGATTATATATCCTTGGAGTGGAATACAGATAAAATAGTTTAAATGACGTTTTATGAGGGTGGGGTGGTTAGGTTTATACCTCAAAACGTATATTTTCAGCAGGTACTAGATTGTGGTTCACACTATTATATAAAACATTCTCAAAAGCTTAAATTACAAGGAAAGGAATGGCAAGATATTTATTTTTTGAAAAATGGAAAGGTATGTTCATATTTAGGTTATTTAATATTAACCTCATTATATATTTTTGTTGGACAACAACAGGCTTTATAGTTTCAAGATAAATGCCATCCCAGCATCCAATGCCATACTGCAATCGACTCTCAACGAGTGTGAATTTTTTTTTTTTTTTAATCATCCAAAGAGGATATATATATATTTTTAAATAATATAATTTACGACGATAATTCAATTCTTTTCAATGCAATTCAAATTTTAATTTTGCAACATGGGGTTTCCTACTCAGTCTATTGTCCAAACAATACCTAGAAATTTTAGTGACTCAACTTCAAGAATATTGACACAATTAAAATTTGACTCACTACAACAATCACAATATTGATATTTAAGTAAAGGAAAATTGAGACTCCTTCCACCAATATTAAAATGTATGAGACTGGTTTTAGTAACATTAAGATACATAAATTTTCTGTTAAACCAGTATCGCATAAGTGTAAATCTGCTTAACCTCTTTCATTGATTTAAAAGAGTAGCATAAAGATGTATCATCAGCATAGACTATTAGAGCACCAGCAAACTTTGTATTACAGAAATCATTGATATAAAGAGTTAAGCCCCTAAAATAGATCCCTGTGGCACCCCAAAACTAACAGTTTTTACATCCGAGAATACACCATTCACTCTTACACATTTACTTCTATCATTTAAATAACTTCTAAACCAATTATTTATCAACCCTCTTATACTATAAGATCATAACTTTTCAGGGAGTAAAATATGATCTACAGTGTTAAAAAACAAGCCAACCACTTTACAATGTAAATTTATTCCTTCAAAAACCCGAGACAAAAAGTGAATCAAAGCATGGTTCGTTCCTTTGCCCTTTCTAAATCCAAATTGATTTCTACTTAATGTTTCAAATTTAGTCATGAATTGAATGTACATTAACTTTTCTATAACTTTTAGATAATGCTGGTAGCAATGAAATAGGTCTATAATTCTCACACTTATTTTTATCACCTTTCTTAAAAACTGAAATTACTATGGCTTGTCTCAATTTACTTGGGAAAACACCAGTAGATAAACTTAAGTTAAAAATATAAACAAGAATTGGACTAATATGCTCTTTAATTAGTTTATCATAAATGAACTAATATTATCTAAACCCTGAGATTTAGTATTCTAAAGAATTTATCGTATTTATCAATTCTACTACAGAAATAGGCCTTAAAAACATTGAACAATCAGAATGAAAATATTTAAGTTTAGATTCTAACTGATCAACAATTCTCATTCTCATAGGCATGTCACTTCTCATTGACCTGACATTATCTAAAAAATAATCATTAAAGCAATTAGCAATGTTCTCTGATCCAAAATACTTCTGTTTGTTACCTTCAATTTCTTCAATATCTACCGGTTCTCTGGCTGAAAAACCTATTAGGTTTTTTATTATATTCCAATTTCCCTTTAGAATTACTCTTTTTACTTTCAAAGATGTTATTAAAATAAACTTTTCAACTAACATTATTTGTATTTTTACTAACTTTATTAAAAGTTTATTTTTTTAATATAATTTTACTCAGTAATGTTTTACTGGTCTTTTACTGAGTAATGCTTTAAAATACTGTTATTTTTATTTCTACTATAGACATATTCAGTACTATTTTTCATACATCCATTTAACAATAACATATTTTTTCAAAAGTATCATTAACTGACAAAATTGTTTTAAATATGTATATCCAAAATCACATGAAAATATTTCTTTCAAAAACAAATCAAAATTTTTACTTTGTTTATGATAATTTAGACCAGGGGTCTCCAACCTTTTTTATCCAAGGGCCACATTGTTAATTCTTGGGAGGCTTAGAGGGCCAATAACAAGGATGCCCTTCCTGACGCTAAAATTATTATATTTCCATTAAAATAATATGAGGAGTTTTAAGTAGGTTCAATTAAAACACAGGAAGAAACAAACCAATTCATTTCATTTTAATACAAAGTCCAATTTATTGAGTGTAAAAAGGTCATAAGAAAACTTGACAATGCATGAATTTAGCAAGTTAAACAAAATAATAATAACTTTTTTTAATAGTAATAAGACAACTTGACAATACACGAATTTACAAAAAGTTACCAAGCTAAAAGAGAATACTTATTTTTAGTGAGAAGATTGCATTTGTTTTCCACTTAAAATGTCCGCCCATTTAGTATCAAACTTTGTGGTTCCGATCATTAAAATTTATTTCAAATGTTCATCTGACAAGGAAGATCTGTATTTGGATTTAACAAACTTCATTTTTGAAAATGTCTGCTCACACTTGTAGGTAGATCCAAAAAGAGAAAACATAGCTCGAGCATGGTTTTTTATGTTTTTAAAGTCTTTTTCTGGGAGAGAACTGTAAAATGGAAGTAGGTTACCTTCTTTGTAGCGTTCCTGGAAATCGGTCCTGAGTGAGTCGTTGGTTGTTAGGTCGATGACTTCAAGTTGGATGTCTGCAGGCACGTTGTCAATGTCACACGAGAAAGGGTTTTGAAACATTTTAATGTCTTCTGCTGCACGGTCAAAGTCTTCAAAACGGTTCTCAAACTCTTGTCGAAGCTTAGCTATTATCCCCAAAACGTAATCCTTGGGGAAGGGAGCAGTAGTTAGTGCACTGCTTAAGTTCTTACATGCTTCAAAGTGGTCAATGTTCAGGGATTGTAACTGCTTCTCGAAAAGTATGAGTTTTTTCTAAAAGCCTTGACATGCCAGTATAAGTCACCAACTGAAGAGTTTTCGTTTTCACCTTGCAGTTTCAAGTTCAGGAAGTTAATATGAGCCGTGAGATCAACAACAAAAGCCAATTTCCATACAAACACATTGTCAGAAAGTTCAGGTACAGGACGACGATGTTCAGTCATGAAAATATTAATAACTTCACGAAGCTCAAAAAACCGCTGCAATACTTTGCCCCTACTCAACCAGCGAACTTCACAGTGGTATGGGACATCTGGATAAGCGCTGTCAATTTCAGAAAGAAAATTTTTGAACTGACGGTGTTTGAGGGAACTTGATCTAATGAAGTTAACTGTTTTCACAACTACATTCATTACTTCAGAAACTTCTATGTGTTTACCACACAATGCCTGTTGATGAATAATGCAGTGAAAAATCACGGGTTGAAAACCTCCAGCTGCTTTTACAGAATTGCATATGTTTCCAACAACTCCAGTTTTTGTACCAGACATATTTTTCCCACCATCAGTAGTAAAACCTTTCAACCGTTTGAAATCGAGCCCAAGATTAGACATAGTTTCACTTATTTTAGCGAAAATTTCGTCTCCGGTCACGCTACTCTCCATAGAGTGAACGTCAGCCAACTCCTATGTGATTTTAAAATCACTTTTCACACCACGAACAAATAAAAGAACTTGAGCTGAGTCAGAAACATCAGTAGATTCATCAAGAGCGATTGAGAACCATTCAAAATCCTTGCATACATCTTTCAGCTGATAAACAACGTTATTTCCGATATCTTCTGTACGGCGAGCCACTGTGTTCGCCGACAAACTGATAGAATTGAACAGTGACAGTTTATCAGGGCAGATTTCTTCCACACTTGCCAAGACACACTCCTTCACTAATTGACCGTCAGTAAACGGTTTACCAGCTTTAGCCAGAATATGGCTGACTTTAAAACTTGCTTTTACTGCAGCCTCGTTTTGAAGCGATTGTTTATTAAAAATTTGTCTCTGAGTTGAGAGCGAATTTTTCAAAGAAGAAATTTTGTCCTCTCTTTGTTTTCCTGTTATGTTGGAATACTTGCTCTTGTGTTTTGTGTCATAATGTCTGCGGACATTAAATTCTTTGAGAACGGCAATAGTCTCGTTGCAAATAAGACATAAGGCTTTATTATTGTTATCGATCATAAAATAGTCATGTGTCCACTGTTTCTTAAACGCACGGCACTCAAAATCAACTTTCCGTTTTTTAGAAGAAGCCATTTGTTATGAGAAATTAAAACATAAAAGCCACAGTCCACGATTACTACGCACTTCGCGAAACACAACCTACAATTATTGCACTAGTTGTTATCGTCTCTGACGCTGGAGAGCGACTGACTAAGAATGTAAACAAAGCAATGCGCCTAGCGAGGTTATTTTGGTCTAGTCTCAGGTACAGTCAGGGGGACACAGACAGTTCGCGCGCATGTACACAGGGTCATGTACAGTCTGTGCAGACCATTTGCTAATATCTCGCAATGGTTGATCGCTGCTTGTTTACAGCTAATTTTACACTTATTAAGAAATGGAGTGGCTTGTAAGAGAAGAGTAATGAACTCACAGTTGTTGTCAAAAATGTGTATAAATATATATTTTAAAAAATCTGTTGCAATAACTCTCGGCGGGCCGGATGTGGCCCGCGGGCCGTAGGTTGGAGAGCCCTGATTTAGACTTTGAATATTTTTAGTGTAATATTCTTTAAACTAGAAACAGCAAAATTAGAACTAACCATGCAGTGGTCTGTAATTCTTAAGTCTAAAATGGAGGGATAACTATTGACATTACTTAACCTAAATTGTCATATATAATATTATATGGTGTAGCGTCTGTTATGACTTCACTAAAGTGGCAAACCATCAGTTATAAATTTATATCCAAAGATATGTAACCTAATAAATGTACAATTAATTGTATAGCACTAACACATTGAAACATTTAATTTTCTCAAGTAACCATAATTTTATTTTTATATTTTTTTAAATTTGTATTATTTTTCATTGATACTGGTACTTAGCATTACATTATTTCCAACCATAACATTCTTCTTCATTCAAACAAATAATGTTATTTGTTATAGGAGTAACTGTGCAAGGTGTTATTCCTCAAACTACAGCTCCACCGGTAGATCTCACTGCTAACAAGCGCCGGAAGAAGCGTAGAAGGAGAAGAAGGGGAGGAGTAAGTGTTTTCCTACTTCTATATTAAACAGTTATCTGTTTTATATCAAATACATATGAAATTTACCTTCTGAATCCAACTAATTTATGTTCTAAGTCAAAAAATAATCTCCTGAAAACGTATAATCCCACAACTTTAACATTCATAAAACAATATCAGTTCATCTTTTTGCTCTTTCTGACTAAAAATAAAATATGTGCATGTGAGACTATGATAATGACTCATAATGAGTTGTAAATGATACAAATTAGCGCAGAGAAACGGGAAAATTTGAAATGATTATAAAACCATACTCAAGTTACTTTATTGATAATCAACATAGTTTAAAGTGTAAGGCCTAAACAAGGCTCCAAGGCTTAAAGTTAAGTTACAAATCACTTTTTTAAAATAAATTCAGTTAAGTGTTATCCTTATGGTCGAACACATTTTGTGAGTTGATTATGTAGACTTTAGTTAGTTAGTGTTTTGGGGTCTGAGGCTATTTAGCCTCTTGTCACTGTAACCCAAATGGATCTTTTGTGACTACCCAACTATTATGTTTTAGTCACAAGCAATATTTAAGCTTCCTAAGAATCTTAAAATGGTTCTGGATGACATAAACGTTAACACTGTGGTGGTGGGGAAAGGAGATAAAGTATCCTTTTGTGGATTAGAGATTCACTCTTACACAACCAGTGTTCGGCTGTTTCTTTATGTATCAGGCAGAAGCGGTATGAATCCACTTGCTGCCTTTCCCATATGTTTTAGATGGTAGTTCACTGGACAGTAGCCCAATAATCAGCCTAAGCTCCCTTCTACTGAGAACTAGTAATTTTTTGCCTTTGTCTTAGAGTAGACTATAAACTTTTTGGCTTGTCTTAGACCACTGGGTAAGTAGTCCAATACTTGATCTTTTGATCTCGTTCCCAGGTTTCTATGATATTATGAAGATGTTTTAGGTGCCCCAAAGAATGGTTTGGCTCCAACAAAATCAGCCTCTGGGCCTTCCCAATCCGCTTTTTCATTATGGTATTTCTTTATGTCCTAGCACCCAAAGTAAGGAGACTTTGTTGTTTGTTGCCAGTTGATTAATTACTTGTAGACTTTCCCAGACCAATATCGACTCAAAAGTGTAAAAACTTAGCCATAAGCCTTAACTGACTGTCTGACTTAACAGCCTGACTGTCTGACATGATATAGATCTCTGTACCTTTGAGACTTTTTTGATATTTTCTCTAGCATAGAGCATTATTGTGTGTGTCTCAGATTGTCACCATATACGCTATTGCTTTAAAGCAGCTATACTCCAGCAACCCAAGTAGTTCATCCATCACCAGCAGCCACAAGATAGGCGACAGTACCTATCCATGTGAGCAGCCAACAATTGCTGACACTGTTTTGGACTCCCCACCCAAGCAGACTATCATCCTACGACTCATTAACATAGATCTGATCCATTTAATTATATGGGGTTCAATTTCTTTAACCCTAGACACTCTTTCAATAGAGTTTTGAGGTATTATCAAAAGCTCCTCCAATGTCCAAAAAGGTAAATAGAGCTATATCCTTATCCTCTACTGACTTACCAACCTCTGCAACCAGATGTTGTAATTCATTAGAGGTCGATTTGCCTATTTGATAGGCATACTGAACATCATGGAGTGGAGCCTTTTCAAACGTTTCACTCGGTATGTACTTGTATAGAATTTTTTCCATTGTTTAAAAAAAAAGGATGTCAGGCTGATTGGTCTGTATGACCTAGGCTCCGCATGCCTCTTCTGCTAGCCTTTGGTATAAAAACTACCTTTATCTCCCTCTATTTTTTTTGGAATACATGCAGGGAAAAGCTAGCCCTAAACAGTGATACCAATGTAGGCAGTAGCTCCTCCAAGCTTTGTTATACAGATTTTACATGGTGTGACACAATGTGCCCCCTGTTATGTTGGCTATTTTCTCTTTAATATTTTGTTTGAGCTGGTCAAGCTTGGTACACCACACTTTTCATGCCCCCTATAAAAAGAAGTCAAATACTGATAGGTCTGGAGACTAGGGGGGAGGGAAGCAAGAAACGTCAGCATTCCTTGAAATGATGAGATCTCCAAACAACATCTCACTACTGCCATAAATAGTCGTACACTGTGTGATGTTGTACCATCCTGTTAAAACCATATTTTTTGAATGTGTATACCTGGAAAAGTATGGAGTTGTAGTGAAAAAAATTTCTCTATACTGAGTGGTGGGTGCATGAACAGAAGGGACTATACTGAGTAGTGGGATATGATAGTCTCACCAAATTCCCTTTGAGCAGCAGTCAAACTGTCATAATTCACAATGCCGGTAAAACGCACATACAATGACCTACACTCCGCATGTTTTGCACCGATCCCAGGCAACTAAATGGTAGTTTATTGTAAACATTTTGACACCTTTCCCCCACTCTTTTTCTTAGTCTGCAAGGCTGCTAACATCAATTTCAAGTTTTCCCATTGCTCTGTGCCACTCTGTATATTGAAAATGATAATGTTATTTATAACAAAAATTGTTTTATCTTTTAACCCTTTGAAGAGTACAGGGAAATACCGATTAACGAGTACGGCCGTTCTTGAACGTTCTCTGTGCTGTTTGCGTAAATGAGTATGGACGTTCCGGAACATTTTAGGTTACGTCTGAGCAATAAAAGTATTTATCATAAAACAAATTAGTCATGGCTTATTGTGTTGTCACAATTCAACAAGAAATAGTACTAAGAACACATGAAATCGGGTTTTTCACAATTGTAAGGCAGGACAACTCCAGGGGGCGTGGTTTCAGGAGAATTCACCATGCGTATTGATTGACGCGTAAATGTAGGCGATGGCATCGTCTTCTCCGCGGTTGTTTCCCCCCTACACACAACTGTGCCTATGTTCCTTGTCTAGTATAAGTGATTTGTATCATTATATTATGTTACGTATATTATACATCAAACATGAAAAATTAAACACTACAAAGCTTTTTTACAGATTCCCCTCTGTCTAGTCTTTTGACACATTTAGCCGCGTCTCAAACGAAACCAACACACGCTTCCAAGAAAATTGAAAAGAAATGTTATATTTTCCATAATGTAGGCTATACTAAATTGATTCGTGGAAAAAAAGCGGCCCATCAAACGTTTTTGTCTGTGTATGTCTGCTATACCGACGGGTGACAATGCCACGGTGTTTTTATGCCGCCGACAATGGGATACCGCTATCAGCAAACGAAACCAACACACGCTTCCAAGAAAACTGAAAAGAAATGTTATATTTTCCATTATGTAGGCTATACTAAATTGATTCGTAGAAAAAAAGCGGCCCAGCAAACGTTTTTGTGTATGTCTGCTATACCGACGGGTGACAATGATTTTTCAGTGCAAATTTTTTTTAAAGTACATTTATCAGTGTAAATTTTTATTCTTACAAGTTTTTAACACAATATTATTATATTATTATACATTTGTAACCAATAAAACAACTATTTAAAAAAAAAAATTTCTTACTCCTTGACAACAATTTTCTTTGTAAATACTTACTAACCAGCTGTTGGCTATTTGGGACGTTCAGGAACGGCCGCACTCGTCAAAGGGTTAATGATAAACACAAAGATTTGTATCATTGGAATGATATTTTTACTTCTTTTGATTTTCTAAAGCTATTCAAAGTTTAACTAGTCTTTCATTGTACACAGTTTTTGTCAGTTTATTTTTACATTATTGCATTCTTTTACCAATAAATCATTTCCTACTGTTACCCTAGGATACAACTTTTTTTTAAATTGCGTATTTATAAGTAAAAGAGTTAAATTTTAATCTCTTTTCAGTTGTTCATAACATTAACAGGTTCCATGATATTTAAACTTTTAAATTTTGCCATGTTGAAATGCCATTTTGAAAAAAATTTTGGGAAGTTAGTAAAAATTTGCAAACTTACATATAAAAATAGGTGCAAATTTATATATAATATCTCGATCTATTTTAAAATATTTATCTTTTAATAACAAACTCAGACAGATAAAATATAAATCAATTTGAGGAATATGTTTATTATAACTTTTTGTTTACTTTAACCACCTGAATACATATACAAACCAATATCCTTTCATCTTGAACCAAGCTATTTATAAAGATTTAAACTATCAATAACAAAGGAAATAATTACATTATTGAATTTACTAAAATACAATGTCATGTAAGGGTCATTTTAACAAGATTGGAAAATTAAACCTATTTTACTTATTTGCAGGTAACAGATGAAGGATCAGAGTCAAGTTGTGAGGAACCTTTGAGTTGTGAAGTTACTGGTAGTCAATCAGGGGCCAGTAGTGATGTAAATGGTAGCCACTCAGGTGCAAGCAGTGATGCAGGCCCAGGATCAAGTTGTTCTAAGGCTAATTCAGATTCAGGAATTAATACTGACCCTACACCAAATAGCGGTACAAATTCACCACCTATCAACATATCCCACAACCATATTGATGTCACACATTTAGATACAATCTATGCCGAGAACACATTACCTTCACCTCCGGCTAATGTTGACGAAGAATTAATAAACTGTTCACAATTTAGTAATAATTCTGATGTCATTTCTCAAGATAGTATAGAAAATCAGATTGAGAGTGTCATCACTGAAAATGCTCAAACGCTATTAAAACAAGAAGAACCTCAAGACTCTTGCATAATTATTAATGTTGAAATTTTATCTCAAAATAATGATGATATTGGAGAGGAAGATAATGTACCTGTTACAGTTGTATCTGAATTACCCTTAAGTTCAGACCAAGATGATTCAGCCTCTGCTCTTGACTCGTCACCTCAGGAATCTATTTCAAGTTGTACTAATGTATCAGACACAATTAAAGTATTGAGTCATACAAAAGATGATGATGATGAATTTGAAACATTACAAGAAATAAGCTGTGGATCAGAAATCATAGAATCACCAGATTGTGATAGTATAGTTGTTGATTCAAAACACATATCTTCAAGTTCATCCAATGATAATTTTGAGGAATATGAAATTATAACATCACAAAATGAAATTCATTGTGACTTAAACTTTTCGGACAGTTTGAATATGAATAATCCTATTTTGAAAGAAGAAAGTTCGAACCAAGAAAATAAATATAAATTAAGAAACGTTGAAATACACATAGAAGAGGAAGCGCCAGAAAATCAAAATTCTATTACAGACATACCTCACATTGAAATTTTCAATGAAACTTTAGACAGCGAAGAAGATCTTAATGTTATCATGGAAAGAAAAGAAAAGTCAAATTCAGAGGAAGATGGGCTAACTCCTATGGTTGATCCAAATAGAATAGATGAAGTTAGTATGAAACTCAATCCAGAGCAACCATTTTCAAGGTTTTCATCTTGTCGAGATATTACTGTACCAATACCTCCTCCAAGGAGGAAGAGATCAATGTCCCGTGCTGCAGAAAAAACAGCATTGAAGGTTGTTGACAAAGTTATACATGAAGGTATTAAAGAAGCTGCATGTTTGAGATGCAGGCATCCATTGCCTATTACAGAAGCAGTTACTCGATGGCTAAATAGCCAAGGATCGTCAGCACTTTCATGTGATGATTCTGAAGACGATGAAGAAGATGAAGGAATTGAAGAAGGCGAAGGTTCTACCGATCAAAAAAACGTGTATGGCAACCCTTTCCTTGTGTCATCTCTTAATGATTCAAGGACAAGGGTTGCCGATGATTGTGCGAGTTTTGAGTCGAGTGCGGGTGAATGGGACATGTGGGACCACACTCGTGCTATGTGCGACCCTACTCAATCTGTGGACAAATATTACCGCATAAGTGCGGAGGAAGTAGGGTTAGGAGAAAAAAAATCCCCTTCCGTCATCAAGACTGCTGTGCACATCCGCCATGCGGGACCTTTCCCTTGTGGTGTATGTTGTATTATACAATAAGCACTGACTTGCCATCCCGTCTGTACACAAATACTCCTCTGTTTTTATGAACTAATTTTGAGGACATATTCTGTTCTATTAAGTTTTCATTTCCTACAAATTTAATATATTTTGTTGATACACTCTTTATGTGTATTTTCATTGTTAAAGTTTGTTATAGCTACATAAATGTTGAAATGATGTTTTAGCATAAATTGTGACATAGAAGACTGAACTTGTGCCAATTAATTTATGTTTCAAACTAAAGCCTTTTGTTCCATATTTTTTTAAAGAGAGGAAAAATTCAAATTTAGGTTTTTATACATTTATGTGTATTGTTACTATTACCATATTTGTTGTTTCAATTAAAACATTAATAATCTTGTCAAAATGTTTTTGAACTAAATATTGGTGTGTTAAAAAATATATAACAAATTGTTATCTGAAAGTTTTCTAATTGAGAAGAAAGGCTGTTGAAAATATCATAAGTTTAAAAAAAGGAAAAGATTTGTGAAATTATGAAAGAATGACTGGGTTTATGGGGATTTGTGTATTTTATCAGGGAAAAGTGCAAAAGTCAGTGAAATCCATTTCTATAAACAGTGCCATTAAGTATGGTAAAGAAAAATAAGTTATTTTAATATTTACATGATTCTGTTATTGTTATTTTGTTATTCGTGCGACAGAAAACAATATTGGTGAAGCGTGTATGTGTTCAGATGTGCTAAGTACAATTTGTTTTAATATTATTAACATTTGTCGCTACATCACACAAATCCTTGTTAAGGTGTACGTTCCTAGGGCACAGAATTTAAAACTACTCATTTAATAAAAGACAGTTTAAACAAAATTCATTTGTACTTAAATATCATTCATAAACATTTGTTCGTAAGCTGCACATTTGTATAGAATTTTATTTTGTTGTTTTTTAAAAGTATTTTTTATAATTTGGGGACCTATGTTTTACATTTTATTATCCTGTTCTATTTTCATTCACGTTTCTAATTATATTAGTTCTATGTTATTATATTTCTATTAAAATGATTGTCAAAGATTGGCTAAAAGTAATTGTTTATTTAATTAATAAAGTGTCTTGGGAACAGTTGTAATTTCTTTTTCTTAGTTATTGGTTCCAAGCATTTATAATGGTTTAACTGTTTTCTGACTTTTATCTCTAGTTTGATTTAAAAATTAAGTTCATATGTGTAGATGAACCAGTGTTATTTCATTAATATCACCTTACAAAGCTAAGTTTAATTTTTGTATAACTATTTGTTGGTATAATTTTACACATTGCTATAGAATTATGTTCATTTTATGACCAGTAACATATTTGTAACTTTTACATTGGCTTTTATGGCTACTGTTTCATATTTGTGTTAAGATTTAGAAATATTCTTGTAGAAGTAGTTAATACAAAATTAAGTAGTAATCAAATAACAGTGAACACTGGCTCATCTCTCTTCATTAATTTATAAGTGATTTATCCATTATTAAAAATAAAAACAATAATTATTAGATAAGCAACCATACAAATTAAATGACTATACATAAGTGATATAGAATAATCTTTTAGAATTAAGTCAGTTTTGAATGATGGTAAAGTGCAATATTGATGACATGCTACTTAGGATAGAAATCATATTAGAACTTGTGTTTTAGTATTTATCACTGAAACTAAATTAGTGTCACTTTTATTTTGATTTGCCCGTATTTGATAACACATAAAATTAACAAATGGCAAAACAATATGTAGGTTTTAAAGCCTGATTTTTTTTAGAAGAATCGATTCATTTATGTGAGCATTGCCAATGAAATAAATATTGTTTAAAAATTAATATTTTGATAATTATTTGCCTCTTAAGTATGTTAGGTGATGGGTATAAATTTAAAACAGAAGAAAGACATTGACAATTCTTTCTTATTTTAAGCATTGATAAAACTACCATATTCCCATACTCATCCGTTATATTGGTTTAACATTTTGCCTATCACATTTTAAATTGATAGTTGAAATACATAAAAACATATTTCACTCTAGAATAATGATTAAATAAAGTATTCAACGAAATAGAATTTGTCTGTAAAAGTATCATTGTATATGTTGCTATGTTCTATTATATAAAAGACGGCTTTAAGTATTCATAAGATATTCTTAAGTGTTACCTATGCTACAAGTGTGAGTCTGTGGATATCTGAAGTTTAAAGTTACAGCAATGTATTGTTTTGTTGGTATTGTATCGTATCTGCTCTGTATGCTACTTGATTAAATAGTTCAATGTGCCTTAGACACTCTTTATCAACTGTTTATCAAATACACTGTAAACAAAATAGCAACTATGTTAATAACAGGGCTTATAATTTATTATAACTACTCAAAATAGAATTAAAGGTTATGTGCTGAAGTGAGGGAGATATCTTCAGTGTGATTATCATGAATATGATTAATATATCATTTTTTAACAGTTATTGCTCATCATTCATTGTGTTGCTGCCTAAAGCTGCTTTTTAGATTATGTCTCCCTTCATTTTAACAGTTAAATATAAAACTTGTACATTTAAACAACTCCTCAAAGACAAGATAACTATCGATAGGAGGTAATTATTTTCAAAATAATATTTCTCTGCTAAGTTTCCAGCTGCAATACACTGTATCTTGGGCGAAATGATTTTATCACCACTTCATTCCCACATAGTATTCAATCTTACATAAATTGTTAGTTTGTTCTCCTGCTTTCAACTAAACTTTAACAACATAAGATATGATTTTCTTCCTGTGTAACATAAATTATAAAGATAATTTTTAACATATATAAAACATTATCTAAATTACAAAATATAATGGTAACTCATATAAAAGTAGGTAATTAAAATTTGTTTCTGCATAATATATGAACATAAAATTGGTATATATATATATATATATATATATATATATATATATATATATATATACTTAACATGTAGTTAAGAAGTCTCAATTTGAACAAATAGTTTTGAAATGCAGTCATGTAATAATAGTAAACTCTTTATTAAATATGTATGCTTAGATTGATTTTTAATTTCTATTATTTTAAAAATTATGTTTACAATAGAAGACAATTTTAATGTATATTTTATTATTGTGACTAAATCTTTTTGAGAAGTTATGCAAATATAGGGGAAGGAAAATTTCATATATATGCAAACATTTATTTCCTTCTTTTTCACCCTTAAATATCATTCGGATTCTCAATTATGAAATAATAATTATTTTATATTAGTATACTACATTCCTATACACCAGAGACATGCAATGAGGAACCATTGAATATGGGTCTGCCACTTTCACTCAAATTTTGTGATTTTCACTAGCAATCAACTCATTTTCATTAAAATTATACTTTTGCAGGAACCAAATGGAGACAGAAATGTAGGAAAGTGGAATTGAGAATCAAAGATAAACATAAATTCAAGATTATTAGAGGAGGAGGTATTTAGGAATCCTTTCCAATTATCTGATATATAATAGAAAACAATCGCAAATTTTAATTATGAGTTAATTACACTACCCAAAACTAAAATATACATTATGATTTGAGTAAATTTAAAATATTGAAGAATTAGGTATTCATTAATGGTTTATTGGTATTTTCTAAACTTTCTTGAACTGTAATTTTATTTTACAAGCTTGGTATATCGGTTTAGGTTATACCCACGGATTATTTATTCCAAAATTTAATTAAAGTTAATTGAACTTCATCTTTTATGGTCCATTTTCACTTTTTTACTCATAACTCCAGCATTTTTGGAGAGATAACACCGTATATTGTTTATTTAATATTTGGTTTGTGTGTATTGGTAAGGAGAAATTTTAATTTATTACTTCTATTTTGTATTGTTGTAATGTTGTGCAAAGTTCATTTTGAGAACAATAAAATCCAAATGATTGAAAAAAATTTTGGAGGCAGTTTGTTTGTCTGGAGCTCATTTTTCTCATTTCTTATATTTGTGGCTCAAATGATTCTGTTAGCTAAAACATCCAACCAATTTTTTTATGATGATGGTTATTTATTAATTAGTTATCATAATACATAGTCTAATCATAATACATGAACGGCATAGCCACAAAATTATCACATGATTTTTTTTTAAAAATATTAGATATAATACTATAATTTATAAAATAGTCGAAAATCATGTATTTTGGATTTTTTTAAATAAAATCAAATATCAAATCTTTTTGCTCTTTAGACATAAGAATTTGTGTTGAATAGTTCTGATCTTAGAACCAAGACAAACCATTCTTACAGATACAATAATATTATGAAAGGATGGTGAAAAGAAAAAGAAAGTCCAATTACATGTTAGTAATCTTATATATGACAGCATTCACATGCAATAATTTGGAAGCTGTTTTGTGGATGGAAAATATTTACAATACTAATACATAGATTAACTAAAGGTTAACACAAGTATGTGCATTATGAAACAAATATATAGGTAAATGCAATTTGTAAAATTCATAGTTTGTGAGGTTCAGAGACCTCAAAACAGATCTGTATATCCCACAATCACTTCTCACCAAATCTTGAGATAAATAACTGTATTTCAGTTAAAAAGAATTTGAAAACTGGGATTGTTGTGTTAATTACACAGCGCATTAAGTGCTAGTCAATTTGAAATATGTTTATATATTCTGTAAGCAGGATAAATTGTTGTAAGAAATTAAAGGGAATATATAAAATAGTAAAGTCACTTTCCTAGTAGTATATATCAAATTCTTCAGAATAGTATTCAGGTGAAGTTTACATTATAACTGTTCTAAGCCCTGTTATACTTTAAAAATTGCTATGTTATAACTGTTATGAATAAAGGCACAGTGTATACTATAAATACAATACATAATAGATAAGCTTATTTCACTCTGGGCTAATTCGTTACTTTATTTTCTGACGTAATAATATAAAAAAACATGTTGGATATAAAAATCTGTGATTGTTACTTCAAGTGTGTTTTATTTTAATACCTACTAACATACTCTAAGTTCAAAAATGGATTAGAGTTTTCTTGTGTTCCAAAAATATACTTAAAACATATATCATGAGAAATATAGGTAGCTATGAAGGAATCCAGGAACACCCAAACAAACATTGTTATCAATTTGACTGTAAAAATCACTGTTTGTTATGATGTCCTGCAGCGATAATGATAAAGACTACATTAATTAGCTTTTGTTCCTCAAAATAAAACACTTGTTATTCCCCTAGGCAGTGAAGATATCTTGGTGTACCATTGTGAGAGATATTAGTAAAACAATTGCTCAGTGCATGTCACAAATATATTTTGAAATGGACTCCAGCTCACCTTATACACAATGATTTGACTCCAGAAATCATTGATATATGAGTGTCACAACTATATAATAAAATATACCCAGAGTGCATGAGTAACCTCCTTATTTAACAGTCTCAGACTACGATTTTTCTATTTTGTTTCAAAAATATTTACAATTATATTTTGATAACGTATCTTACATAATCATTTGACTGCACAAATTATGTTCAATAGTTTTACTATATAGTTGGTGGTGTTGGATAAACAATAGTTCAATTCATAATTAATTGCTAAATGAAATATTTATATCACACTTTTATACCTTGAAAGGTACCTGGGTGCATCATTACATAATCATCTAATATGTTTAACTCTTATTTAGAGTTACTACAACATTGATAGAAACTACAATAATATTACCATTATGTCCCAAACTAGATTGATTGGTTTCCCCCCTCAAATAAATAATCGCTATATTTTTGGCAATAATACTAGTAGGTTTAGAAGATAACTTGTGAAGATAGGGTGGATAATAATGAAGTTAGAGTATATATATATATAAGAAACATTTTCAGTAAAAGTTATCTTCATTTTTGTATCAGGTAGACAAATATGTACACTATCAATAAATACAAGACTATGATTTCATTTTTCTACCAAAATATCTTGAAGCACGAATAACTTTCTTGTTTAACATACAATCTCAGACTATGATCTTTCCGTCTTGTATTGAAAATATAATAGAGTACATAGGAAAGACAACGTATTATGAATTTGAGGATTATTTCATGCTGCAGGATTTTTTTCATTTCGTGCTTACAGAACGAACCTAAATAATGTACATTTTGAAACAGTCCTCAATAACTCGACATTTAACGAATTATTTAAACATTATTTAGAGGTATTGCAACATCACTGGTGCCTGGTAACGCCAGTAGTAATATTATAAAAACTACAATAATGGAAGAGTGTTCCAAAAAGGACTATAAAACTTTCGAAATTTATATAAATTTATTTATTCAGATTACTTACAGAGCTGGTTTTTGTGTCATTTTGTAGCAAAATGCATCAAGTTTTTTACCTTATAATTGTTAGGTTCAACGTGACTTCTATTGGTCACTTTGCAGACATCCCATCTGAAGTTGATTTTCTACCAAACTCACTGCAGAACGTCAGACATAACTTCTTCAACTGCAGCATAAATTCTTGTTCTGAGCTTAGCGAAAGAAGCCAATAAGGGTGATTTATAAACTTTATCCTTGATAAATCTCCAGATGTATCAGATCCGGTGAATGAGGTGGTAATGAAATCAGCCCACCGTAACCTATTCTTGTACCTAAAAGCGGTTATTGAGATAATCCCTGACCTAGCTGAGGTAGTGTAGCGGTGCACAATCTTGCTGAAAGTGTATGCACCATTCTTGGTCATCCTCATCAATCTGTTGGATTAAAACGTTCTCCAGCATATCTAGGTAGTTTTTTCTACCTACATATCTAGGTAGTATAATGAGTTTTCTCTTGAAGAAAACAAAATATAATTACTTTTGAGCCATCTTGGACATATTCCAAGGATTATCGTGAATTTTCACCCCAATACACAATTTGTAAACAATAACAGGAGTTTTGGGATGGGTCATCAAGGAGAGATGAATGGAACCCGTATTAAGGTCATTATCTAAACCAAAAGGTTAAACAAGAAAATAAATAAGGGAAGAGGGATAAAAAAAGGAAAGAGAGAGGGAAAAAGAGGGGGAAATCCTCCCTCGGTGCCAAGAGAAAAAGAAAAAAAAGTAACAGCTGTTCTGTAGGTTTACAACTATAGCTTAAAATTAATATAATTAGTAAAGAGAATAAAGAAATTATGAAAATGTAACATCAGAGCTCATGCTGGTTTTTGTCCCTTCTTTGCCAAGTTGTCTGTAGCCTCATTGCAGGGGGTGCAATCTTACATGAGAAGGAATCCACTGTATTTCAATATTGTTGACAATGTTTCTAAATATTTTGTAATTCTGTCTACCATCCTGTATGACTTAGGCTGTTTAGACTATCATTGTTGGGATATTTCTTGGAGTGAGGATTTAGAGTTGACCAGGATAACAATATTTGTATTCAGCCTTACAATAAACTGTTGAACAACTTCATTTATGGCTAGTAATTCATCCAGGAATTTAAGGGGTAACACTGATTCAAGGTTTTTAAAGGCGATTTGAGATATTTTTCTTTCCGAATCAGATTACTTATTTACTGGTTCAAACAGATCCAAGTAAACATTACAATTTATGTATCATGTGACACCATGTATATTTTACACTACTTTGTCATGATAACTTTTGTACAAATGTTTCCAACTTGTGGAAATCCTGTGTTATCAGTTACAGCCTTTGGAGGCCTTTAAGAAGATGGCTTATTCCATTTTGAATTTCACACAAATCTTGTAGTACTCCTGTTTTCGAAAAAAAAAAAATGAATGCTTCCTACTCTCTGCTATAACGCTTGTATTGGAAAAAATTATCAGTGAATATTTCCCATGTTACCTTGAAGAATCCTGAATGAAAAAAATAAGCTTTGAAAGTTCTAATCTACCGGTACTTTTGCAGGGAATAGGGTATTTTGGGATCTAACAACTACGGTATGAGATTAAATATACTGCAACCAACTAAAACATTAACAATGTTCAACTAACAGTAATATATAAACAGTAAAATAAAGACTCAATATGTGAACACCAATTTGGGACCATTTTTAAGTTACTCACCTTGGATTAGAAGTGAAAACAGTAATAAATTAATACAGTATCAAACATGACTTATTTCAAATACTTTATATTTATATTTTTATTATAAATATAACATCTCTAAAGCAGATTTGAAAACAATTAAAAATTTTAATCAGTGATTTGAGTAAGAAGAGCTGCCCCACGAAGAATCCAATGGCTTGGTGGTTTGTCTGTGGGCAAGAAAACTGTAATAACAAAGTTTGTACTGTGGCCTGTTGTGCTCAGAACTCCTGCACGTACAGAGGTCTTATACAGAGGTGCTTCATACCGTTGAGACATAGTTTTTAACTCTGTAACTGGCACCAAATGGAGTGCAGGTAGTGGAGGATTCATTTCACCTAAAAACAATTGTTACCATTTTATAATAAATAATTAAATAAAAGAGAAAATAAGTTTGACAAACTACTGTTAATTTATTAAAACTAATAATAAATATTTTGTATGGATAGGAGACACTGACTTACTTTGGAAAGTGGTCCTTGGTATTAACTAGTAGTACACAAATAGGAAAACGCACAACAAAACACTTACGTTCTGAAATATTTTGTAAACATTGTTCACTTTTGCAAAGGATGGATCTGTGTTCAGTGTGTAATAATTTTAATTCTAAAAAGGGGACACAATTAAACCTGAAGGGATGAGTTTATTTGTTTTAAATTTTTTTAAACTGGAAATTATTTACTTAAAATTGTCAGGTGCCAGATTGTGAGAAAAGCACAAACATTTATTTATTTTACTCTTTTCTAGAGTTGTGAATTTCGGGAAAATGTACTCATATATGAAAAATGATAATAATAAACTTCTGAAATAGATACATTTATTAATAAACAAATTATAAAACTAAATTACTGTAAATGACTAACATATTTTTATATTAAAAGTTATCATAAAGTTATAGGCCTATCAGACAGAAAGAAACCTGCGCAGAACCGTCATCTCGAGAGTGGTTTGTGCACGTATGTAGGGGCAATGGCGGGAAGGGCATTGGAGCGGTGGAATTTAAAACCTATAATTTAATGCTTTTTTATGTCTCTTATTTTGTAAAATATTTAAATTTACTAATTGTCGTTGTCAGGAACATAAACTATACACATTCACAGCTTTTTAGCACTGTAGTAGGTTTGAAAAAGAAAGTATTAAGACCTACGCAATGAAGCAACGGCTGGGTATGTAGGGCCTAACTTGGGGTCCCCTCTCCCACCACAGTTCTTCCTGCACGAGACAACCGCCGCAAGGTTCTTTTCTAAGCGGTAACCCTATAAGAGTTCAAATTTCAAATAAGAGTTTATAAAGATCTTTCTTTTATTTAAATCACATGGAAAATATCTCCCACTACTTATGATGTTGCGACTGAAAGTTCATTTCTACTCAATTTCTTCAGAACAATAGTTTTATTTAAGTTATTTTTAACTGTTTTCCATACAAAAGTCCTTTTATTATATTTTACATTATTTTTTATAAATTAAAAATGTTATTTATAAAGATATTTGTCTTAGCTCATACCAAAGCGTAAAATTCACTGATTCTTATATAAAATTAAAAGTTAAAAAACTGTTTTCAGTATTGACTTATGCAATGGACATCAATCGTAGCTCTGGAAGATCAAGCGATCAGCTTATGATAGAGTTCGAGCATTCTTAAAATAGAGCCACTCTTCTCGGAGACCCATTCACTAGTAACACTAGTAGTCGGTATTTTTGATATATAGGATCATGAATCTCCCCACTACACACTTTCCTTTTATCTGTTTTCTGATTGAATAACATCACACATTCTGATTTCTGACAAATCCACCTTCAATTATTTTACAAAATTTTTTTTTTTTCTTAATTTCATTAGATATATCGAATTACTTAATTTTATTACAATTTTTAAAATTATGAAATCTTAAACATACATTTTTTATAAGTTTTTTTAATTGTTTTTTAAATCACACACATACATAATTCTGCAAGTTCAACAACTTTGAATTCTCGTTCGTCCGTGTACACTTAACTTCTGAATTATAATCTTCTATCCTTGAACGAAAACAATCCATTTAATAAAATCTTTTATAACTTTATTAAATTTATTGATTAATCACGTTACTTGCAACTATTCCATTTTTCCAATCAAATATATCTTGATACAAAAATCTCAAAATTGAGAACGTTACAAGTGTTGAACCACAGATGAATGTTTTTCATTTTTTATTTTTATATTAATTTTAAGTAAATCTGTTCGGAGAGGGAAAAGGATAAAGGATGATTTATCTAAGATTATGGTTAGGGGGTTTCTAGATGTTGTGACCCATTGACGAGACAGTTTCTATCATCTTAGTTCTGAAGGGTTACATTCTGGAGGGAGCGATATTATAATTTTTGTCTTATAACATAATCAAAAGTGACATTGTTGTGGATTGCTGCATATTGTGCAATTGGTGTTTTCTAAATCCATGATTTTTACATCATGTCTTCGGGCAATAATTTTGGTGATTAGGTTGTCTGTGTTTGGGCCAATATATTGAGCTGGGCAAAACCTGCATGTTGGTAGATAACATTTTTTTATTGTGTGATGACTTTTAATTAAAAATTCTTTTTTACTGTAGTCACTATTTTGTTATTGGAGGGAACATGTATTTTGCATCTTGGCCTATTGCAGGGAATAAAAACTGTGGGGAAGTTTAGGATGTTTAGGTGTGTTGGGATCCGGAAGCTTGGGTTGAACTAACATGCATTTCAGATTTGTGGGCTGTTTAAACAAGACTCTGGGAGGGTTTGTGAAATGATTCTTGGTACGGTTGGATGGTTGTAGAATTTTAAAGCCTTCTTTCATTATGTATTTTATATCTGTAGGGTTGTGTGATAATTGGTGACCAGTGAAATTTACAAGTTAACTTTTTTCATGGGTGTGATATCTGTGTTTAATAAGAAGATAAGAACTGTTTCACCAATGGGTCTTAAAATCTAGAGAACCCCCTAACCTTAGATAAATCATTCTTTATCCTTTTCCTCTCCCAATAGACTTACATAAAATTAATTTAATAATAAAAAAAAAAAAAATTAAAAAAAAACATTCATCTTTGGTTCAATACTCAACACAGATCCATCCTCTGCAACCTTATTACAATAGTTAGTCATCTTTTTATACATTCTACTCATTGAGAGAGTGAACAGAGTTTACGAAATATTTCAAAACTTTGATGTTTTTCTATATGTGTACTATTAGGTAATACCAAGGAACACTTTCAAGATAAGTCTGTGTCTTATATCCATGCTAAAAATCTATACTAATAGGCTATGTGCCCTATTAGATCTATTCTAATAATAAAATATATGAGTTTTATTTTTCAAAAATATAGATTTGAAGTAATAACCTACCATAGTTGGAAATATAAACATCATAAGGAAAGTAAATTGAAGACCTTGGATTCAAAATCTACTTTACAAAGAAGCCTAAACTTCATGAATAATTAATTGCAATGTATTCAAATAGAAATGGATTTCTCAAAATTTATTTAGTACTTCTCACCAGCAAACATGTATATAGGGTTAGCAATGTCTCAGTTCTCTCTTACTTCACATTGGCTTTATTCGTTTATAGATTTTAAAAAATATGAAAAGATAGTCTGTTCTAGTCATCAATTGTATGAGCATGGACTAAAGTTAACATAGTCTCAAAATATGCTATGAGAGTTTCTTATGTATACAAAATTATTGATATTCAAAAATGCAATGTAAAATTTCAAAATGATGGGTCATTTTTATAACTTAATATATTCTAAAATTGGTCAAAATTTGCAAATATAAATTTTTCGTATAATGTTACCAACCCCAACTCTCACCAATAAAAAAATAACAGTATTTTCTTTAAAAATAAATAAGGATTATGGACTTACTAAGAAAAAAGGTTATTCACATAAGCAGAAAGAAAAAGATGGTGTTCCAAAGACAAATTTAAAATCCAAGAAAACTATGGGCGAGTTGGTTTGCAAGACAGAAAATGGGTATGTACTCTGATAGGGCCCATTAATTTATTATCACTTACCGGGATATTGTTCTGCCATCCGCAGTCGTAATGTATCAAAACGAGCAGCATCCAAAAATAATCCATGAATATAAACACCATTTTCTGGTCGATCTATTCTTCCGTATGCAGCATTTACCTAGTCAAGCATATTAATATAACTCAGATAAATATGTTTCTAAATGTTATGATTTTGAATTTAAAAAAAGTTAAATTAGAAGAAATAATTGATCACATATTATCATTATTGGTATTATTATTTTTACAGAAGTCATAAAAAATAAATAAAAAATAGTAATTTAATGATATTTAGTGTTTATTAATATATGTAGTATCGTTTTACATGTTATTTAGTAAAACCATATTTTTATTTCCCCAATAGAATATGAACAATACTGAAGATGATAACAGAAGCTGGGACAAAAGAAACTCTTAGTTAAGCTTTTACATTTGACTCTGTAGTTTACTCAGTCATTAATTTCAGAACCAGACGGTAAAAATGTATATATTTTTGTCTTAAGTAATTGTGAATTTACATGGATGGTTACCATTATAAGACAGTGGGGTTTTAGCATAAGATTATAAATGGGATGATGTTATCATTATAACTTATTTGCATTATGGAGTGGTAGATAATGAGGTGTTATAGCAGAGTTTGGTGAGAAGTTAGTTATAGATCAATAGGGGAGTAAAAGATATTTTTTTTAGGCCAGTTAACAAACAAATCTAAGAAACATCTCTAAATATATACAATTGTAATATTCAATCTCTTAGTTAAAATGTTAATAGTATGAATGTACCATTAAAAAAATGATCTCATGTTTGAGTCAAAAAGATATCTGTAACATATTACTAAATGCAAACAATTACAGAGTGGTCATAAAGTCTTCCCTCCTTCTCCTACTTTTTTCTACAGTTTTTGTCATATAGATTTTGGTCTAAATGAAGTTTTTTATAATTATTTATATTATGTTTTGTGATGTGTTAAAGTGTTAGGCCGCCATCGTGAACTTGAGTCAATTTTTTAAAATGACATGATATATGATTTACATTGTTTTTAATCCCTGAGTTCATTGTCATATAATGTTTTTGATATTGTTCACCTAGCTCCAGTTTTTCACAAAACCACAGGAAATGTATGAAACTAGACTTTTCTTTAATACTGCATTATGCAATATTTTAAACCACTTGAGACATATGATATTCCATACATAGTGTTATGGACACTATTCAAGTTTTGATAACATTTTTAATGAAAAAATACTTTGAATTTTATCTCAAATTATTGAAAATGTTCGGAGTTTGATGTTATTTTCAAAATAATTTCATAAATTTTCAGAATGAGTACCATGAATAAAAAGTAATATGTTAGAGTTAGGCCTCAAGTCAAATTCAAATTCAATATTTACCTATGAAGGGAGAAACATTTATATTTTTTATTTATTTTGTCACGTCTACTAAGAAATTTATAAAAAGGAAAGAAATAACAATGGTTTAATAACGTTACTTGGGCAGTATCTACTCAGCCCATCACACACAGACGTGAGCTCAGATTTAAGTTAAAATTGGAACAAAAAAAGGATCTCTGTTTGATAGGGTCTGATTCCAAAGAACAGTTTCCAATCTTGAATCTTGATCTATTTTCTTTTGTTATTATTTGTAAACAAATTTAATAATATTTTCAAACTTGATGTTTTTAACAATTTTGATGAAGAGAATTATTAAAAAATTAATTTTCAGTTTTTCTTTGATAACTCTGCTGCTTTGATCTACAGATTTATTATTTTTTTAAATGTTGTTCATCAATAAAATACAAATATTTGTCTCATGTACATTTTTGTAAAGATAACGGTTTTCAAGGTATGTAACATTACAAATTTTAAACAGCCGGCATTTTGAAAATATTTGAAATAAGGTCTTTGTTTTTGGTACACACATAAACAGTTACATTACAAATGTGTATAGAAAATCTGAACTCGATATCTTATATGTTTCCTAAGTTACAACATTTAAAAAAATTTTAAATGGTGGAAAGCGGGAAAACAAAACATTTTCCATATGTTTTATGATATTTTTCCTTTGTATTAACTTGGAGAATGAGCTCTGAGAGTACTGGGAGAACCTCATGAAACATACTGTATATTAATTCTGATCTTATATGGGACTATCATGTTGAAGAAACAAGTAAGAAACTTGCTATAATTGCGTTCCTAATTAGAAACGTAAGACACATACGAGTAAACTTGTAAATATAACTCTCGTAACTATGTGAGAAGAATCTACTTTGTATTCTTCAGAGCATAATAAGATGACCTCTAGCTTTGAGGTAACAGTAGCAGGATCGGTAATTTGTTAAGGATTCAGAAAAAAAGTTGTTAGATTGTTAGATAATGCTGGCTACAGGGATAGCTGCCACCCTTTTTTCATTAAATTAAATTTGAGATAATAAATTTATATATATATATATATATCCGATTTGCTAATTAAATGTTATCAAAATGAATGTTATTTATCTAATGATCTTGTAGGTATGGTTTGTAATTGTTTGGTTATTGTAATGTTTTATATACTGTTTTGTTTTAAATAAACTATTATTTAATGACAAGGGTTGTCACCTGATAGTTTTATTTAAAATTGTTATGATTTGATATAATTTACCTTGCTACATTGCTACTTTTGGTTTCATTGCTTGGAGTTATATCTGGGTTAATAGTTTATTTAGCAATGTTTGAACACAATAATTTATATTGAATATGTTATTTTTAACTGACTCATAGTAAAAATTGGTTGTGCATTTTATTATTTATTTAGACCAAGCAAGTATATTTTAATTGCTTCTTCTTAGAATTTGGTTTTATCATACTGTAACAAAACATATCTTGATTTTATATCTATTGCCTGTAAAATAAGCTTAAGAACAATAATTGATTAATATCAATATACTTAAATTATATGTTTGGTGTGATTATCACAAAAACTTAATCAATAAATTTATTTGTGGAAACAACAGTGTTTATTACATTATAACATTATATTATAGTTTATGTTATTATTATAGTATATGTATATTATAGTTTATTATATTGTAACATTATGTGAACAAAATGTTATATACATAGTGTGATTTTGATTAAAAAAAAGCTTATTATACTTAGAAATATATTTTTTACAGCATCAAGATCTGGACGTATATACAACATTTTAGAACAAAGGAAATAGTCTTTTATTAAAGTTCAAAATTATTGGATTTAAATTTAGGGTTTACCTCTTTGCCTTCCTGCCTGTGGTATTCCTCTATATTTTCTTGATCAAGATAAACTTTTGTAACTTCAAAATCTACTTTCAGCTGGTCTATAGGCAGATCATATTTACGAGCATGAGCTTGTAATGCTCCTGTTACAAATCCTTGAGGGAAAAAGAAGCCAGAAATCCAATATGACAGAGGGTTTCCCCACACAAGCCAAGTCTGTATATTACAAAAGTTAATTTTAAAACCATTAAAATTGTATCTTTTAATATATTTTCAAATTAGTATATATGCTTACATACACAATTAAGCAAAATTTATCTAATTAGTATAAAGTACAGATAATACACACAAAATCTAGTCATAACTAAAACTAACTAGATATCAGGTACCTTTAAATAAAATCAGTTCTATTTTACATACATAAAAAATGTCATAATGTATTTCAACCTCTTCAGCTTATGAGTAGAATTGGCATAATAAGTATTGAGAAATAGTTTTCCTTCCTACATAACAGAAGTGTATTTTGTAAGGAGTCTTAGATGAAGCAGGTGGCTGTTGCTTCAAGCGTATTTAGGTCATAAGATAGAGTTGATTGACAGCTAGAGATAAGGTTAGAAGAATCTCCCGTCTCTATATCAAATTTATGTTTAACTCTTCGTTCTTTAATTAACAATCTTATTTTCAAAGTTTTTTTTAAAATTTTAACATTCAAAATTTCTTAATTATTATTATTTTAACATTTTATATTTCTAATTATCTAGAACTAACATTTTATTAGCTTAATTGTTTTATTACTCCACCCAAACTAGGTCACATCTTAAATCTTCCCTTATCTTATCATTTATTATATATTTGAACAAATTATTATTACATTCATCTTATTTCTTCTTATAAAAAAAAAATCTCAATATGAACTTGTTGTATGTTTGCTAGGACAACTCATATTCTCTATAGATCTCATAAAACATTAAAAAACTTTTCACTACTCATCATTTTACTCAAAATTACAAACATTACTTTAAATCTTTGAAAAAATCAAAAAAAAAAAATCATCTATTATCTTAAAAACTTCTTTCACATAAATATTACACCATAGTATCTCATCTCAAAACTCCTCTATTTATAGGCTTCTCGTAATTTAATAACCAAATTGCATCAACTCCTCATCAAAAAAAAAAAAAAAAAAAAAAATCTTCATTATTATTATTACATCGTAGAATCTCATAATAAACCTCATTAAATATGTGCACAGGGCCACCTTGGCTTGCTGTCATCTCATCGTAAAACTCAATAAAACCTCAATAAAAACCTCCTACATTAATTTATATATGCTGATTACAGTTAAGTAAAATAATTTTCTGATGAACCACCTGACATTGGACTGTTTCCTATGTATGTTGTTATGTGGCAAATGTAATAAAAAAATAAATCTTCAAATTCATTTCTTTGGAAATATATTTGTATATTTTGTGGTATTTGTAGTACTTTGTAAATGTTTACCTTATTAACTAAATTATAATAGGATTTATTAATTATTAAATAATATTGTAATAACAGTGTAAGCAAATTTAAAAAATGCGATCATTGTGATCAGAAAGGGGGAGAGACGCAAAAGCAAGCTAAGCATCAGTTCCTTCCTGGTGTTTGTACGTGTTCGTCACTCGCGACAGCCATGATTTTCCTTTTTTTCAAACTTTTTAATCTTTAAATTCAAATGAAAAGTCATAGGTTTCCTTTTCTTAAGAATTAAATTTTAATAATAATGTTAAATCGTCTTATAATTTATTAATTAGAACAGTTTTTAATAAAAAATAATTTTGATTTAAACTGTGTTGTTCTTGATTTTGCACCTAAAATCACAATAGCATAGGTCCATCCTAACAATTTTCGGTCGATGTGATCTCTTAACCGGCCAGTTGGGAATATCTGAATCAATCTCGAGGGGTTTTCGGCTGCAAAAGAACAGGAGGCGTCACATCAGTTTAAAAATTGGCATTCTGTTTATATTAGCCAGAGGTAAAATTTCTTGATTTCACACACTGATACATAATAAACTGAATCAACCACGGTTTTTTTATATTACAATAATTGTACCTAAAAATTAGGTTATCTTTAAATGGTGATTGTTTTTGTTACTTACTGAAATGAAATCCAATCTGAGTTCTAAATCTTTGATCCAACTGCCCAAACTTTTAAGGGAAGGGTAAGAACATGCTGTCCACATTTTTGGTACCTAAAAGTAAAATAGAAAAATAATTTATCTAATTACTATTTTATGTAAAAATTATATCAATTAAACTAAAAATAGTAGAAAACTAATATAAATATTAACATTGCCTATATAATGACATTTCTAATATCTTTTTAACACCCCAATATTATTAGAATTTCCAAGACTCAAGACTATTTAACCCTTTAACAAGTAAGGGTAAATATTGCTAAATGATGTAATACCTAAAAAAGGTTAATCCAGTTTGAATAATAAATAATAGTGGGAAATCGTATAGAAAGAAATCGGGAGGGGGTACATTAGTCGAAAACGTGACTTATGTTTTTAAAGTTAAAATAAAGTAAATTAAATTAACATAGATTTCCAAACACAAGTAAATAATAATGTATAGAATTTAAGAAATTTTAGTTATAAGAAATTAAATAATTTTGTGTGTGAATATAAATTTGTAAAAGGAACTAGTTGTCATGCGCGTAGTATTGAACAGTGCATTCGATGAAACAGATAACGCTGATACGGCGAGATTTTGAATAGAGTCCATGATACAGAAAAGGTGAACCCCATACCGGAAGATGTGAAAAATAACCACGAGGTAAGGAGGCAGTCTGAATAGAACCGTGGAGCAGATCAGATGTGTTTCTTGAATCAGAGTAAGAGTGTTGAGATGGTTAGAAAGTAAAAATGTGTTTCTGTCAAGTTGAGTAAGAAGTTTAGAGACTTTTGTGGAAAGAATTGGCATAGTGTGATGTACTAATTTGATATGTAGAACAATAAAAAAATGTAAAGAGTTTAATCGTTGGTCGTGAAGGGAGAGAGTGTATTAACAAAAATCTTGTTTGTACAGTTAAGTTGATTAGACGTGTTCTCGCGCATAGACAATAGACAATTAGCGTGTGTTATAGTAATACGGTCGGAAAATGAACAATTACGTGCTTAGGAGTTCTAGAACATTACAAGTGTACATTAAAAAAAAAGAATTGATTTTACAGCATTTTGTATTATTGGGAGTGGTAAAATATATTCATGTAATTTTTAGAAACATGGCTGGAAATGTAGGAAAGTGTACAGTTCTGAGAAGGGTAAGTCTGGGCGTGGCATCTTGCTCTCGATATTCCTGCGAAAACACTAATGAATAAATTAGTGTTTTAATTTATTCATTTGAGGTTTAGGTTTTCTCTGTGTAATCCATTTCAAGTTTATAGTCTAATTTAGAAGTTATTTAGTGTGTTTAGTTTTAGTGTTTATAGTTGTTACATGTTTTATCTATAATGGATCAAGATTATTTTACACTAGAAATAAATGATGATAAAAATGATATTTTGTAGTCTAGTGAGGAAGTTTTTGTTGATAGCAATGATGAGGTTGATGAACTTGATACGTTCAATGTACTGCAAGCTTTCAAGAGACTGAAAACGATATTACTAAGAGAAATGTAAACACTGACTCTGATCAACTAGGATCTGTTGTATCACCTTTTGCAAAACCAAGTACTAATCATTCTCTCTGTCCACTTTGTACAACATGGAAACACAATGATAGATTTTAAAAAAACATTTTAATTTCCATTCATACAATTAACTCAGGCCTAAAATAATTTGTAGAAGGATTTGAGAGGAAAGAAATAGTTTTTTCATCACTTACTTGATTACAACCTTGTTTCACATATTGTGTAATAATTTTATCCATCTGGGATTCAAAGGAATTTAGATTGATTGATTATTTTACTGAATTTATTTTTAAAACATTTAGAAATTTTATTGGGCACCATTCTATGATTTTGAGCATAGACACTTAATTAAAATTTCAGGATCATGGGTTCTAGGAAAATATACTCAAGTCACAAACAAACCTTAGTTCCTGAAATATTCAAATTTTGAAATACATACATTATATATGTTCATAATTCAATAATTTTCTACTATGGAAGTACTTCCTAAGACAACCATCCTTATAACTAAAATGTATTAAATTTTAACAAATATTATTTAAAGAACATAATGAATTTATAACTAAAAGAGGGTTCGCAGTATATGATTGTCCCTTTTTTAAAAATACAATTTACTAGCACAAAGTTTATTATTTTTTATTCAAGTCTATTTACGATGTTTTCTAAGACATTAAAAGAATTTTTTTAAATTTATTTATTTATTATTATTTTTTTTTATATTAAAGATGCAAATTTTTCCAATTAAAATGTTTCTGTAGCAAATTTCCACTTCAAATTTATATATAACTAATCTATTTGTTCTGTTCAAATATATTATAGTTTTTTGAATAACTTATGCGCCTGATACCAAGGACGCAACACTGAATTTAATAAAATTCAAGTTAAAACAGTTTTATTCTGAATAGCTTATTTGAAGTATTGCTCTTGAAGATTAGCAAATCCGAAGTGATCAGCCTAATGAGAAGGTCTCTTAGTGGCAAGAGAGTCAACACGACCATTCTTGCCATGAGCGAATGCATCTACAAGAAGTACTCTCTACAGTCTGACTGCTAAATGCTGAAATTGTTGGATATTTTGGGGAAATAAGGGTTAACCTGATGATTAGGTCGGCACAATAACACACCACATTGAATCTAATGTTTTAATTTTGGGAAATTCTCGTTTCTTAATTTTAACTAAAAACTATAAAAGTTTACAATGTTTATTTTAAACTATACATTTATTATTCAATTATTTACAAATTTCATTCAATTCTTACAACTCATTTACAAAAATTCTAACATTGTCCATTTTCGGAAACTCGTCCGTCTGTCGATACGGAATCTTAATACTGTATATGATCGCATTGTGAGATATTACTCACTTTGAATCAAATACTAACACAAATTTGAGATCCAAAAATGTGAAACATTACAATTGCTGCTGCAATAAATATGTATTGTGTTCAAAGTTTGATACAAACTGATGGGCAAGTCAACTATTACTTCTCATGCCACATTCAAGAAAAATACTTTAAAACTGTATTGGACTATCCAAGGATCCATTATTATCAACCACATTTTTCAAAATTATAAGTCAGGTTAGATTTCTCATTTTACTCTGAATGTTGCACTTAGACAACAACTCACTCTCTCTTGTGGAGGTGACAAACCCTATAATATATGTAATGTACTTGAGGAAATGCTTTGTATACACTTCAAAAAGGAAGCCAAAGAGGAAAGTCACTGCATTTTAGTGCTTAAAATATGAAGTTGCCCTGTGCACCTATCCTTGTTTTGACGAATATCATACGATTGAGATATTTTAATCAAGACTTGGTGGAGGTAAATTATTGCTCTGGTGTGTAGGCCTAGTCTTATGCTTGACAACACCTGAACAACTTGGCCTATTTGTATTTTTATCTCACAATCATTATCAGATGTGTCACTATATATATATATATATATATCTAAATTTGGGTTATAGTTGTCTCCACTACCAGAAGAAAAATCCAAATGTGGAATATCACCCAGAAAACCATTCAAATCTGTGTCAATATCACTTCTTTCTTCCCAATCAAAGTATCACTTAGTGAATCCAGTAAACAATCCCTAATTGCACTCATTGTTAAAATAACCAGAAATAATACTGTGAAATAAGCAGAAAATAACACACACAAGAGTGAAGTCAACAAACTACTACACTACACACTAACTGAGGTTATTCAACATTCAACAACAAACTAACAGATGATTATGTACATATTTTTTCACAGATGATAGTCACACACTATGAAATGTGTTCAGTGAACATTCTACTTCGATACTATATAAAATATAGCTGGACATCAATATTTGTAGTGATGATATATAAATTTTTCGTATGTATCGCTCTCTGCGATGTTAGCACTTCGAAAATGTCAGAACATATCTCAGATAATGATGTTAATATCCATGAGTGGAGGGTTAAGGTCCATCAGAGGAGGTTGGACCCCACTCTTCTATCGATCAGCAAGTAGGACGTCTTAGAATGTCCATACTTCTCAACAGGATATAACAGTATTTCACATAGAAAAACAATTAACATTTTATATGTTAAATGAGTTGGATTAGTTAATAAAGCAATTTATTATGCAACATGCCAAACAATATTAATTATTACCTGATTGTTAATGAAGGCCTTATAGACATCTTCAAGAGCTTCAGACATTACCACTAGTCCTTTGATTGCCTTTTGAAGATCATTCAATGATCCATGCATTATATAAAGCATCCTATTAAACCTGTCCACTTCTTGAAATAATACAGTTGTTAAGGAAGGTTGCCGTCCTTTAGAATCTAACTGAAATTCAGTATAAATACACACTTTAAATATATATATATATATATATATATATATATATATTAAATATTGTTCTTTTATTAGATATCAATATGAACCACAAGTTGAGGCATAAAATAAATAAATAAGATCAAATTAAAAGACTTGCCTTTAACTTCTAACAAGAGATTTTTTCTCATAGGCTTTATTACCTTCCCTTACTACTAATAAATAAAACAATTGATGTCAACTTTGACAATAACAAGTGGTTAATTGAGTAACTTAAAATAGAAAAAAAATTAACAATGACAAACAATTATTATATAAAACTTTATACCTGAAATTTGTTATAGTTTTCTTTAAAGTTTAATGTATTTACTAGTTCTTTGAAATGCCACTTATAACAATAATTTGGAGAGTTCTGCTCTGATTTAATATATATATATATATATATTGTAACGAAATAGAGGGCTCCCAAATGTTCAGTGCTCGACAGGCCATAAATTGTGAAGAGTTGAAAGGGTTGACAGCTAGAAAAACTATTCTAACGTCAGTCACAGACAGAAGAGAAGCGCAAGCGGTCTTTTTGGTTGTTAACTTATAGAAGAAGGGAGTTCCGGAGAAAGTGTTTCTTTAGTAGTAAAAAGAAAAATTGTTGTGAAAGATTTAGCCGAAATCAACCGTCAAAATTAAATAGTAACTGCGTCGTTTTGTACAAGTATTTAATAATAATCTTCGAAGTATAGTTAAAAGATAATCGCCGTTTATAAGTTTAAAAGAGCCGTTGTCATTAAAGTGTGTGAGTAATAGCATCGTTCTACAAGTGTTTGAACAGGAATAATCATCGAGTAAATTAAAAAGTAATTGTCGTCACAAAAGTGTGTGAGTAATAGCATCGTTCTACAAGTGTTTGAACAGGAATAATCATCGAATAAATTAAAAAGTAATCGTCGTCACAAAAGTGTGTGAAAATAAAAGTGTATGAAGAAAAGAAGATTCGTTGAAAAGATTAAGGCAAATCAATCCATCTACTGGCAGTCTACGCGAGAACCACGTTCAAGGAACCAGGAACATTGGAGCTGTAATAGAACTTCAGAGTCAATAAGTACAAATAAATGGACAATTTCAATTAAACAAACTACCACCAAATTCTATTTTATATTAAGTAAATTATAGTGACCAAAGAACCTAACAAACCCGTAAAGAGAAAGTAAATTAAATTAATAAATAATAAATTTTCAGTTAGCCGGGGCATTTTATGAAAATAATTAAAAGTAAAAAATTCTGATGCACTCTTATTTCTTTATTTTAGATTAAGACATTGCAGAATAAGTAATGTGTATTTAACTATGTACTTAGAATAAGTAGTAGGTTAAGATGATAATTGTATAATTATTAAGTGCATCAAATTTGAACGATAATTGTTTTTTTTATTGTAAAGGATTTTAAAACATTAATTTTTCAATTAAAGAAAGAGTTAAAACCTACAGGTGTTAAAGTTATTTATTTTATTAATATTGGCATGAATTATTTGCGTAATAAAATAATAAAGTAAGATTTGTTATAATATATATATATATATATATTTATTTATATATATATATATATATATATATATATATATATATATATATATATATAAATTCACATTTCCTGATCCATTTATTAATTAAATTTAACACCTAATATTATTTAGTTTTATTTTTACAATAGGATACGCACTGTTACTTTTCTAGGTAAGTGCCTATTTGCCTAGGTTACATTACGATAGTATTATTAGGTAACACCTTATTATTTCAGTGAAATAAATATCTTTTACATTTATTTATATCATTATTTAACAAACATCAAATTTAAAATTATCACAATATCTGCTTTTAACAGTGAGTTAAATATAGAGTAATCATGTGTTAAGTTTTTTATCTGTCATTTACCAACTTGTCAAAGTGATCCATTTATTCTGGTAGCCCATTTCCAACATGTTGTTACACAGCACTATGAAACGATGCTTTAAGTAAATTTTAATATAATTACCCCCAAGGAATTTACATTGCTTATATATATATATATATATATATATATATATATATATATATATATATATATATATAGTCTATAACCTAAATAAAATGTTTTTTAATAGTTATTCTCCTCTTTTAATACCCAATCTCTCCATAATCTAGAAATGATCTAACATTAGGTCTTTGTTTATGTACTCCTACATATGTAATGCAGAAAACTAAAAAGGGACAATTTGGCGGAAAACAAAATTTTTCAGGAGAGGCAAAAAATGTGATCACGGTCAGTTTTGTCTATTTTTAGTGCTTGGCGTATTTCCATTAATAAACTATCCTCTACAATAAATTTATGTTAAAAAGTCATAAGTAAGATTTAAAAGTATTGAAACTTAGTTTTTGTGAAGGTCCTTCTTTATTAGAGAAAGGGAGCAAATATAGTTATGGAGTATAACATGGGAGCGACATTCAGTACCTTTTCCCAGTGAAAAAAAAAAATTGGAAATTGGCCTCTCCTGAACTCTAGTATTTTTTTTTTAAAGAACTACAATTAGTTTAGGCCAAAAGTAGAATGTTGTCTTCTGTAAATAAACCATTCTCCACCGACACTTGGTACCTATTCTTTCATAAGAAAAAAACTAATGTGAATTTCACCGACAAATGGTCCCTTTTCATTGATAACATTAATTGAATAAACTTTACTAAAAAAATATTAATAATTAATTATTCTATTTTGATTTGATTTGTCCTGCTACCAAGTACCTGTACTGAAGAACCATTTGACAACAATCTTGAATATCTTGAGCCTAAGATATGTGATGCTGAACCTTCCTGCACGGTCAAGCGCAAGTGCTCAATTTGAAATATTATTATTACAATACTTACTAAAAACTTAACTTTTTTAAAATAATATTTTGTTTTGTTTATTATCTTATTTTTTATTAAAGGACAATCAAAATAATATTTCTGTTTAATTTAATTACTTAAATATGTGAAATAAAGTTGTTTTTATTTAGCTAACTTTAACAGCGTTTTCCTAAAAACTCCTCTTTTCTGTAGGTTAAAATCAAACAATTTTAACTCGTCAAATTGTCCCTGTTAGGTTTCCGCATCACATATAATATATCAGACATTTGATCTATTGAACTAACATTGGAATTAAGATCACCAATATAGTAAAATAAGTTAATTGCTCTTTTTTACAATTGAAATTATTTTTCTGTACAGCCAATATTACTTAAATTGCAAATATATATTTTTAAGAATTGTTCTATAACCAGTAGTGATATTTGTATGGATAATACAGTTTGCAGATAGAAGAGACATAAATTCATCCATTTCTCTGTTTGCAAGTAATGGTTTTTCAATTCTCAATCGGTTTATTATTATTTTACAGACTAATATTAAAACTACCTTAAAGAATACATTTTGTTATAAACTAATGATTTTTATACTTTATATTTATAACTTTTAAAGAAGTTAACACACCTTTACGGCAGACATTCGTGCTTGTTCTCTGTCAATTTTTGTTAGTATTCGTGAAATTATCATATCTGATAGTTCATACACAATATCATCACTGGATTTGCCTTCAACTCCAGCTGATTCACGAGGCTGTATGTCCATGATAGTCACAATCACAGTTGATGTTTCTTTTGTCTATAAATCAAAACTAAAATTAACTGTGCAATTGAAAATGTATGTTTTTTTATTAAAATTACTTTATACTTTAGGAATTGATTAATACAAAAATATAAATACTAGTATATTTATGACCTAAAACTAAAATTGTTGGAAGCATTTTTGGCAATCATTTAGTATTAGTTTTTTAAAAATGAAAAAGCCTCATTTTGATTTTATTAATGCTCTACTTTTAATACATTTCTAATAGGAAGAACACCCTAAATATTTAACATATTGCATTTCCACTTAGACATTATAACTTTTCTAACCTGTTGTGAATTTAAAATGATTTATTTGAATTTAATTGACTAAATGATTTATTGATTTTATTGGGCGCTATTCTGTAAGAAAGCACAGACATTTAATTACTTTTTTCGGGATCTTGGTTTCTAAGAAAATATACTAATACTCGTAAATCACATGACAAATCATAGTTTTTAGAAATACTATAATTTAAATACTGATTTCAGTATTTTCGCAACTCCAGTGAATACATACATCATAAACATCTTATTTCACTAAGTTAGTTTACAATTAGGAAAGTACTTCGTGAAAAAACATACAAAATACATAAAAAACATAAATATATTATAACTAACAAAAGATACAAATGTAGGTACTTATAATAGGGAATCACAGTTGATGACTGTCTGCTGTTTTTTATAAGTGGTATTACACTAATGATTTCAAAGTTTCTAATAATTAATGGAACAGAAATCACGTTCTGCAACGTTAACCAAATTTGGAACATAGTCTGTCCGTCGTTACACTTCTCATATTGAACCAAGTACTAACCCAAAATGAGACGCAAAAAATGTGAAATGTTACAACATTTTAATTGATCATCATGTGCACTCCCTGAGAGGTGGATTAGGATTTCCCCCCCCCCCCCTAATAAGCCAACAACTGTTCCCAAAACATTAAAAAATTTAATATTATTATTTGAAAGAACCTACACAGGCCCTCTCTATGGCAACCCTTATGAATCTAATGTGAAAGATGACCCTGACTAAATTCATCCCATATTCTACACAGGCTTTGTTTGGAGGCTGTGACGACCTTGGTATCAGCATCTCTAAAATCTGCAGTGACTAAAAATATTCTACTGAATCTTCACCGAGCATACACTTCACAATAACACATATGTTCTCCTTTCCATTAGAGCAGAACCGAAAAGTATCCTGTTCTACCAATCCCATTTTCTTGATGAGATTCTCACTGGGCATGGAACAGTCAACAGACTTCAAATCCATCTAAGTTGTTTCTAGATAGTAATAATATTTTTATGGGTTTCACTTGGAAAATGGGATAAACCACCCTAAATCCAGAAATTCCCTTCCAATTGAGGTACCAGAATCTTTCTGTGCAGACCTCAATGAAATTTCTTAGATGACTTTCTACAGAAGGGACAATCTATGCTTGTATGAATAGATATCCATTTTAGGGTGACATTGTTCACGATACCCATATCATTCACTATATTAAAACAGTGTTAATTTGGTAATTTAAAATGTAATAACTAAAGTGATGTTTTTCATTTTATTTTACTCTTGTAAAGTGAAGTGTATCATGAGTTTTCACCACAAGGCTAAATAAAATATTACCAAATAGATCCATCATAGTAAAGTTGTGTTATAATAGGTACACAAATTTAAAAAAAAAGAAGAAATTTATCTTCCCAGTTCTTATGAAAGAAAAGTTTCATAATATCTTGACTATTGTTCATTATATGTACTGAACTTATTATTAGTTGGTAAAAAAAAAAACTAAAGTTCTGCAATATCTAGAGATCACTCTACTGATTGAGAAAGTGAACAGTGTTTACAAAATATTTCAGAATTCATTAAAAAAAAATTCAAGGTAAGCCGGTGTCTCCATTCCATACAAAATCTAAATGAAATATTTGTTATATAATGAGTGTTTGTCTTGAGAAAGTTTAAAAAGAAACTAAATGAAATTTGTTTATAAAAATATATTCATTCATTAGATGACTCAAAAGACTAGCATATTTATAATCTTTGACATCAAACACATATAAAACGACTACATAAATATTAATTTACTATAAATTGCTAGTGTTATTGCATAAAGATAAAAGTATTCTTAATCTCTGAGTGCAAAGCTTGATTTCTTCAGAAAAAAATAATACTTGAATACTATTAAAAAGTAATACCTAACGATAATAAGTATATTTGGTAATAATATATAATAATATAATTCTTTCATAAGAACTGGAAGTTCTCATGGTGAAATTTGATGCTCTTGTTGATTTTTACTCCCCCTATAACATGTGCCTCTAAATACTTACAAAGGGCCAAAAGAACCAAATTTTCCATAAAGTCAATATCACACATACAAATTCCGACTTTTACCTTCCTTCTCGATTTGGTTTTTATGTAAAATATTATTATTTAGTGATACAATTGCCATTAAAAAAGTGCTATTGGTCAAAATGTACAATTTGTTTTCTTCAAAATGTGTGGCTTTTCAAGACGAATGTGATATATAAAAAATAATTTAAAATGACTGATCATTATACAGTATAACTGCAATTGTTACCAAATATTTTTAAGGCACACTAAGTTGTATAATTATTAAGAAAGGAATACTTAACTTTAAGTTCAATTGTAATGGTCAACAGGAACAAAATGAAATTTTGTACATATATTCTTTGATAGGAGGGGCAAGTATCTGTGAATTAATATTTATTTACATCTTCTTTTTAACAATTAATAAATCGATTTCACAATAGTTTAAGGTTGTAGAATTTCATTTTTGGTAACGATCACAAAATACATTTTTTCAAAAAATGTGATCCTATCAAGTTATTTTATAAAATAATATCAGTTTTTCAAAAGTATGCACAAAAGTATTTTTGTACACATAAACACACTATTAATTCCCACCTTATGATTTAAAAACATATATTTACCTCCTAATACACTTAAAATGATTTCACTTATGGAGCACATTATCAACAAAGACTTTGAAATTATTATAGATAGATTAGGGTAGGGAAGTTAAGTTTGAAATGTATGATACTCAGCCCAATCATACAATGCAATACAGGCAGATTCTCAATATGTAATAGCCAAGAGTAGGTTTCTTGATCTTATAGGAAATGTTAAATTGTATTTTTATATTAAGGGATCTTACCTAGTAGGGTAAATTTTTTGCATGAAACAGTTATTACACAGATTTTCTGTTCCTTGTAATTGTGTATATCACTACTTTCTTGATGTTGGCTAGGCTCTAATGAACCTTTCTTCATTCATCTCAGTGTCTTGGCCTAAGCAGGTCTCAAAATTGTACATATGTGAAGGAGCCTCCACTATTTACTCATGTTAGTGACTCGGCCCTTATGGATCTCATAACTATACCAATGGTACATTTTCTTGTTAGGTCAAGATTCAAAATTACATTTTCGACAAAACTTCACTATTTGTCATTGTAGAGAAGTTGGGTTGGTGCCATTAAATGTAAAATTTAAATTTGGAAAGTTTTATCCAATTTAGTGAACACGAGTTATGAAAAAAAAAATTGTTTATAATGTACAACATTTTGACATTTTTATTTGATTTTTCTGAATTTCAATAGGGTTATATATGAATATGAGCACACTCTAGTCCCCTAAAAACCTAATTTAATGTTCCTATCTTCATTTTTGTAACCACTATTGCCATTACAGATTACAACAACAATGATGACAGATGAACTGTAACTTTTTGGATCAGATGCAATCCATGATGATTCAGAGAAAACATATTTGACATCAACACCCGAAAAATGTTGGTTGTGAAGATATTGGTAAACTATTTCAAGGCCGAATTTCTGCACTAATTTCCAAAATCAGCACTAATTATTTTGACAAAATTGTGAATGTGTACACAATTGTTAATAAATTTAGTATTATATTTTTATTAATGTACAAATAAACAGTCATTTTATCTTACATAGGGCTTGACACATTGGTTTGGGTCATACCTTTACATCTCAGCACAATTTGATAGTTAGTAAAGTTGCCAATTTGAGATAGACCTTCTAAGACAGTGTTTATATTTTATATTCAGTTAAAAAAAAAAGCTTTAATTTTAGATTATTGTGTAAATGGTAACAAATACTTTGATTGTTGTAATAATTCAAATAGTAAGAACTTGAAGAGTTCATAAGTTTACGTTACTTTAATTGAAAAATGAATTTAATATTAATTATTTAATCTAGAAATTTGCACAGCATTTTTTATGGGAGCCAGACTTTCGTCAAATTTAAAAGAAAATTGAATTTAAGTGAATTTAATCTCAGGGTCGCAAGTTCTTTTATCTGTGTACTCTACAGTGACTCTTGGTTATCAATGAATACACTTGAACTGAAATTTTGACATAAAAATTTATTAAACATATTCATCATCAATGTGAACATACATCAAGAATAAAATATCATAAATATCAATTACTATTAACATCCTAGTAAATTATGAATTTTCGTGCCTTTGAAGAAGGTCTATCATTTCTTTTGTCAAAAATTGACTTTAGTTGAAAATTATATGAATACAAATTGAAACTTGCAAGTATTAAGTTACTTTACTGAAGTTAAGAACTTAAATGTGAAAACTTTACTCTTTTTTCTTGAGTACAAAAAATATATAAAATAAAAAAATTAATCTTGTCCTTTATCTAAGTGATATCTGGATTAATATAGCTTTTTAATGAAATTGATCAAATTTACTCATACTAAATACAAAGAAAAATACATATAATATATTATAGAAATTTACATAATTGAAATATAACATGTGGTACATGATTTTACCCAACTGTCGAAACCCATTGTCTTTTAAGGACCATTGTTCCTGAAAACGTAGTTGTAGCGTTGAAGTACAGTTGAATACACCTGTATTCTCGAATAATGTCCGTGTCGTAATACTTGAAATTCATTTCACATAACGAGTTAACACAAATGTCCATTGTTCGTCTTTTGAAACCACGTGCATGAGACTGCAAAACATAGTTCGATTTCCAAAATTTTAGATACTTTCGATTCTAAAAAACACAATACTGTCTTTGCAACTCTTACAAATGTTTTTTTAACCATTAATAAAGCAAATTTACTACTTCCGAAACCATTTTCTGTCTTTCTACATAAAATTCATCGCACAACCTAACATAGGTCTGTCGGCTATTAGCCCCAAAACTCAACTGACCACGTTTTCTTTATTACAGTTTTTTTATTAAAAGTTTATATACAGAAAACACTACTGATCACCTTAAACCCTCTACCTTGATTGTTTTTTACTATTTGAACTTCATTTTTAGAAAAGTTTCACTACATTCTAAACACATCCGATCACATCAGATCTCTCTCCAAGACTGTTGCCAACGTACTGTCCTCCCAAACCTGTTCATTCCGGAAAAAACCGCGCAATTCCCTAGTTCAACACACTCCCTGATATACGTAACACAAATTTAATAAACACTTTATTTAAACAATTTATTTTTAAATTTATACATTATTAATTATTTTGTTGATTTGAAAATCTATTTTTATCTTAGAATTTACTTTATTTAGTACGAAATATTACTTAATCCGGTTATCCCCACCATTGCACCCGCTTTATTCAAATACTTAATCAAACCTTCATTTTTACCTTATCACATTGTTTAGGTTTTTTTTATGTGTTAGTCAATATTTGTGTACAGTTTATTGAATAAAAAATTCTACTTGTTCATCAAAAGTAGCTCAGATATACATTATTAAGATATAAAATAGTATTCTCTTTTGGGACTGGTTTTATTTGCAACACCCTGCAAAATAGAATATTTCAACCTGCTATTTTTATAGGCACTTTGTCTTTTACTAGTTTATTTAATAATATTATTTTTATTCTTCACATGGATTAACTCTCCAACTGCATAATACTGAAACATTTACTGCAAGGCCTTTGTTAGTGTTTTTTTAATTACATATTTATAAATTCAGCAAATAAATATTAAAAATGGAAACTACGTTATGTGGCACATTTTTGTACACATGATGGCCCTTGGAATAAGAGGATGGAAAAAAAAGTCTGATTGTTTTAATTAAAAAAAATAAAATTCAATAATTTATTTGTTTTATTTTGGTGTACCACATCGTTTAAAACATTTGAGCTCATGTGACATTTTATTTCTATTACAACTAAAATAATGTGAAATAAAATATACTGAATAAGAAAATATATAATTTTGGGCTTTATTTTCATGAATATATGTTGATGTAAATATATCTTGATTTTGTTCTGCACTCCAACAAATTCAAAAACTTGATGGCCAAGTTGTAACATTTCACATTTTTGGGTCTCTAAGTTGGGTTTATACTTGGTTCAAAATGCGATGTAAGCGTGATATGAAGTCCCGAAACTTGCATCATCACTTGTATTGCGATAGTATATTCGAACCCTCGTATGGACAGACAGACAGTGTTCAGAAATTGGTAAATGTTATAGAATCGTGAGTAAATAATTGGTATGAATGGGAAAGTTTAAATATTGTATTAAAATAATAAAATAAGATTTTCACGAAAAAACATTGTAAAATTTATACTTTTATTATACATGGGTCATTTTTTAAGTAAGAACGATTTTTAAGTTGAATAACAGCAATTTTATTTATGAACATAAATTGTATCAAAACTTAAGTATGAACATATTTTTACTTTTCTACATAGTCACCAAGAATATACAAGCATTTGTTAAGTTGTGGCTCTAGCTTTTGGATCCCCTCATCATAGAAATCTGCCGCCTGAGCATTTAACCAGTTAGTAACACTTTCTTTCAATACATCATCATTTTCAAATCGCTTTCCACCAAGATATTCTTTGAGTTTAGGAAACATATGAAAGTCTGATGGTGCCAGGTCAGAGCTGTAGGGGGGATGGTCCAGTAATTCCCATCGAAAGTTGGCCAGTTGTGTCTTGGTCATTGCTGCAGCGTGAGGCTGAGCGTTATCGTGAAGAAGCACGACGCCGCTAGACAGAAGTCCCCACCGGCAGTTTTAAATTAGTGCTTTGAAGCTGGGTTAGTGTTTCGCAATATCTCTCAGCATTTATGGTCATCCTTCTTGGCAGAAAGTCAATCAGCAGAATGCCTTTCTGATCCCAAAAGACCATGTCCACGATTTTCTGCGTTGAAGGTTCTTGTTTGAATTTTCGTGGTTTCGTCGGTGAATTTGAGTGTAGCTACCCACGTTACATCACTGGTAACAATATGATTCACGAACTCATCACCACTGTTATCGTAGCGCTCCAAAAATGACAAAGAATGTGCCAAAGGCATCTTTTTGTGTTCTTCTGTCAACATTTTTGACACCCATCTCGCACAAATTTTTTTTTGTAATGCAGTTTGTCGAAAACAATGTGATAAACAACCGATCTTGAAACTTGTGGAAATTTCTCATGAAGCTTGTCAATCGTAAAGCACCGGTTTTGGCGAATTTCCTCATCAACTTTTTTTGTCAAGTCTTCATTAATGACAGTTGGCCGCCCATATCGTTCTTCATCATGAACATTTGTTCTTCCTTCACCATAAACACATTACTGTCATTCATGCCATTTATGCACATCACTGTCATTCATTACACCTTCACCATAAACTTCAACAAGCTGTCAGTGAATTTCGGCGGGACGAACTTGTTTTGCGATTAAAAACGAATAACCAAGCACACTTCACAATCGGCGGGTTTATTGATTAACATGGCAACAAACAAAGCAGTGTTACGATAGAATCAACAGTGGAAGAGACATATAATCAACTGACAGCATAGTTGGGGACTGGGCAAGAGTGGCTAACCTTGAGCAAGCGTCATGTGACAGCCTGCGCGGTTGCTATGCGCAAACGGTTCTTACTTAAAAAATGACCTCTCGTAAAATAAATAACTAATTGTGTAATAATTTATAAAATATATAAGCTTGTTTAACTTGAAGAGTTCTTATATATTTTTTGTTACAAAAAAATGAAAATAAGTTTTTATTATTATTATTTATAAAGATATGCCAAGCTTTTTTATGGGCGCCAGGTAGCGTTAGCTTACCAATTTTAAAAAAAGGAAGTTAATTGTTATTATTATAATCTCTCAGGGTCGCAAATCCTTTTAAAAGTGTACTTCAGTGGTTCTCGGTGAAATAAAAAAAATTCTTATTTTGTTGTGCTGAAATTGAACATAATTTATTGAATTAAGTATTAACATTTATACAAGGTTCTACATACATGTTCATAATATATATCTTACTACTATTTGAAATCTCAGTATCCTTTGATTTTAAATTCTGCCTTAGAGGCTTAAATTCTTTTTTATAATTCAAAAATTAATAGTTGCAACTTGAAAGAAAACTATATATTTTTTTTTTATGGTGAGCTTTAAAATTCTCACATAGCAAAGATGATGATTATTATTATTATTATTAACATGAAATTAAGTTCTCAAAATGAGTAATTATTAAACAAAGATTATACATTTAAATACATTTAGAAAGTTCATATAAAAAGTTCTTTTTCTTTTACATAATTATTTTTTATGAAAGTCTCTCTGATTTTTTATTTTTTGTTACCACATAACCGATCCAGTAGATTGGAAGCCTCCACGTGTTGAGTTCCTTTCGTCCTGTGCTGTAAAGACCTTGCAGATTCAATTCTATATATTATACGATCAATTGTCCTTTTTAAATTCATGGTTTGTACAAAGATTTTCATCACTTTAACAATAGTTATTGTCCAAAACGCAAACTAAGTCTTACCACGTCAAACTGTCTCTAAACTCACTGAATCTTCACCATTAATGTTCTGAAGCTTCTTTTATTTAAATACATCTCTCCCTGAACTAAATGTCACCATAGGACCTTAATTAACTACTTTTGCTACATTTTGAGAAAGTTTCTCTTCACTGAAAACATGTCCTACCACCTCAGACCCCTCTCTAAGACTGGCCAAAACCACATGTGTCTTTGTCCAGCTTCCAAACCAAGCGTCCTATTAATATGCAACGTCTGCTAGAAATTTTCTCACACCTAGCAACACTGACACGGTTCAAATTATTTTACCTAACACAATACAAATACTACCTAAATATTTATTACAACTTATAATTAATTTTTTATATATGACATTATTATTTTGGAAACCTATATTTAAATTTAATTACCCTAGTTTTAACATTTACATTGAGTCATTCTTTTGACTTCTGAAACCTCCTCCCTTATTCAACTTTACCGTTTCCCGGGTTACTTTAAATATTCAAATCTCAATATAACCATTTTTTGGTTATTTAGGTTAAAATTACCATTTTTGGTATTACAAATACCCCATCAAATCTGTGACTCAATATATATATATTGAAACACAGATTTCTCTTTTATTTAACAAAAAAATTTTAATTTCAAAAAAAAAAAACTTTCAAATTCGGTCCCTATAGATTTCCAAAAATAAAAAAGTTTCAGCAAACTAAGAATATTCATATTCCTTTAAAGAAAACAAAACTTTAAAATAAGAAATATTCTCTCTTAACTCACATTAATCATCTTATAATCTATTGATTCACTAAATCTACCTAGTTGCATATTATAATCAATCAAACCACTTATACCCAAATCTTATTCATCATCAAAAAACCTTCATCAACTTCTTATCGTTGAGCTGTCCATCACTCATCTTTTATCTTGCGACGTCAGAGTGTCTACTCCTGATTGCTAAAAGAAAAAATATCTCTATCTCTTTGCCAAGATTCTAACTATTCATCTGAATATTTCTTTCATTTCAATACAATCCAAAATTAAAACTTCTCATTTTTATTTCACATCATTACAAAATTATTTACTTATTACTCAAAATCATTTTAATTTACTTTAAACTCTTCAATTTTAATCTTATATTATTTTAGTTTAAATCCAATAATTATTTATTCTTACTTAAAATCTCAATTCTCCTTTGTCTTGCTGGGATAACATCTTAACTACTGATTTTACCAATTACTAAAAACTCTTTATCTCTACTAGTATTCAAGAAAAATATAACATCATTATTACCAAAAAAATCACTTACAAACTCATCTTTTTATTTCAAAATTACCCTTTTACAATTGTATTATCCTTTTAGTACTATATCTCAAAATTATTTCCATCTTAAATCTTTCATATTTTAATAATTAAAGTTGCATTTATCCCTAAAAAACTCCTCATTAAAAAACTCTTCTCATTATTTACCTATATAGTCCCGCGGGTTACCTATATATACTTGTATAAATAATCTCCTTATTTCAACGTAGCTTCCTTTAAAAATCATCATAATCGTCGTTTATTCGTAGAATTCCTTAAATCTCCCATTATTTCATTAAAATCGTCGCATTCTTCCTTTATATCATCGCAGCACTTAAAAAACCTCTTAAAACCTAAAAATTAACCATCAATGCAACTTAACTATTCTTCTTATAAAAACTTCTCAACAGAACAACTTCATTTTAAATACCACTTTACTCAATACTTCTGTAAAGCCATCATCTTCTTATAAAAAACTCAAAAATTCTCTCATTTAAATTACTTCATTAAAATCTCCTTAGTCATCAATTACTTAAATACAAAAAAAAAAACCTCAAAAATTAATAAAATTTACATTGCTTTCCCAGCTAACACCTTATTTCATCAAAATCTTTAGACACCTTTATCAAATAACTTCTCACCATCATCTATTATCTCAAATTCAATCATTATTTATTAAAAATCGGTAATTATTTATTTCATTTATAAACCTCATCAAAATCTCTCTTATCATTATTAATTTATTACTCCTTCCTTTAAAAAACAAAAACTTAACCTCCTTTATTCATTATTTAACATCAAAAACTTAAAAACTTAATTATTATCTGTCTTGGCAAAACTCACATAAATTCTCTTCATATTATATTATTTATTAATTATATCTCCTTCTTTAAAAAACAAAAACTTTAACATTTTTAACTCCATTATTCATTTTATTACCATTTCATTATTAAAAACAAAAAACTTCAATATTATTATCATCTTAGCAATGCCTCTTGAAAACCACTCAATTCCTTTACAAGTAACCTTTCAAATCTCAAATTATTTAAATCTAACAATATTTTGCATATAATTACTTATTTTATTATTCTTAACTTTTGTAAACAAATATCAAATACTTTCTACATATAAGCCAAGCATTATTACTCTTAATCTATTATATACATTTAAAAAATTACTATCTTTCTTACTAAAGTACTCCAATTCTGACTCGTCCGGTTTTATTTTGTATATACAGATTGATCAGTTCTGTATACACTACACTTTATCTTTCTTCTATCATCTGTCTAAAGTATCATTACATGGAAATTCTATGTAATATTATATCAAATTATTATTGTCTTAACCGTTGTTACAAATTCTCCATCATCTTATCAAAAAAAATTTTTAATTTTACTTAACATTTAAATTTCAAAACTTTTACAAATTTTAACTCATCATTTTCCAAAATTTACTTTTTTATCCAAATTTTAATTATTTAGTAGTCTCTTGTATATTCTCCTATTATCTCCAATATCCGCGACACTTCTTGTCGACTTAATTACACTTTGTATCCTTCTGATTACAACTTTAGACACTTACATTGAAGTCTGCATTATGATCTTCAGATGTGAGAAGGTTGAAATGCAAAATTCCTACTCAGTTCAGAATAAAGCCCCAATCACACCTTTCAACCATAACACACCTTCAATGCTGTCTACATGCTTTATTCCTAAGAATAAAACATGTTTTCGACTACCGTTACCCTGCCATCCTCCCATTATTTCATTAAATTACCTAAATGCACTTATACTAAGAAAATTTAAAATTCATAAAAATTTTATCAAAATCATATCATCCAAAGTTGAAATAATGTTCTCTTTACCAATCTTATTATTAGCATCGTCGATTTTTTGTTTATTTAATCCTTTCTAGATGTTGTTATTCAAATTCAAAAAGAAAATTTTATTTTTAAAATTTATTCAAAGTTCTTTACTTAGAAATTTTACATTTAATTCTATAAAAGTTATTCAAGTAATCAACTTTTATTTTTATTTACTTTATTTAAAACCAATTATCCTTTATTTAAGTAATTTTTATTTGAAAACGCAAGTTAATTTAGAATTATAAACCAAAGGTTTTCTATTTTCCAGCACAGTAATTTTGTAACACGCTGTATCTCAGTCTCAGTGCTATACGCAAAGGAATTTTAGGCTTGATTTAGGCATAAACAATTTCCCCTTTGTATACGGTGATGCAATTCTTTATCTGTTTACTGATAAGGAATCGACTATGAAATCTTTCGGTCTGCAATGAATCTCAACTCCCGTCACATTATTGAATATTCAACATTGAATCCACCTACTTAATATTGAATATTATTTCTTCAACACTACTGATGACTCACATCTAAAGTCATACAAATCTTTCCTTCTAATCAATCTGTTATCGTCACGTTTTCTAAATATTAAGAACTTAATAAACATATAAAGTTGTTTACTGCTATAATCCAGCGTCTTTACTTTAACAAATACTGAAACCTTTCTTAAACTAAAACTTCTAACATTTTACGCTTGGCTTATAATTATTTTCTATATTTCTGTCTTAGCTTACAAAATTTATTAGTACACACAAATTATTAATATTCATAACTCTTATTTATTTATTATCAAACTTAAACTTATTTATTAACAAAACTCTTATTCTATTACAGTAATATTATTTTTCAAAACCATGTCCGTGTGTCATTATAAAAATGTCTTTACATTATTATTTATTCATACCAAATTTCAAACTATTACAACAATTATAAATTATCTAATTTTTTGCGATGATTTCCCGATTGATGAAAGATTTTAAAGTACATGATTCCCTTTCGGTAAACATGTCCTATACTAATTACTTCTTTCAAAATATAGACCTGTTCTAAACTAGATCCTATAAATGAACTCATCTCAACCATAAGTTCCCTTTTGTTGACAACACGCTTTTGTGTTGACGAAAACCTCATCTCTTTCTCTTTCTCAGGCATACCATCACCCCTCCTTCTCTCAAATATCTCAGAATTTAACGACCTACATTTGTCAGCCGTCAGTTTAGGCATTCTCACCCCACCATTTTTGTATATTACTGCAAAGCCTTCTTTTACTATTTCTACATTTTTACTTTCAAAATTATATTCAAAGTTACTTTTTTCACAAAAACTTTTAATTTCTTGCTCTTGGATTCTAAAAACATTTCTAAATTTTAACATTATGTATTTTTCAAAATCTACAGTCTTATGGTACACTCGTTCTTTAATATAAACAGCTGATTCCTTAGTTATAATATTATTTATTCCTGCATTATTTTTTGAATTATTTATATCTATTTCAACCCCACCAGACTTGGTAACCCCATCATTTTTCTTAATTTCAACATTACCTGTTAACTGTTTTAAATCATTGTTTTCAAAAGGCTCATTTTGTTCTACATTAGGCTTGACTATTGTCTTATTTTCTAATCTTTCTTGTTCCCATTCCCTAAAAGTTCGTGTTATAGATTGTCTTTGTTCATTACTTAAACTTAACTCCCATTGTTTTAGTTCTTCAGAAAATAATTCTATGATTTGCAAATTTTTATCCAGACCACTTATTTGATCGTTATCCATAATACTATTCATTTTCTTTATTTTATCACTCTCATCAATCTGACTATTGTTAACCTCATCATTACTTTTTTGATTTTCATTTACCAAATTACTATTTTTATTTACTGAATCACTTGAAACCTTATCTTTTCCATCAAAATCATTAACCCCACCATTTTTCTTAACTTCTAACTTTTCTTTGTTACAAATCCCATTGTTTACTTGTTCAAAAACATAATCATTCACACAAATATTCTCTATTATTTCAGTTTGATCATTTTTAATAAAAACTTTTAATTGGAAGTTAATTTTTTCCTTTACAGCTAATCTATTCAACATCTTATCATAAACTTCATTTCTTACTTTGAGAACAGCATGTAACATTTTAATTATTTCCTTTAACTCTAATTCTTTATTTATTCCATCCCTTCCTAATTCTTTATACCAATATTCATTTAAATCATCCCTACTTATTTCTATACACCATAGTTCAGTTCTATTACCCAAATCATCCAATTTCAAATCTTCCTTCCTAAAACATTTACTAACTTTACCAAAATACTTATCAGCTTCTTTTTTCATAATTTTAAATTCTACCATTACTCTGTCTTTCTCACTTATTAGATTATTATTAATTGTATCCTCCATTTTTAATTATTATTATTATTTAAACTTTAAATTTAGAATTGGTTATTTTAAAATTACTTATCTACTTATTATTAAAAAATTTTTTAGAGAGAACATTCTTATTTTTATGTTGACTATGAATATTCTTACCTTTTTGATAAGAATTTCTAATCCACCAAGAAACCACTGTTTTTTCGACTTATATTCTTATATTTTTTAATATAAGAATACAGCCCCGCAGTTGAAGCGACATTTGTAATAATTTAAAAATGTGGTGTGAATTTAAGATTAATATGAAAGTAACTTTTGTTCATTAAAAAATGCCACACGTTGAGCGACATTTGTAATAATTTAAAAAATGCGTTGTAGTTAATTTTTTTATTTGTTATTAATTTGCTCGACTTAAGGGCGCCAGATGTGTTAACATCAATTTTGAAAAAGGAAAAGAAGTTAATTTTCGTTATTATTAAAATCTCTCAGGGTCGCAAATCCTTTTAAAAGTGTACTTCAGTGGTTCTCGGTGAAATAAAAAAAAATCTTATTTTGTTGTGCTGAAATTGAACATAATTTATTGAATTAAGTATTAACATTTATACAAGGTTCTACATACATGTTCATAATATATATCTTACTACTATTTGAAATCTCAGTATCCTTTGATTTTAAATTCTGCCTTAGAGGCTTAAATTCTTTTTTATAATTCAAAAATTAATAGTTGCAACTTGAAAGAAAACTATATATTTTTTTTTTATGGTGAGCTTTAAAATTCTCACATAGCAAAGATGATGATTATTATTATTATTATTAACATGAAATTAAGTTCTCAAAATGAGTAATTATTAAACAAAGATTATACATTTAAATACATTTAGAAAGTTCATATAAAAAGTTCTTTTTCTTTTACATAATTATTTTTTATGAAAGTCTCTCTGATTTTATATTTTTTGTTACCGCATAACCGATCCAGTAGATTGGAAGCCTCCACGTGTTGAGTTCCTTTCGTCCTGTGCTGTAAAGACCTTGCAGATTCAATTCTATATATTATACGATCAATTGTCCTTTTTAAATTCATGGTTTGTACAAAGATTTTCATCACTTTAACAATAGTTATTGTCCAAAACGCAAACTAAGTCTTACCACGTCAAACTGTCTCTAAACTAACTGAATCTTCACCATTAATGTTCTGAAGCTTCTTTTATTTAAAAACATCTCTCCCTGAACTAAATGTCACCATAGGACCTTAATTAACTACTTTTGCTACATTTTGAGAAAGTTTCTCTTCACTGAAAACATGTCCTACCACCTCAGACCCCTCTCTAAGACTGGCCAAAACCACATGTGTCTTTGTCCAGCTTCCAAACCAAGCGTCCTATTAATATGCAACGTCTGCTAGAAATTTTCTCACACCTAGCAACACTGACACGGTTCAAATTATTTTACCTAACACAATACAAATACTACCTAAATATTTATTACAACTTATAATTAATTTTTTATATATGACATTATTATTTTGGAAACCTATATTTAAATTTAATTACCCTAGTTTTAACATTTACATTGAGTCATTCTTTTGACTTCTGAAACCTCCTCCCTTATTCAACTTTACCGTTTCCCGGGTTACTTTAAATATTCAAATCTCAATATAACCATTTTTTGGTTATTTAGGTTAAAATTACCATTTTTGGTATTACAATTGTAAGAAATCATAGTTATTTCCCAAAATTAATTCAGTGCAGTGTAGTAGTGCATTGATCTAATTGTCAGGTTATTCCCTATTGGCCCAAAGGATCCACCAATTTTTACATATTTTAGTTGAACAGGTCTATGCGACTTCGATAAGTGGCACTAGCTCTTCGAGTAGTCCAACGAGAGTGGTCGTGTTGTTCTCATCACTGTGAGACCTTTTCATCAGGTGGATCACGTCATACCATCCTTTAGAGCAATGTTTTAACAAAAGCGATTCAGACAAAAAACAGTTTTTACCCGAGTTTAAATAAAGTCAGTAATTTCGTCCTGGTATAGATGCCCATGTTAAAACAAAACTAAAACATTTCAAAGACAAAGTATTTCACATTAATTTTGAAGATAATAATTGTAAGAACATTATAGACAAATATTTCACGTTATTATTAATATATCATAAAAATAGTGACTTTTCATTTATTTATGTCATTGGACTATTTTTGGGTATTCCCCTTTATAGGACAATAAATAGATTGTGATAAATGTTATATTGTAAAACATTATTATAAATTGTTTTAAAATAGGAAAAGACTTCGACTTTTAAAATTCATCCATTTTTATATCATGTCATAGTATTTAAGGATTGCTATATAAGCATGTTTTTCAGGGGCGCCTCTATTATATTTCAATGCTTAATTTTGTATGTTAGATTGTAAAGAAAATATCAATATTCAGCTACTTGTGTATTTCAGGAAAAATAATACCATATGATTAAAATTGGTATTTCCAAAGAGATCTGTAGTTTGTTTGTGACTAGAAAGTACATTTTCCTAGATCCCATGATCCCGAAATTTTAAAGTACAAGTGTCTACGCACATTAAACTATAAATTACTTTTACTGTGTTTTTTTTTATCTACAGGGATTGAAAGGTTACAAAGTTAAGTTCATGGCTCTTTTAGACACATCAGATTTTACTTCTTATACACAAGTTGTTTGACTTTTAATATCACTACTTCACAAAGAAATTTGTATTATTATAAATTTAAAGGGAATAAAACTATTTACAAACAACTACAACACTAAAAAAAGCTAAAATAAACATTCACAATGAAACACTGGATCTGCCATTCGTCTTCTACTTCGCATGTAAATTGACAACAACAGTTTTCCTAAGCTCATAACTATGTAAAAGAATAAATTTCTCTAAATTAATATTTGCAATAGAAGGAATACCTAAAAAAAAGTCTGTATCCTTGACGAGATGGCTGAAAGTTCATTGATCATCTCGGACTAAGCGGCTGGCAGTTAGAGGGTTAAGCATGTAAATGAAAAAATAATGTTCGGAACCTCCATTTCGATTTTTGTGTCATAATTTTATGGGGTGATTACAGAAGGTCTGTTTTTGCTACAAGTGGATGTTTAGGGTGTTAATTTTGTAACATTAGTCAGTCAGAGATGCAATAGGTACAGATAAAGTGTTACATTTCTATATTCCATTTTGCATTTACTTGGGTGTTTCAGTACTACTAGCCATAATGAAAAAGTTGGGTTGACACAAAAATTTACGTTAACTTTTTAAGTGAGAAATCACCACTTTATTATATATTTTTTATTCATCAAATACAGTATTATATGTTTTATATACTTGCTGTGTTTCTTTTAAAAGATGTTTTAGCACAAAGTTTTTAGACCTGTAATGGTGCAGTTTCACTTCATTAAATAAACACAATCAACTAAATTTAAAAAAAGTAGTAACAATGTTTAGATTAAATTACAATTAATCAGTAATGTGCATTTGGAGTAGAAAACAACAACATTTGTATTATTTATATTTTATATATTAACTATTCCTAATCATAATATTATGAAAGTTGTGAAATATATTAAACTAAACAACTAACTTGATATGCAATATTTGCATTTTCATGCATGCCAAAAACTTCTGGTTCTTCAATGATTGGCAAATCTTCAATAAAACTTCGGTACTCAGATAAAGTAGTTTTATCTGGGCAATAATACGTACCAGAAGGTGAATATTTGTATCCTGAAAAATAGATTTTAAGTTAAAATAATTTAAACTCTTAACTTAGAGTAATTATATTTTTGTTACTCTAAGAATATATAATTTTAAATTGAATATAACCTCAAATGCAGATACACCCATAAATATGGTGTAAGTTACGGATTAAAAATACAGTAAAGCTTGGACTAAAGTGGGAAGATTGTTAGTAGATTAGCAAAATTTAGGATAAATTATGGATGTAGCCCTTAAAGTTAAAAGTGTTATATGATATTGAGTAATTACTTTATAACATTACATTACTTAGTACAGTAATCAGATTAAATCCTAGAATTATGTTATTGCTACTTATTTGTACTAAATATAAATTTTGGTTTTCAGATAATAGTTTTGGATAACTCTTCAACGTCATGGTATACGATGTAATCTCATATCAAAGGAGATTTTTAAGTTGTATAAGCTTTTTTTCCAAATTGTAGAAATATTGCCAATGAAATAATATCATATTAAAGATACAACATTTTCTGATGCTAAAAATTGTTGTCCTAATATGATAATTAATTAGCAAAAAAGATGACATCCTAATGCCCATTGCATTAGGTAACATCTAATTTTTATAATTTTTTGTTCAGAAATTAGGAACATATGCTTTAGTGTTAAAATAAAATAAATGCCAGGTTTTACTAAATGTTTAAATTAAAAAAAAAAAAAAAAAAAAAAAAAAAATTACTCTACATGATGGTGAGTAAATCAGGTTCTCACCTTTTAGTTTAAACAAACAGAAAAAAAATACCAAACAAATAAATATTTTGCAGAACCTAAACCAAACAACAAGCCTCCATGTTGAATGTAATTTCTTACTGAAATAAAACTAAAGTCTCTGACTTTATATAATAGCCAGTAGATTAAAATTACCTACTGTAGGCTTATTAAAATAGTAAGCTCTGAGTTTCAGTTTGTTATCAAGTGAATAACTGCCACATATAAATTTTTAAAATGTTTATTTTAAATTGAGATTTTCAATTTGTATCTTCAATTAAAATGTTTTCCTAATATTATGTTGCATTTTGTAACGTTCACAATTCTGAGATCTTTATATCAAGATATATTTGATTGGGAGAAAGGGAATAGTTGCAAGTAACGTGATTTATCAATAAACATAATGAAATTGTAAAAGATTTTATTGCATGGATTACTTGCGTTCAAAGATAAAAAACTATAATTCAGAAGATGAATGTAGACAGACAGACGAGATTTCAGAGTTGTTAAGCATACAACAATCGGAAAACTTATAAGAGATGTTAGTTTAAGAATTCCTAATTGTAATAATTGTGATAAAATTTGGTATGTCTAATGAAATTAAGAAAAAATTATATTTTGTAAAATGATTGGAAATAGTTTTGTCAGAAATCAGAGTGCACAGTATTAACCAATAAGAAAACTGATAGAAGGAAAGTGTGTAGTGAGGACATGCATAATCAAAGATATCAAAAAATATGGACAACTAGCATATGGATCTCAGAGAAGAGTAGTTCTGGATTAACGAACGCTCGAACTCCATCATAAGCTGATCGCTTGATCTTCCAGAGCGACGATCAATGCCCATACTGAATACCAGTAGTGAAAAATAATAGTTTTTTAACATTGAACTTTAGAGTAAAATCAGTGAAAATTATGCTTTGGTATGAGCGTAAAATTGAGTTTTATAATAATTTTAACATGAAAAATTAAGAAAATTGAATTTTATATTTTAAGAAGCTGAGACTAATAGCTTAATAATAAAATAAAGAAAAGTCATGTAAAATGCAATAAAAGTACTTTTGTAAAGAACACAGTCATAAACTTAAATATGAAAACTATTGTTCCAAAGAGTTTGAGTAAAAATAAACTTTCATATGGTATGTCATAAATAGTACGAGACATTTTCTATTAGTGAACTAAAAAAGATAAAGAACTTTTACTTGAAATTTGAACTTTATGTATATTTTTAATATAAAATATTTTTTTCATTACAGGAATCTTGTTCTATAAAATGTATGAACATTTGTTTATTATAAAATGTATGTATTTCAGAAGGAGTTAAGCAAACCGCTTAACCAAAATATGTATGTTTTAATATATATATATATATATATATATATATATATATATAAATAAATTTATATATTTCAGAAGTTTTTCATGATCATTTGTCGTATATGAGTACTTTTTTCTGAAATTCACGACCCAAGAAAAGAGTAAAATAAATAAGAGTTTGTGCTTTTATCACGAGCTGGTGTCTGACAATTTAAAGTAAATAAACTTCTTGGATAAAATAAATTCTTCCCGGTCTAAAATTAAAAAATAAATAAATTAATTCAAGCCTTCAGTTTTAATTGAAAGGTGTTGAAATAAATTATTACAATCTATACTATTTACAAAAGTAAAATAAATTACAGTTTGATAATTTTAAATTTTGATAATAAATGACTTAAAACAAAAAATAACCTTCACTGATATAGTGACAAACTCTTTGTTGTGCAAATACTCATACTTTTATATACACAGTTTTTCAATGGTTGAGCACAGTTCAATATATTAGAAAATGAATAACTTCAAGTGAAATAATGTTAAGAGTGGAGTGTGTTGTAAAGTGAACAATTACAGTAATAAATTATTACATGCTGATTTACTTATGAATAAAAGTAAATTTGTGCAATGTTTTATTCATTTACAAAATTGTTTGCTAATGTAAAAAGTTAATAAACATTACTTAAATTATGGAATGTTGTCCTAATCACAAATATTTTGTTTAGATTCTGACCGAGTAAAAAGGGGAACACAGATTTTATTAGGACATGTATTTAATGAAAAATGACTGGCGTACAAAGATATTTTTTTGGACATCATACAAAAATAATTTCCAGATAACACCATTTTCATAAGGGTAAGTTACATATGTGTGAAAATTTGTGACACGACAAAAATCTAATATATAAAAAGATGAATACAAAGGTTAAAATATATGGAGGGGGATATTAACTTACCATCGGCTAGTGTTTTAGATGAGAAAAACCTCTGAAGAACAGTCTTTAGAGTTCGTTGATCCCAATAATCTGTGACTCGACCACCATATGTTATCTCTCCTGTTTATAGAAAGCAATACAAGATGTTAACAAAAATGACAAGGGTGTGATTGCAGAATTTTTTAGAGTTGCAAAAATAAATTAGTCATAACCTAATAACCTAACCTACCTATTTTATACACGTGTTAGAATTTTTAAAACCTTAATTCACAGTCTGAAAAAATAATTATCTTGCTACAAGAAACTTGTGGCCTAGATTAAATATCATATTACTGTATTAACTATTCTCCTTGACATTGGAAAGTTCATTTTACTGTAAACCAATTTGTATTTGTAGCAAGAAAATTATTCTTGATACAATCAAATCAAAATTCCATCAGCATACAAAATTATGAGAGATATCTCATACTCAAAACCAGAGGACTTGCTCAAGGAGGGTTGATTTTGAGTGTATAAATGCTACTCAATGAATTAATTATTATTTATTTTGATTGAGTTAAACCTGAAATATATGTACTAATGAGTTATTCATTATCTCTTTAAAAACAAATATAAAAAGAACTTAAGTAAATAAAATAAATTTCCTCGTCAATTGAAATGTAATTTTCTATTATGTTTGAGATCAAATTCATTTATCACTTCCTCAAAATTAATTTTTATGCTATACTCAATAGCAAAAAAACCTACTAAAGTAAGTCTTTTCTGTCCAGTAGTGTTTCGGCAATATGACTTCAGTAACCATAATGAGGACAATGATCACAGAATGCACAAATTCACATGATGCAGAATTCATAGAAATGGTACAATAGAGCTTAAAGAGTTCAAATATATAAGCAGTAACATCTTTTAAACTAAGAGTTAATAGAGAGTTCTTTAAAGCTCTTCAATTATTTCTTCAATAACAATATTATTAATTTTTGGTGTGGTAATTGCCATCTTCGAATCCAACCGTTGAAAATGAGTATAGTTTTTATATATTATTTAAAAAATAAAAGACGTAATTAATTATACACTTTTTATTTCAAACTGTTTAAAGTTAGAATATATATACTTTATCACATTTATCCCTAGAGGTCAATAAGTTACTCATCATGATAATGATTACCTGTAATATATTCCAAAGCATCCCAAGGTATGATAGATGAGTTACTGCAATATAAATTCAAAGTTAGTAGAGCACATTCCCGGTCACTGTCATTAAATTCATACAATATGTTCCAACCTAAGGGACCAAATTTTTTCCTCTCTTGAACTACTGCGTGGAAAAAGCACAAGCCAAATATCATTTTCCTCCATTTATTGAGAAGTGCTGTAGGCAATCAATCCATTTTATTCATTAATATCAAAGAATATTAAAATTGTGTACTAATTTTCATTTAAATAATCACACCAAATATGGTATTGTTTCAATATTTATAACTATCTTCTTAGTAAAAGAAATAACCATAACTAAAAAATACTAAGCTATTTGGAGAGCAACCACTCACTCCAACTTGTATAATATGTACAAAAGGTTAGTGTATAGTCTCCCATCTTATAATTTGTTAAAAAGTCCTTGTGTTTATTGTAAATAACTAATTTAAGTGTACTGAATAAGAATTACTACTTAAACATAATTTGAATATTTTATGAAACAATATTTAATTTATTTTTCCTAATAATATTAAAATTATTGAATGTTGTAGTGCTTAATAATGTCAATTTTCTGAGTTTATGTCCATATATGTTGATGTTATTGTTTATTCTAACATAAAAATTGAATAAACTACCAACAGAGCAGACTTTCAAAGGACTTATTTTATAAATGCTAAAACACATCTGATGAAAAGTATTAAGTAGAACTTAATTTAAACTATAATAAAAAGGATTGAAGGTAATTAAAAAAAAAATGTGTTTTCCAATGCACACAAGTTAAAATTTGATTGTTTTACAAATGTTTAATTAAATATAACAACATTACACTTAAATTTTCATTTTTAAGTTAATCGAACTACAAGAACTTTTAAACAATTACAGTGAGTGGTCTAGTTTCATGTTTACGTAGTAGATTCTGAATAGAGTAATTATGAAGGTTATCCACCTTCTCCTCATATGTTAAGAACTCACCAAGTTATATTATGTGAATTGTATTTTCAAAAATGTATATCTACAATACTTATAGGTACTACTGTTTCTAAATGGCACATTACTGGTTTCTAAGTGGAAATTGAATTAACTAATGTGCATGCTTTAACTCAGAAATTCTAATGTTGTATTGCAAGTTGGTTAAAGTAAAGACATCAATCAATAAGTTAGCAAGAATACTCATTATTTAGTTTCTTAAGAATAAACTAGGCCAAGGGATTTTCATATGGCTCCTGATAAATTATCCGTAGGTACAAAATATCCCATATATTGAGATACAGACTTTTAAAACGGGCCTTCTTTTTTACTAAAACTTCAAAATTTGATATTCTATGGTATCGTTTATATATAAAAAAAGATGATGTTGATCTAACATTGACAAGAATAGATGGATAGATTCTTCTACCATTGCTTTTGAAAATATTATAAAAACTTATAATACAGTAGTTTTTTCACACAAAGTAATGCAGACGCCATAGTAGTGTTGATAAGAGGCAAATACTTAAGTGTTTTATAGAATTAATGAATAAAGCATTAAAAAAGATTGAAGACTGATGCAGGAACGAGGGTTTTTCCGTTAACCTGGATAAGAGACTACCATCGTACCCTTCACAAGAAACATTAAAATAGACAGAATAAAGGTAAGCTAGTATATATTAACATAAGATTTTCAGATGATGTTAAATATCTAGGTGTTATTCTGGATAGAAGACTCACCTGGAATAAACGTGAAAATTACATTTTGCAGAAATCAACCAGATCACTTATGGCATTTAAGCAACTTTTTGGTAAGAACTTTGGTCTCCGTCCAGCTAAATGGGTTTATAGTATGGTAATAAAACCTCACATACAGTATGGCGGCCTAGTGTGGTGGAGGAGAACACTTCAACACTTCTAGATGTCACTAGATGTAGGTTGACTAGTCTACAAAGGTTGGCCTGCCTATATATCTCAGGAGCTTTTAGAAGTACACCTACATCAGTAATAGAATTTCTGATAGAAATAACCCCACTAGACCTCAGTATAATAGCTGAGGCTAGTTCAGCGGCATACATAATGGATTACTCTGGAATGTAGAAAGGAAGCCGTTTGCAAAAAGGACACAGCACCATTTGTAAACATAAATCGTATAATTACATACTTTCTATGAGAAGTGATTACATCAGTAAAAAATCCTCATGGACTATACTATTTGAAGTTATCATCTAAGAGAGAAAGGATATTGACAGAGACTTATCTCCAGTACAGAATACTATACTGATAGATCTCGCAATAACTTCGGTGCAGGTGCAGGCATATATGGTAAAAAAATCAAAACAAATATAGGCACAGCTTTGGGAAAATATGCAACTGTATTCCCAGCAGAAGTCATGGCAATATTGGAATGCACACAACTTTGCCTAGCTAAAGGATACACCATTAGTGGGGATTGTCACCAAACCTTGACTAAGCTTTCGACCAAAAACCGGGTAAAACTCAGCTGGATACCAGGTCACAGAGGATACAAAGGTAACGAAACGGCAGACAAATTGGCAAATGGGACCAAGAGATCATTCATAGAACCTGAAACTATATGCGGAGTAACTAAAGCCGTAGCAAAAAGCTTTAGGAAAATGAAAAAGTGATTTTCGATATGCCATCCATCTATCATTTTTGTTTGTATGTAAGCAGATTGCAGCCACCAAAATTAAGATAAGAACAGAAGTTTAGTATAAAAGACTATATATACCGGTAGTGTGTTCGTAAAGAACCCTACTAAAATTCAGAAAATTAAAAATGTCAAAATGGTGGCCATTAAAAAAAATGTTTTGTCCATATATTGTGTATTATTCAACATAACACACCATTTACTTCTTACTTCTTATTTGGTTTCAGGTGATACCAATTACACAGTGTCTCTCATGAATAAGGGAGGCCAGTCTTCTAAATGTGTTGTCAGTCAGTAATTTGTCAAGGATGCATTTTTGTTTAACCCTCTAACTGGCATATAGCTCAGACCAAGCCAATAAGCGACGTGTCTGGACAGCTCGCCGAGCAGTAGAAATCACTAGTAGCAATCGTTGTACCGCATAATCATGCAATCAAAATACCATTAAATGTTATAAATAATATTTAACTAATTGGTAAAGTTTGTGTATTCCATGCCAAACGAGTAATCAAAACTGTGCAGTTGTGAAACACATATTTACATCGTATTTTGTCTAATTTACGCAAGTCCATATTTCGGTGTAACAAATCTACAGCAACACTGTTCTATAGAATGATTCTTCATCTTTCGATCTATGCTTTCCAAATCTTTCTAACTGTTATGGTGTTTAATATATAAAACATTTTCAATCAACAATTTTAACTTGTTTTTACAACGTAAAAATCACATTTTTTTTCCCAGATTCAGAAAACCTATGTAACAACTGTTTTAAACAAACTTACCTTACTGGATAAAACCTCTTGATCTACAGATATAATTTAACATTTCCTACCAGGTCCAAGTCATCAACTTTTGGGCATACACTTAGAGAATCTGCTTGTATTACATAGTATGACAGGACTGATTAAGTACCATGATTCTATCTACTTCATTTATTTTGTAATTTGTTCTTGTTTAGTATAAGTTGCTATTTCATATTTGTACTTCGGGTGGGGGGGGGGGCGGAGTTACTTCTGATACAAGACAAAAACCTGTCTATATTGTTCAAAATAAAGTAATTCATGTGATTAACTTTAAAACAAATGTTTAGCCTTCTCGTCCACTTTTTAAATGGACTGTTACTTACTCTAAATTATAGTTATAAATACAAAGTATTAAAAATGTTCTATATTGGATCCGGTAATTTTGCAAAGTACAATCATATTTATTCTGTCTGACATGGTTACACTCTTTAATTATTTATTTCTAAAACCCAGGCTTGTGAATACATAAAAATTCATTTGATTATCTGGCATCTACTCTATTTAATCATCTTCCAGATTTTATAAAACCACGTGTCATAGTTCAACAATTCTAAAGACATCTATTTTGTTAGTTGTAAAGCTTCCTATTTAATGTGATGAATTGAGTAATTAGGTTTGTTACTAAAACAAGTATATTTGGATTGGTATATGATTATGTATGTATGCATATAAGTGTATTTAGACATATTAGGTGTATTTATAATGTATTTGCACATATAATTTTGGAAATTACAAAATATTTAGAAGGATAAAGAAGTGGCACTATTTTATTATGTAGATAGAATAAATCCTAGTTATATGTTGTTTATTTATTTTGAGAAGTAAGAAAAAAAGAAATTGAAATTCTGACTTAATTAATTTTACATGTTTTTCCATAACTTGTTATTTAATTTATTTGTATACAATTTCAGCACATATTTCTCTTTTTATTCATTATGTGAAAATTAGATTTAATTTTATTTCATTTTGAGACTTAGCATCCATTGGACTCATACATTTTTTGTTTCCTCGTAGAAATATTTTTGTTTGTTTCTAGCATATCCTGATGTATATCTTGGTGGTTGCTCCACATCAGGTTTGCTTCTGGGAATAACTTAAATTCCTTAAGAAAAAAATTTATTTTACTATATTTAACATGGATTATGAGGTCTTTTATTTGTTACTAGTTGTAGATTTTTATTTAATTTTATTATTATTCTAAGAAACTGGGAGTAGGGTACATCCTAGTATTGTTTATATATTATTATAAATATTCATGTGTATTAAAACAAATATACATAATATAACTATTTTCTTAAGAACAAATTATTATTATACGTCCTATTTTAATTTGTTGTGAATAATGTGTTTATGAAAGTGTTTATATGTTTATGCATGTTATTCTTATATTTGTATACATATGATGCAAACAAGATATTTATAATACTTTCTAACACATCGATTTTAGTTAACTATAAAAATATTAATTATGGATATAAAATGTAAAGTTACTTACGATGATCTTCAAAGAAATCTTCTGTAAGTTCAATAAATGCTCTTTTAATATTTGCACGCAAACCTTTTGGAGGTTCATTAGTTACTTTAACAGAATTCTGAAGTATAGATGCTGGGAAACTGGCAGTAGGCATTGAACTAAGAAAGAGTCTGAATTCAGGATGAACTTCTCTAGGGTTTTCTTGTAGCGCCAATACAGTTCTTTCCATAGCTAACATCCAAGATGATGCAAGGTGACAATTCTAATCACAAAGGAAAACAATTGAAAACAATACACAATGCCATAATGGTTATCTGATACTAAAGTTATATTTTACTGAGTATTCATTTAAGAATGTAAATTGGCTGCACAAAAAAAAAAAAAAAAAAATTGAAGTCATTACATAGGGTGACACTACAAAATAATTTTTTAAATTGACATTACCATGACTTGTTTATACTAAACACCACTTGTAGAGTTATCAAAATCTAAAACCAGACTCTCTTTACTAATTTAAATGTCTGTGTTGTGAAGTGAACTTAGTGGTGTAATGTGTTAAATTGGGCAAATCTCACATGATAGGGAAATCACTGTATGCCTGGTTCGGCCAACCATATGATTTTCTAGCCCAGGTCCATGGATCATTTACCATTTAAATTATAACTATTTACATAAATAACCAAGTGTAACCAACAAGTACACCGCTTTGAGAGATAACTACAAAGATTAATAATTACCGAACCAAATAATAAATTATTAAATATAACTAGACACAGTTAACCCCAGTCCTTCGCCATTTAGACTTAATGTCCTGTACAGCTGACCAACAAGAAAATGTCCACACACTGGTTGCTGGACTAATAATATGCCATGTTATCATGGAAACTTACCCCCCCCCCCCAACATTAATTAATTGCAAGTTTAAATTTGCAAAACTACATTGAGGCTGCAGTAAAAGGGCAGCCATCTTGATGACAGTGGTGGATTCGACTCTGAGCATGATTCCAAACATTTCTTATTTGTCATGCCCCTTTGTGTTAGCCTACATAGGGGCAAAGGTAATCATGTTAAAAAGGGCATGACTTAATCATGTTTCCTGGCTCCCAAATTGAAGACGATCATGACATATTCTGTATGATAGAAATTGTGGTCATTGTTTGATATACTACAAATTGTGTACATATTTGTAGTTTTGTAACATGCTTACAGGAATCATACTGAATAATTTAATAATTATTAAAACAATATAAATAGAATAAAACTTTATCCTGGTTTTATGAAATGAAAGTTTTTAGCAACGTAATCAAGAATTCACTAATATTTTATTTTGTATTTTGTGTCACATCAGATAACGAATATAATAAAAGAAGTTTGAATTTGCAGTAGTGAATATTATGTGCACTGTAATACACAGTTTTTGAATTTTTGAATTTTGAATTGGTGCCAATATATCAGCTGTTGCTAAAAAGGAATTTTATGATTGGTTCAAAGGTATACGATGTTAGTCAAGTTAAAGTTTGTGAATAACAATCAAAGAATAAGGGGAAGATAAATTAAAATAAGTATCCAGAAATATGTATTTAAAATAAATAATGTTTAGTTTTAATATAGACTTGGTATTTCAAGGAAAATTTATGTATGTAGAGTGAGAGTGTGTATTACCAAGCAAAGATAATTTAGGCAATGTCCGTGGAATTAGTAATGTGGACCCTATGGTAGCATCGTGTTAGAAGCAAGCATGCAAACTCAAGGTTTTATGGAGAGTCGGAAGTAGACATCTGGAGTGGACAGACTTATTTTTGTGTCTGGAAAGTTACATTTTTTGTAGAACAATGTTAGTTAAAATGAAAGATAGATGATTTAAAAAATGAACGATTAAAGACAGTGTGTTGTATTGAGAAGTTGTCGTTTTAAAAAACTGTAAAAAATAGATGTTAGGCTTCTTAAAAGCAAAATGGTCAATGCAATAAGAAAGTGTGACGTGGTAAAAAATGTATTAGTTTCATGTGAACAATTCTAAAGGTGTTTTTAATAAAAGAGACAGTGGACTTTTATCTAACTGAACTTTAAGTGAATAGAAAAGAAAGAATACATGATAATTATTTATGAATAGTGAATTCACAATGGAGACCATCAACCAAGGCACAATGCGAGGAATGGCGGATTTCTGTCGTCAACTAGAAAGCTTCACGTTACAAAGGATGTCCATCTTAGACATTACTACAAAGTGGTAACATATAAAACAGACAATACCAATGCAATTTTATAAAATTGAAACAATATTATTTTATTCATTTAGCACATAGAGATTAATTGTAGAGTTTTTTAGTATAATTAAGATGTTCTAATATTTTTGTTTGTTTAATAAATTTAAGTGTTTTTTTAGATAAAGGATATTTTTCAAAACAGTAATATAAAATCTTAAACTCAATGAAAAAATAATTTAAAATAAATGAAAAAAAGCGTTCTCATAATAAAATCATTTTTATTGCAACTATTTCAAGGTAGAATCATGTATTAAAGCTTTTAAGTCTCTTTAAGACAAAATTTTATTAGAATAGGATATAATATCTAATGATAAATTTATGTATTTGTTCAATAATATGTGTTTAATAAAAAATGTTCAGTTTCAGAAAAACATAAAGAGTTGCTAATTTACCTGAATACCATTTGGGAGTACACTTTCAAAAGAAGTCACGACCCTGAGTATATTTTAGAGCTAAGGAAAATTAAAATTTTTAACTATTTAAAATTGGTAAGCAAACGCTACCTGGCGCCCATAAGCTGAGCAAACTATTTTTCCCTTTTGTTAAAAAATAAATTAAATTAAAACACTCTTATCACTTTTATTAAATTATTACAGCACTCAATGGAAACAAAAAAGTCTATTTGAACAAGTATAGCTGTCTGTATGTATTCAAAGTTTTGAAATTACGGTGATAAGAGTGTGGATAAGGAGGAGAAGGTGTTTAGACCATCATACTCCCTAGTGATTAATATAAAAATATATAAACCGAATGTACATCATGTACTATGAAATCTTTGATGATCCATAACATTTGGTGTATCATTTGTTTTATCTAAAAAAGGTGTTTATAAAATTAAAACGTTTTAGAGCTTTAACTATTCTTTTTTTTTTTTTTTTTGTCTAAAATTATGGTGTATAAAATACCAACTATAGATAAATATATATATATAAAAAAAAAGTAATGGAAAATAAAACAAATTGATTAAAAGTCCATTTCTATTGAGTACATTGTGTTTATTGGTTTTTGTTGGTGTTAACTATTTTGATCAAGTTAACGGTTTTAAAATTCTAGAAAAAAATTCGTACATATACTAAACTTAAAAAATTAAGTCTATTAATGAAAACTGATGAAATATTTTATTTATAACATTTTTCATCATCTTGTAGTTTCATAAATTATTCTATTGATTTATATAATAATTGAAAGGTAAACTGAATTACCTGAAGAAATACCCAATCTCCTCTCCTTTTTCCTGCATCAATTAATTTTTCAGCAATAGGACCTTGTCCTTGTCCTAAGGAAATAGACTGAATTCTATCTTTATTACCAGTATCTCCAGCAAATCTTTGAAAAGCACCAACAGGATCTGATCCTGTGCTCAGGACAAATACAAGTGGTGTAGTGTTTGTTGTATCTTGATATCTAAAATATAGAAATGGAATCAACATAGAAGCTTTATTTTGCTTAATAAAAGCTCAATTAATTATTAATAGTTAAGTTATATTTTGAAGGAACCTTCATGAAATTTTTACTTGATTTGTGTAAAGATAAAAGTTATTTATGTTTATACTGAACTTGTTTAAGAAGTATTTCAGTATTTAATGTTTATTACGTATGGTACATTGCATCACGACCATGTACCTATACGAGTATTATTAGACCCAGGATGTAATGTGTCTTTTTAAAATGAAAAATATAAGCATTTAACGGTTAAGATTGCCATAAGATGATGTCTGTTTAACTTATGGAAATTACTGGTAAGGCTGTGGTTACATTTCATATACAGGGTGTGTCGAAACTTGGCATATGACATTTTGATAGAAAGTGATTATTTGGAAAAAAATGGTGTTTCAATTTTATTGAAAGATATGTGTTAATATAGGACAAAAAGATTATATTTTACAATAATGATTCAGGAGAAATGTAATACCAAGACAGAAATATTATAACACACCAAGGGTTTGTACAAATATTGATATTACATTGGTGACACATTCAGATAAAATTATTAACCCACAATTCGACATGACAATTCCTACAGGTTTGCCTTATGAGTCTGAATTAAAGGAAGAACTGGTATCTCACCAGGGAATACAATGTGTTTGCAGATATATGACACACTCTGATATGTTTAAAGATTATTAACCTGACATCCCAAACAATATTTTACAATGTACGAAATTGGGACAGATGAACTCATAGGCGGAGAAAGTTGAAATTTTCTAAATACGATTTCTCAGATGACAGTGACTCAGAAACATGGGGGGGGGGAATAAATTTGATTAAGTTTAATAAGGTATGTGTCGTACAAGAAGTAGGTGTTGAAGAGTTGAGAGACTTGCATTGTTACAGAAATACATTCATATCTTTGTTCGGGGAACAGACGATTTGCAGGTAGCTAATATGCCAGCTTATGCCATATACATGAAGAGTGATAAGCCTGTAGCTCTGGCGCCATATTGGTTAAGTAATGCTGAGAGAATGGAATTGGACAGACAGGTAGACCAATTAAAACATGCAGGGTAATTGAGGACTCTAAAAGTGTGTTTGCAGCGCCGAAATTTCCGGTAAAGAAACCAGGAAATCAGTATAGAGAATGGTGAGTTGATTATAGAAAACTGAAAATGAGAATATGGAACTATATAGGTTTTCTTTACCTTGGGCAGACACTATTTTTGATACTTTGGGCATAGGAACATATTTTTCTTTTATGAATATCAATCTGGCTTTTTTCAGCAACCTGTAGTTCCATCAAGCATAAACTATATACGGCATTTATCATTTCCTTTCAAAACATCATGAATAATTTATTTTCAGGTTTGTTGTTTCAAGGTATGATAATTTATATTATGATTAGTGGGATATGGAAATACATTTCAGGAACAGTTTGCAATCATTAGAAAAGGTTTTCCAAAAATTAGACTTTGCAAAGTTAAAATTGAAGACTACAAAATGTCATTATTTTTATCGCAAAATATATGTGCTAAGACACAGCATTCCTGCAGAAGGTAAACAACCCTTGGGAAAAAAAATTAAAGCCAATAATAGATTTTCCTACTCCTATGAGGATGAAAGATTTATAGAGTTTCCTGGGAATAACAACATATTATAGGAAGTTTCTTCACAGATTTAGCAACATTGCTAATCCGTTGATGGATCTAACGAAAAAAGAAAATTCATATGGTAAAAATTAGAAATGGACACAGCAACAAGACGAATCATTTCAACATTTAAGTGTGTTTTGACCACACCTCCCGTTTTGGCTAATTTTCATGAGGATAAGGAAATTGTCATTTAGTTTAAGTCGATACCTAGAAGAGCTACACATTATACAATCGGAAGTCCATGGAGAATTTAAAATACTTAGTATTCAGATGGTTAATATAGAACAGTTACAGTTGGCAGACATTTCTTTGTTTAATATAATACAAATGTTGCCAGTAATATAATATAATGTCCAGTAGGTCCTAACAAAAAGACATGTTTGCGAGCCTCAAGGTTGTATATATTATGGGACAATGTTTTGGATTATAAACAATTTATGAATGGAGAATTGACCTTACTACTATTGGCTGTGCCAAGGGTATTAATTACGGAAATTTTGAAAGTATTCTATGATTCACTTACAACAGGAGGTAATGAAAGATTTACAAAGACATTGTCAAAAATACGAGAGTATTACAGAAGCCTAGTGTTGGCAGATGTTGTGAAATATATTATGGATTGGGATAAATGTCAGACTATGAAAGCAGAGAGACAAAAACCTACAAGTTTCTTACAGCCTATACCTATATGTGGTAAATATTTTATTAAGTTGACACTCAATTTATTTAAGACCATAATTAGTTATTGTATATTTTAGTGAGAACAGATAACACTACACAGTTTGCTATTGCTAAGACTATAGAAAAGGCAGACGCACACACTACGGCGAAATTTCTACTGGAGGACATCTTACTGTGTTATAGAATGCTGGTAGAAATACAATCTTACTAAGGTATGCATTTTGTGCTGAAACATTGAACCAATTGTACAAGGCTTTAGGAATCGTTGATAGAAACTCGGCGGCGTATAGGCCACAAAGTTAGGGGATTACAGAGAGGTAAAACTCCACGTTAATAAATATGGTTCAGTGTTTTGTGGATGCAGATCAGAAGGACTGGAATAAATATGTAAAGTTGGTAACATTTTCATATAATTCAGGTAGACTTGCATCGACAGGTTTTTAAACATTTTATTTGTTACAGTGTTTTGAGCCTAACCAGCCTATACATTTGGCAATAGAACTGGATATGGTCCAGATATGGACGTTTTAGCAGCTTTGAAAATGGCAAATAAGGTCATACAAGATTTGCCACAGCATCTTATATACAGGAAAAACAATGACACTGATATAATTTGCGACATAAGGAAAGGAAATTTAAGGTAGGACAGTAAGTTCTCATAAAAGTAGAAAAGAAAAATAACAAGTTGATACAGCAGTATGCTAGTGTAGTGCATGTCACACGGTTGAAAGCGTATAATGTGAAAGATTAAGTAATAATAGTAATATAATTATTTTTTTATATGGATTCATAGATGTTTAATAATAATTTTATTATAGTTTGCAAATAATAGGAATGTCTATATTATGTAAATATATTGCTTTATGTACAATGCAAAATGATTCTAACAAGGGGGTTTAATATTGGAAAGATTTACTTTACTGATAGGTAGTTCAAATTATAAGGGAATTAACACAGATCATTTGCTTAGTTACAGGCGACCAGTGTGATGGGAAGTTATGTACAAAATAACTTTGACAATAATGATGCAAAACTTGATGTGTGGTTGTTTGATCCTTTTTCCCATGATATCTGTTTCCTCGCTCGACGTTCCAATAATTGTGTCTACGGGAATACATTTTCAAGTGAAAACTGCCTATTATATATGACTCTGTTATACTTTTGACATACATTTTCCTCTCACTCCCTTATAATATTTAAAAAAATTTACAACAATGCTAAATCATGTCTAGAGGATAATTATTCCCCTGTGTGTCAGACAGTTCGAGCTATAGAAACAATGTTAAAATAGCACAGATGATGTTCAGCAGTTGATAATCAGAGAGCACGATTGGGCAATGGGTACATAGATCAGATAACCTTAAGCCATTACTAGCATCAGCAATGTTTATCATTGGTGTTGTTGTACGGCATCTGATGAAGAGTTACACATTCTGATCACCAATGAGGAGATTATCAACAATTATTTGAAATAGGTACAGCAGCTAATTTGCAGTGATCATGCCGACTTGGTTAACACTGCTACAACACTGCAAAGATACACATCTAATGTTATTAGCATCTTGCGACAGGTGTATGAAACGTTAGGATGGTATGGAGCAGATATATAATGTGATTGCTACAGATGTATATGAGACTATGATATCTTATGTATTGAGGCAACAGAGCCAAATGTATTATAATGCTATAATGTTAATTTTTAATAATATACAAGCTAGTTGTCATATGACCATACCTCCTAAAACTTTATTTATGGATTTAAAAAAACTTAGAACCATCCTTATATTTAAATCAAATATCTTTAGTCATTTAAGGATATCTTTAGTCTAAGGAAACTTACACTAATATTATCATCATTCCAATACATCGTGTGTAATAACACCTACCTTTGTGATCTCTACGATTAAGGTATCAATTCAGCATCTCTTGGCAGCTTGAAAATTGTTTGAATGTGCCTATACCATTGCTTTGGGAAAATTATACCTGTGAGATATCCATGGTTACAAATGAAGGATGAATCCGGACATTGACTTGCAAACAGTTGGATGACTGACAGACAACCGAAGAAGACTAGATTGTGTCTGGATTCTACCACGACAACACTCATCCGGGACATTATCACAAGGTTGTGCGGCCCAACTCATCACAGGTGGCAATATGCGTGGTATATCTACGAAATGTACTTTTCACTGTATTCCAAGAAACAAGGAACCATTAATTACGGAGAGCACAGGAGATACTTTTACTATCACACATCCCACTCATAACACTTACCTTAAATGCAGTGGTACAAATCACAACATATCAATTCCCTATAATCTCCCGAACACAGTTGAGATTACTTTGCCATGTCATTGTTCAATACAAGAAAACAAAAATATTCTTTTGGACAAACAATTTCTATGTGACAGCAGGGCATCCTTGGATCCTACCCTACGCCATATAGTACATGTCACCTGCACCACCCTTATTTCTTTGATTTTCAAATCCATCTTACATCACAATCCTCCTAGGTTTTTGAATATATCCCACATCCTGAATACAAATTGGTCTCTGCCAACTCCCGTATTGTGTATTAACAAAAACATTTTGGGGAATGAACAAGATTCAGTCACTTTACCTAAAATTTGGTCAGATGTGGTAGATACTACGACTTTAATCCACATAATGATGATTGTATGGATGTCCACCTTACCAATTATTATATTTTATTTAAGTATAAAAATTAATATAATGTACAGTATAAGGCATGTAAGGTACCTGTGTAAACTACCCTAAATTTGATTCAGTTTTAATGGCTATGGTGTAGCATCTGGACGATGTCTCGTGGCCACCGCTGATGTTAGGAATAAGGAATATAGTATAAAAATTATATAGAAATCAGAGTGAAATCCAACTATTGTGAATTTAATAGAAGTAATTGTTTTAGAAGGAAAATAATAAATAATAATAATTAATGAATAGTAATAACATAGAGTAATGATCAATACTATTTATAGTAAGAAAGTTATATCCAGTAGATATATGTAAGAATAGTATTAAAAGAATTTTATGTAAACTAAACTGGTGATTATTATTTGTAAGTATAAAGAACCCAGGCCTGATGTTTAATTTTCTAACACTAACTTACGGCGTATAATACCTGTATCATGGACCACATTAATTTCCTTCGTTGTGAAACCTTTTTCACAACATGAGCTTCCAAAATTTTTTAATTTACCCTACATTTTGAACAATAATTGGACACTTTCCACTTCCCTGTTGTTTGTATATAATAACATAATAGGAGATGATCTAGTATCAGTGTACATTACCTAGAGGTTGGTTGAACATTCCTAGTTTTCCTTAGTGTGCTACCCACCCCCAAAAGTGGCACATTAGCCGATTAGGAAATGGGTTGCTAGACCCGGTGTTAAATGGTGCGTTACTAAATGTACGACTGGGTTTACATGTAAAACCTAAATATTCGGCTATTTTGGCTCCAACATCTACCTTCAGGAGCACTAAATTAGTAGTCAATTCCTTTCCACATGATTAGAGATAAAGTATTAAAGTTAAGATATAATTAATTAACTAATAACCTAATATTAAGTAATTTAGTAATTAATCAGTCATTGGTGCTGGATGACTGAGTTGTGTTGAATTGCATAGTGTAACAGTGTGAAAAATCAGATCTTAATATTGACTCATTTAAAAGACGCGGTTAAACCATGGAGAAAAAAAATTCAAATAATAATTTAAAACTAGTAGACTCATTTATAAAGAAAAAATAGATTTTCAAGGCTAAAAACAAATAAACATGTTTAGTATTAGTACAACATAAACATTTGCGAATGTTTAATTTCTTTATATGTGAATTTTGATTTTATGCGGTGATGTATGTAAAATAACTATGGCAGTGAAAATGTGACCGGAAAGAACACTTTAGGAAGTGAGATTTTCTCGTGGCGAGTGAACAGTCTTAGATCAACGTTTAGATGGACAAGTCGTTTTTCTGAAATTAGCAGTGGTTAGAGATGAGAGACGTGTTTTCAATCAAGGAGAAGTATTTCAAAATGTAGTTTAAACATTAAAATATTTTCTGGACAATAAGTCGATAACCCATATTCAAAGTATTGAATATATTTGTTTTAAATAGTGAACCTTTAAACTAAAATATAGACTTGTAAAACGAGACTAGAACGTTCAGTGTTAATTATGAAGTGATAAAATTTATAGACAATAGACAACCAATGTGTATTGTACTATACAATGTGTCGGTAGATGAACTATCAAACTAAGAAACATTTTAACATAGACATGTGTTGAACGATAGAAAGATGGAAATTCACGAATGATGCAATTTCAACGGACGGTCAACTCACCACGTGCAAGTTACAATGAACTTTCTTCAACAAATACGGTAATCAGTGTTAAATAACACTGAAACTATATATATATATATTGTGTAACTATGTAAAGTTTATTATATGTAATGTACTAATTTTTATAAATTTAATATTTTTGAACAACCATTTTGATATAAAAAATCATAAAGGTCCAATGACATAATTTTTTATAAAGTAATTTTAAATCATATAAACAGATAATTTCAATCTGTTCATTCAATAAATGAATTTCTAAGTTGCAACATAAAAACTAAATTCAAGATTCAAAATTTTTGACCTTCTTAAAAGGTAATCATGATAATTGATAATAGGATGTTTAGTTTAGAAAGATTATGAAATCATTGATGAATAATATGTACTAAAATTTTGTTTTTTAATAAATTCATGTTAACATTTCAGCTACAAGTGTCTTCATTTCAGAAACCGAAATCACTGTAAGTACACTGTAAAAGAACTTGCGACCCCAGAGATTTTATAAATAATTAGATTCATTTTTTTTATTTTTCTTTTCTAAATTGATGTTAATACATCTGGCGCCCTAAATTGCTTGGCAAATAGTTAAAATAAACTTTAAACTCATTTTTCATGATAATAACGAAATATAAAGTAAGAACTCCTCAAGTTCAGATAATTTTTCTTTTTAAATAGCTTCACTATAATATTAACTTCAGCCTCCTTTTATTGAATTGTCACAATAGTTGTAAGTCTTGGTTGAGATATGAAAAAAATTTCTTTCTCCCAAAAAAGATATTGCTTGGATGTGTGCAGAGCTACCCACAAGGCCTATATAGAACTCAGACAAACAAGAAAAAAAAAGTCTTGATCTGACTTTAATTGGATTCATGTTTCATGTTTTTTAAGAGTATAATTTTGTAAATATCTATTCAAAACACCACCATGATTTTATTACTAAAGCCACATCCACCCTGTTACGTTTTAAAAAATGTTCTTGTTTTGTGATATACTTTCTTACCTCTATTACAGTACATCTCCTACAGACATATTACACACAGACATAATGTTACATAATATCCAGAAATTCAAATAAAACCCCTTGCATAGATTGATAAATTAACATACTAATACTTACAATAAATGTAAACTGACCAATGGGCTTTCAACAAAGTCTTTTCCCAATTGAGTCTTCACATATTCTGTTATGGCAAACATTAACTAAAAGGAAAAACAAATGTTCAGTTTTCATTAAACAATCTATAATTAGGAAATATATTCAAAACAACTTTTTTGACAAAGTTATAACTGAAAATATATTTTAAAACTCTAATCTATCATACAAACTTTTCAATTTTATTCAGCAATAAGCCTATACCTAAATAAACATAATCCTACTATTTTATTCAAAATCATGAAACAAAGCACTGTAGCACATTACATTTGAAGTATAATATAGAAGAAATATGAAGGTGCCAACTTTTATGAAAATAATTTGCCAAATAAATGTATGTATCTGTCCAAATAACATAAAAATGGCTAGAATAGAGTTATATGAAGATAGAGAACCAATTCTTAGATTTAATTTACGTCTAAGTGTTTTATATAATTTGAATCTAAAGTATGTTATATTAACTAAAGCTGGAAGATTTTGTTGTTGTTGTGATTTTAAGGCGAAAAAACCATTGCAGTCATCATCACCTTCACAAAATTGGGCATACATAAAATAACATAAAATGTATACAACAATAAGAAGGCTAAAACTAGTTAACAATTTTGAATAAACAACAACACATGTTACAAGCTTGTAAAGAGCCCTGCAACAAGTTAACAAGTATAAAATTTTAAAAGGACAACTAAACTTCATATTACAGAGCTGCAAAATGAGTCTGCATTCATTGAAAAGACAATTTTTACAGTTTATCAAAAAATTCAGGCATTGCAAAAAGTACAAAACCCGATCAAGGATCCGAGTAGGCCTACTATCCCCCAAAATTGCTTGCTTGAGATAATATTGGGAGTGGTTTCGAAGAACCTGCCCCTCCCTTATTTCTGTTTTGTATAAACTTGGTGGTAATACCCAGTGTTGTGCTGGGCTTTCCTCAAGTTTTTTATTCTGAACTTTAACAAAAGATGAAGATTTAGTTAGAACAAACACTGATTGTGATTTTGTTTAACTAGCTATCCAAATATCGGTGATAATTTGATGTTTTTTAGTGGTGAAGATGCAGATTTAGCTTTGGATGCAATAGGTTTTGTAGATTTAGTAAGGAGGTCAACTTTAGAACAAGATGTTAAAAGATAAACAACTTTAGACTACTATTAGTTGTTTAATCTGTTCTGCAAATATACAAACCATCTCACCCAACTCCTTACACGATGAACATGAATTCGGAACTAGGGTTGATGTCCCATTTGCATATGATTTTCTCAACTTTATATTTCGCGCACTTTGGTGAATAAGTGGGATGGTTGCCGTCACAATTTATTCTCGGAGTCGGAGATAAGTCGGCCATGGGGCCGATACGAGCGGTGATAAGCCGCACATGCAATCGATACCGGCCCATGCCGATACCCAACGACACTCTCACACATTAACTAATGGTACTGTTACTGTAATGTACATAATACAGTACTGGATTGCAAGTAAAATACAGGGTAGGGCGTGTCAATTACCTCAGCCACGCGGAAACTTCCACTGCTCGTGTGTGAATCATTACAAAATACGTCATTCATGCAATGCGGAAGATCGTGTGAAAATTGAAGGCGCTAAAGCGGCAAATTGTTATTAAAAAATTTTTACCATCCGGTCCGGATTTTTGTGATCCGAATTTACGAGAGTCTACTGTAATCAGGGTCTTGATCCGAATCATCCACGTCTTCGTCACTTTCTTCTTCTACGTTGTTGTGAAGGAGTTGCAAAATATGATCATTGCAGTGAGCGCCATTCACTCTTATATCCTGAGAATGGACCATGACAAACACAAAATAGATAGGGAACCCAAAAACAAAAACTATGTGCAATAATATTTACACTGGTAGATACACCCACAAATTTTCAAACATAATGCGTATCATCCGGTATCGCAGGCCGGGACTCGCCAGACACTCAACGTATTGAACGTATTGTCCAGTATAGGAGCCCGTGTCAAACAAACAATAAAACACAGCTACACGCGGAACAACAGCTCAAGGCCAACTGAAGGCTAAAAATAACTATTGGCCACAAGCTACTTGACAGCTACTGAGCGGGAGAAATCAATCAAACTATCAGGTGTGCCAATTTTGTAGAGCCAAAATTCCCGTCCGGTCTCAGAGACTGTTGATACGGTTAAAGTGTTAAGAGTTTGTTAATAAACGTAACAGATGTCTAAGAAGGCAATTTTCTAGACATATCAAGTCTATATCTCTAAGTAATAGGTACTTTTGATGTATGGTATTATAGTTATTAAATATTCGATTACAATTAAATTTTACATAACAAACTGGAATATATAATTATATGGTAGTGTAAGTATCCCCAATTTCCTGAAAGACTATTTACAGGATTCTATTTTTGTACACATTATATACAAGCATCACAGCATTTTATTACATTATAAATAGTCTTTGTACATATTGAAATGACAAGAAAGTATCACTACATAGTTTAAATGTGGGTAAATTAGCTCATAGCAGTAATTTTATATAAAAGGCTGAGGCTTACCACAGGACTTTAGATGTCTGAAAACAAAAATCCTAGAACATAACTTTAGGCAAATGTTGTTGAAATGATTATTGCAAATTAATTTCCTGTCAGAAACCATACCTAGTAACTTTGCTGATTGGGCTTCTTCAATATCATTTTCACCTAACATGAGCATGTTAAACAGATGTTTTTTGAATTTTTAAATCTGAACTGAAATAGATCAGACTGTTTTTTATTGATTTTAATTTTTTCCTTTAACTGATAAGTTATTCTTAATATTAGTATTGTAATATTAGAAGCTACAAATTACTTTATTTCTAAACTTCTAAACTGCTTGGAAAACATGTTGTATCGTGGAGCAAACTGTATTATTTTAACACTTGCTTGATATAACATATAAAAAAAATAATACAGGCCCAAAACAGATTCCTAGAAGATGGCATAGTTCACTCGAGCTCAGCCAGAAAGTCCACACATTCCACAAAAAGTGATATATAAACCAAATATTTAAGCCATGATAATGAATGACCATTGATGCACCAGTTTGTACATTTACAGTTTATCAAATAATTGTTTGTGATCAACACAATTAAAAGCCTTTGAGAGAATAAGAAAAATACTAATTACTTGTTTTTTATTATTAAGGCCTTCAACTGTAAGTGAGTAAGATGTGTCAATGTGTTTATACTGTGCAAATTTGGTTTTTATTGATGTAGCCATCCAAGGGTTCTAGAATGCATTAAAGACATAGTTATATACTTGTTGTAAATTAATCGGTATGTAACTCATAACCTTCTTCCTAACAGAATTGATAAAAATCAAAAATGGTTACAAACCATGTTTAGAGAGATTTGATGCTTAGAAAAAAATTGTAAATTTAAATTTAAGTAGTATTAAAAAAAAAACTAAATCTAATTAAAAATTGAATGCCTTTTGTATACCTTTTCTTCTTTGAGAGATTTTAATACCATCATACGTTCAAAGAGGTCTAGTTTAGAGTTCCAATCTATAGAACTAACTTCAGAGTCCTTGGGATTTAAGTCGATAACCTGAACAGAGTAAATAAGGGAATTAACATGGGGTTGTTATTTTAAGTCAAAATCCTTTAGATTGGTTTTTCATCAATATTAAAAAACAACATATACTTCTTATCTCTCTAATGACATCTTTTGAAATTGCAACCATAAAAGTCCTAATCAATATCTTGTTTTTAGTTAATGTGTCTGTATTTGCTAAATTTAGAAAAGTGTCACCACTAACCTTGTTTTTTATTCCACACACATAATAAATTAACAGTCTTGCTCTGCAACTTCAAGACTTATGAGGTCTTCCTTTCCTCTCTCGATCCTTGTTTGATTTTTCCTGATCCAGCATTTCGAAGAGAAGTGATCTAATTTTTGAAGGCATGACCTGACAACAGTTTTAGTTTGCCCACTCAGTCCTCTTTCACCGCTAGTAGTTTTCTGTCTTTCCAAGTTAGTCTGCATCCTTTCTGTTTTAGATGGTCAAATACCAGCAGCAACCTCTGCTGTATTATTATGCTTTACTTTCATTCCAGACAGCTAAAAGTTAGTAATTTCCTTCTTACTTTCTGTGTGAAGTCTCGGTGTACTTGTGGCCAGTTCCCTTTAAGGTATTAGTGTTATAAATTTCAGAAATGTCTTCATCTTCAGAAAAATGTGCTATTGTGAACTTCCCTTTTGTACTCAAAGGATAATACCTCTCTTGCTACAATTTAATATCTTCTTACAGAATTTCCCCACTAAGTTCTCAAAATTAGTCCTAAATAATTAAATTTGGCCAAAACCATAATTTATCTTTCTATAATAATGTTAATTTCTTGTTTCAAGGTCTTCAATCTCTTCTGATAGAAATCTCACCTCCGAGAATGTGCTAACTACTAAGTCTTACCTTGTTCCCAGAGTTGACATTTTTGTATCTTACTCAGAGCCCATTTGCTCCTTCTCACCTCACAATATTAACTGGCTGGATTTTTAAAGGTTACAGCTGTTGAGTATCACCTCTGGCAAACTGTGTGATCTACCACATTTACAAACTTTTCTTCCACTGGTGTAAAAACTATACAATATTGGGATGAGACGTGTACTTAGTATGGTTAATGGTTTTTACAAAAATTAAAAACAAATTGGTTGTTGCACTGCAAGCATGTTTGTCCTGTTACTAGTTGCCCAAGCAATACAGAATATTACTGATAAGATGTTCATGTATAAAATTCATTATTTATTTTAGATGATTCGTAATACCATTTAGAAAAAAAATCATGAAACATTTAGTGTTTCATTTATTAGTGTTTAATGTTTGACAATCTCTTCAGAGTGATTAACTATTCCTGATGATGGAGTTATGGCTCCGAAACATGTAAAAATCTTGACTAAAAAGTCATGTGACATACCAATTAAGGTAAATAAAAGTTATAAGTAATTTTAAACAGTGACTTAGAAACCACAAAATGCAAATTAAATTATGTAGAGCTCGTGCGTTTCTTCGTGAAGCCTGAGGTTGGTTGGAGAAAGTTGTTTATAACCGGTTATTCATGGGTGGGGGTAAATTAATGTCAGTCTGCAATATCACCACGTCCGAGTATCATCTCGTTTCTAAAAACATTATGCTTGCTCGTTGTGAATTTGTTGTAAAATATTACTGTATTTTGATTTTTCCTTGTATTACATGAATGGCGTGATATTGTGGGAGTTTGGGATTATGAAAGCAGGTGTTAAATACAATTTAATCATGTTTATCTATTGTAAGAAAAAATCTGTAGGTTTTCAAGTTATTTTTAATGCTTTTACGTTTTAATAGCTAATATAGTATTTCATATTAAGAGCCAATAGTAATGAAGTAGTTGTGCTTGTTTGTGCCCAAGAAAAATCGTTGGCTCATTAGAGAGTTAATTTTTAGAGTATTATATAATTTAATATAGAGATTCTTATAAAATATGCTATCAGCCGTTTATAAACATAGCATATTTCACTTAACGAAGTAAAAAGTTAGATATTTATTGAAAATATTCATTTCTGTTATGGAACCCTTTATTAACCTGCATTTAGTCAGACTGGTAGCTGAACGGGACGGAAACCTCCCCTCCTGCGCTCGGCTCCCCACTTGCCACTACAGCCCCTCACACCCAGGCTTCACGAAGAAACGCACGACCTCTATATAGTTGTGAAGATAAAAAATTATTATAGTTGTGAAGATAGTTTATTATGTTTTGTTATGTCAACAAAACATAATAAATAAATTAAAAAATAATAAACTCATAAAAGAATAACTAATACACACAAAACTTGGCACACCACCAGACAGTCCATCATGTTAAATGAATATCTCGGTCAGTAACAAAAACAAACTAATTTCTTCTGGGAAGTTTGACTTTAAAGATACTACCAAAATATATTTTACTCACAGAAACATGCAATATTTCATACGAAACCTTCAAACTTCCTATTTTCAATGATATATAGATTGTCACAAAAATCGAAATAATACTAATCGATATTTGACATAGAGTGCCATTGTCCATTTGTCATGATGTTTTAAAACATCTATATCTCACAAACGATGAGACCGACGATAATTTGGAAGGCACCATTTGAAAGAAAAATACTACAACACAGTGTAGATGTGGAGTGGTTTGACAGAAAAGTGGACTTGTGATAAATAGACAAATATGACGTAAATTTTGTTTTCTGGTGTGAAAAACTTTGTCGTATTTTCTAGCGACTAAATCCAGTAACTTTAGCAATTTATTATTATTTTTTTATTGTGATTTAGAAAGTTTTGGTTATAAGAATCTATAGTACAGATCATTAGCTTTACAATGGTACTTAGATTATTGTGATTGGACTATTTTTAGAGGCTGAAATGTTGATTTGTAAAAAAAGTTTTTTTATTTTGTCTATATTGTAGATATAGACACAAAGTTTTGACAATATATTGTCGATGGCCATTTACAGGGTTTTAACCAACTTAGAATGTAGGCTACTTATACAGATTTCTAAACAACACTATAAAATTATAATAAAATGTGTTAAAAGGCATACTGATAAAAGTATAGTAATCACCTGCTCGAAGTCACCAACTGTGATAGAAATTTGTTTGTTAACATTCTCTGGTAGTTTTTTAAACTTCGGAAACTGAATTGCCAAGTAGTTGACAGAATTCCACTGGGCTTCACTTAGTGCTGCTATTTCGGGTTTTTTAGGTAATCCCTGATAAAAAGAAAGAATAAATATTATGTATTCACAGAATTATGAAAAAGTGTATTTTTTTCTTATAGTTTCATCAAATGTAAGAAAGTAATAAACACTTTATATCCTCAGTTGTTACATGTACAAAATTATGATCTATTCATTGAACTATGTGTTTACATAAATATTAAATATGTAAAATATTAAATATGTCTGAAATTAAAATTTTACCCAATTGGAGAACTAATTCTTTTCACATTATAATAATTTTCATAAGATTTTTCATATTTGTAGTGAATGGTTTTTGATCAACCGATTTTGTTGCAAATTATCAAATTGATAACTAATCATCAATTATTGTAAAGAATTAGAGGTTAAACTTATGTAATTCTTAAGCAGGTTTTACATGAAATTTCATAATGTTTTTAGATTGATAATTTATATATCCTATAACGGAATAGATATTTTAGTTTACCATTTTCAAAAGAGGAATATGGTTTAATTAACCTTTTGAACGAATAATGACGTAACAGTCATGTCGCCACGCTACAAGCCACCCCGCAGTAACTATGTCACTGTTGCGTTTTTATATTAATCTTAAAGCAGTATGAACGTATATGTTGCGATATACTTATTTTTGTTTGTGAAATACCCTGCCATCCCTCAGCGATTTTTAGAAGCAAATTATTTTAGTTGTAATTACATCCGATAAATGTTAGAAGCTTGTTGTATGAGTAATGTGTAGTGCTACTGGGTGGACCAAATGCTAGGATTAGTGTCCCCCCTTCAGTTCGGCTGTTTCACGGCTACCAGCAACACAGGTTATGTTTATGTTTTCGTGAATAATAGCTTGATATTTTAGGACAAGGCTTACAAAATGGATCAATTAGGAAGCAATGAAATCTTTGAAATAATTATGAATCCTGAAAGTGGTGACGAAAGTGATGTTTGAGTGATGGCGGCTCGACACTTTCCTGAATTTATATCAGCAACAGGAAAAAAGAAAAGCCTAGAAGGAAATGATTTGTTTGTAAGTGTACAACTATCCAGCCCCCCCTCCCAAAGAAAAAAAACTCCATGCATGTGCAGGGAATGTGAAGTCTTTTTGTACCTACCTGAATGGTTCTGTGCCTACCATACTACAAAAAACCTTTTAAGTTAGTATAAATATTTTAAAAGACTTATCTTTTTTACATGATATAGGACTATACAATGTGAATGTATATTTGTATTTAAAAAATAAAACTACTATAATCTTTGTATAGACGGCTTTTCTTTATTTTTCCTATTGGTTACTACCAAAATTGGGGTTATTAAAAAAAAAAAAAAAATTATATCAAAAAAGTGGTTAAATGACATTTTCTCACAAAATGCCATAATTTCTGAACTAACACAACAAAAAATATCATTATAATGACAAAAAAGTTATTTAACGAATTAAAAAAAATATTTTTTTTGTAGCCTGTTGGATGTTTAGAAAGTTACTGCTCAAAGGGCTAAATTGAAAAATAGCACAACATGTGGTTTGTTGCATGATTTACAATCAACACATTGAGAAGCAATGTCATTGAGGAGCTTAAACATAACAAAAATGCTTATGAAACTCTTAAAAGTTCATTCTCTTGAAACATTAGAAAAACGTTTTTACTTTGGATTCAATCATTGAATATGGTAAAGTCATTGAATATGGTTTCAGATGAGCTCTTAGGTTTACTGTCATTTGAGTAGCTATGTTTAAACAGGTTAATTTAATTTCCACTATTTAATTTTTTTTTTAATTTAATTTAAGTTTTTTTTTCAGATTAGTTTTTACTATTGAAACCCTTTAATTATCAAATAATAAGTAATTAAATTAATACTGGATATACATCAATGAACTGGTTGATTTTAACAAGACTGAAGATTACTGGGTATATTTTTATTAATTTGATGTTACTGAAAAAATAAAAATAAATAAATAAAAATAAAACAATATAAATCCAGTGTTTAATCTACTTATATTTTATATTGTGCCTTATTTTGGTTAATATGCCCTGTTTTGTTGCAAACACTCTGTAAGACTAGTGTAACTTTGTCACAAAATCGGGGAATTTAGCAACACTGGATTGTGCAAGCTATACAATGCACAAAATGGTATCACCATTTTGAAACCCACATTATAACATCAAGTTGCAAAGCAATCAAGAAGCAGAAAGCAGCATGCATTTGCTGTGCAAGCACTTTATACAATAAATTTAATATAATAAATATGGTTCAATATAATAAATCTGATACATCTATAAATATTTAGCTAGAGTTAAAACTTACTGGAACTGTTCCACCAATAGGTCCACGAATTAAGAAATTCCATTCTGGTTCAGTAATTAAGCCTGCTTGTTTGAAGATGCTAGTACATAGCATAAAGCTAAACACAAGTTTATGCTTTTCAAACAAACCTCTTGATACATTTGTGTAGACAGACAACGTGATCTGATCTAAAAGTATTTGTAATCTAACTGCCAAGTCTGATGAAGGAGGGCTGCTAGTGATAACAGTATTGAATACCTTGAGCATACAAGCAATGTCATGTTAAGTGATTATTCGTTATTATATATACACATTTATTAAATCTATATTTATTTGTAAACTATTAAAAATAATAACAATAATACTAAGTGAAACAAAAATGTTGGGTCTGGGGAGGGGGGGATTTCTTATGTTTAATTAACTAATAATGAATTAATATGTCGGGTTGAATCATTCTGCCAAATTTAATTGAACCATTCTGCCATTATCTTAATATAAACTGATTTCTGTGGTTAAACTAATTATGCTATTACCCAGCCGTGATTCAGCCACAATCCCATAAGTTATTATTATTTTGAAAATTCACGAGTGTGAAAATTAATGTAATTACTTTGGGGTCACTAGAACAACCTAAAAATGTTCTTAGCTGTCCATTTTTAGATGTAACAGCAAACACAAAAAAGAAAAAAAACACACTATGAAAATACAAGTATTGACACTGATTTCTCATTGCACAATGTCCGTGACTTTTTGATAATGCGTAGTGTACGAAAACAGACCATACTCTTTCCAAAAATTTCCAAGCAAGAAAATAGATGGGGAGAGGAATTTCTCCCATAGTAATGAGAAAATAAAAATTAATCATTAGTTATCATTTATATAATATATTTCGCATTAATTTGTACTAAGCAAAGTTGTAACCTTATACGTATATTGTTTGATTGTTTTTCTCACATGTTAAATTCACCTCAACTTGAAAATGTTGAATCTATAAAAATGCTACAGATGGACATCATTTCTAAAATAGTCTAATTGTTTTATTATGAGTTGAAAATGTCGAGAACCATCACATACTCTATATTGAAATTATCACATACTCTACAAATAACAATATAAAATTGCCTACAGAACAACCAATAACTTGAAAACTTGAAATGCTTCATAACACCAAAAAATAAATTCCACACTTATAAATATGACAGAATAGGAATATATGAGTTATCATGCAATGACTGTCCAAAGAAATATATGGGGCAGATGTGAGAATTGAAATCTACTGGGGTTTGAATTTAATTTATTTTATTTTTTAAAAAGAAGGAATGTAATTAATTTGCTCAGATTTTGGCTATTCAGCCATTATCAAGTTAGGCTGTAATTTGTCTGTTGTCATAAATTATAAAACACATTTACAGGTAATACTTACACTGACACAAATTAACTAGGATTCATTTTATGTTACATGTGTAGTTGGCCCATTGTCTCGACGCATATTGTTGCTGGTGTTTACTTGTACAGATATTGGGTGGGAGGTTCCTATCTATGTTCGGTATTATCGTACTATATATTGGAATTGAAATGTAGTTTTTCATTAGGTATAGAATTGATGTCATTTTTGAAATTTGTATGTATTTCAAATTGTCCCGAATCATTTATTAATTTTCCTATTTAGAGTGATGGAGTATTTTTAATGATTTGTCAAAACTAGAGTAGTTGTGGTTTGTTTAATAATATGGCAAACTTAGAGTCAATTATTGTGGGATTAGAAGATTTTAATGCAATGGTATGTGAAATTTATATATTAAAAAAAAAAAAAAGATCTTCTAGTGTATGCTATATACTTTTTCAAACAATCAGAACACAATAGTTCTTAAATTCCCGTACTCTCAAATTTGTTGTCATGGGTTTCCTTTTAATGCAAGACATTATATAAATTGTTTATATGCAATGGTATAATCCTGCTTTTGAAATCTACAACCTACATTCTGCTCTAATTCCTTGTTAAAATTAAAAAAAGATATATATTTTTTTGTTTTTCTTTAATCTACTGTAATTTTAATTATTTAATGTTTTATCAAATAAATAATTTACTATCTGAAAGTACTATCACTAAAAGGATGGTAAATAAATATTTATCTTGTTCTCAAAACAAAACATTTTCTTTCTTCTGCTGACACAACTTATAGATGTTGTGAACAAGTCAGACAAAGTACAAAATGCTAAGTAGCATTGTCTTTGTACTTTCACAGTGTTATTATATTTACAGCAACATAGATGAAACACCAACTATTTGAAAGATTGAAATGTCTATGGACACACTTCGTATGTAAAACTGTATTTTAATAATTAATTAATTACATCATTATCATAGCAAAACAAAACATTGACGTTCAACTCTATTTTTTGACAAAATCATAAATCAAAAATCATTTTCATTTCAGATCAAAATTTACCATGTTCCAAAAAATTTGTTGCATCAAATATCTATTTGAGTACAAGTATTTAGTTCTTTTATGCCAAATTTTGCCATTCTCACCAACCTAGCATCCTGGGACTGGGCACTTGTGGGCCATGCTTAATTTGGCACTGATGAAGACTCCTTGCATGCCTAAAAGAAACCTAAATATATTTTTAAAAGTCTACTGAAAAGTAATAATATTTTTATCATTAAGTAGTTTTTCCCATTAATTTTGAATTAGTTCAATCTACAAAAATGTGTAAATATTTACAGATTTGAACTTTGTATGTTATGTTTTGAACCTCAAATCTCCACAGCCAAAAATATCAAAAGTTATCTGAGTATTATGGTATTATGGAGTTGTAAAACTTATTGAAATTTCATGGTTTTAAAGAAAAAAACGTATAAGTTATAGAAATTGTTGGTTTCCTTCGGGATTTATTGACATTCCTTCTTAGTTTTAAATCAGTGGTTTTAAATTTTTGTGTAAGGAAAACTTGCTTGTTTTTAAGAAAACACAAAACAAAAATTGTAACCCTGAATCTAGATTTAATTCCAAGTGGAAATTATTTGCTTAGGACATTAACAAACCTAATTATCTTGTACAAGAGATACATTGCTTGCACCTACCTGGTTAAAATATTTTAACGAGAATTGATACATTGGGTCAATATTTGCTAGCATTGCAACCACAAAATATAAGCAGGATCCACGGGAAGCAACTGATCTGTATTTTTCTCTGGCCACTGATATTTTTTCTTCAGTTGCTTCAGTTTCCATTAGCCGTGAAGCAATAATAGCAGCTGTTTCCTGCACACATATTAGACTTTAAATATAAAATATATAACAAATAAATGAAACACTGAAATTGATATTAAAATTATATAAGCACTTATGAACGAATAAATGAATATTATATAATAGAAACAATATGTTTTTTATATTAGACATTTTTATATACAGCTTCAAGTACTAGAGAGAAGAAACCAAAATTTATTAACAATTTTTGTATTAAAATATTATGTTTCATACTATACTTTATGTACACAATGTTTCCAAACATTGACAAATTGAAACAAGTATAGTCGAACCTGCCTAATTCGAACTTATGTATTTCAAAACCGCGGAAAATTCGAATTTTTACCATGCTCCTTTGAGATTACTATATATAATGTAAAAAAATTGTTTATAAATCAAACATTTTTTGGATAATTCCAAGTTAAAACCAACAAAATTTGTTAAGAAAATGATGAAAATCAGTCTGTAATATAGCCAGAGTAACATTGTTAAACAATCAACTCTACTTTAAATCGCTTTTATTATGGAGTGGACTGCCCACAGATGAACAGAAATAGAAAAATACAAGGGCATCCATCACATCCTCTCCCCTCCACATTTATCTGCATTTGACAAGTGCTGCGCGTGCATCTAGGCTGTACTGTTTGTTGAGTCGCTTTCTCCCTTGCGACTCAACAGTCAGTTGGTTTGTGACACAGTTCCTGAAAGTTGAGTCTCTTTTAAGAGTTAATGTTGTGAGTCGGTGTTTCACTTTTTATTCAACTGTGTTTTCCGCTATGTCTATATTGAAACAACGATTGTACAAAACATTAATTAATTTTAACAGAGAAAGTCACTGCTATCCGTGTAGTGCAAAAGAGCGTTAAAAAAATTGTAGATAATGAAATATTTAGTAATATTGCTGAATATGTTATCTACTTATTTAAAATATAAGGGAAAAAATATGAATAGTGCATCAAACAAAAGCGGAAACGACCAAAAAAAGAGTAAAAGAACTGGAAAATCCTGGTGTTGATGATTCCATGCGTAAATGACTTAAACAAGCGTGAGACAAAAAAAAAAATCCCACTTGGGAAAGTAGATCATTTGTTTGCACTAAAGCCAAGGAATTTGACGTATTTAAAATAAATAAATGTAATTAATTGTAAATATTGTACTGTAGAGTATTAAAAAAAAGATGATTTCATGTGTTAGATTGGAAATAAATTTATTTATTTTATTGTGATAAAATTATATTTAGTTTGGTTTTTTTTTTACCTGAGCATCTAACTTTTCTAATTCAAATTTTTGAATAATTCGAATTTATATTTGGTCCCTTAAGCTTCGAATTAAACAAGTTTCACTGTATAACTATCACAAGTTTTTTATCTGCTGTAAACATTTGGTAAAAAATTTAACATTTTAAATTTCAACCTAAATTATTTATTTTCATTGAATATTGTAAATTGTATATATATTTCTATAAACTATTAAGTCTAGTTCAGTTTAATGATGTTACAACATCACTAAGTATGAGTGATAGAATCCTTAATATCCATTCAAACAAAATTGTTAATAAAAATAACTGAATACGTAATTGAAATTGAGTGTTGTAGAGCAAATAACTACACATTAGCAATGATGTATGATCAAATTCAAATATATCTCGATAAAAATAATAAATAAAACAATATTTATTTGAATAACTTGTTTCCATCAATGTTTAAGATGAACCATCAACATAATAAGGTAAAGAGACCCTAATACCTTACCTTACTCTCATTAAGTGTTTCTACAAGTTCTTCATCATCCAAGATATTTCCTTCACTTGCGAATAACAGCTTTAAAATTTTATCTTCTATTCCTTTTAACTGGCCTTTGTCATTATTAATCCTAACAATCAATTCAGTTCTTAGCTGTTCTAAGTCAGGTCTCTCAAGGCGTACAACATCTCTAAAAACAACGATAATACCATTATGCTAATAAAGCCATTTTGTACATAAATGTAAATATTTTGCACAACTCCAAATTAAGCAAATATAAACTCAGAACTAATAAAAAGAATATATTCTTAAATATTGCTTTCTTGGTCAGTTCGGAAAAAATGTTAAAAAAACAAAATTCATAATTTTGTATGTAGAATAAAATATTTTTCCATTTTTCTTAAGTTGAATATTTTGAAATTAATTTTCTGTCTATTATTTGTTTTTCACATTACACATTTTCTGTATTTATAAAACTTTTATAATTTCTGTTCTCTTTTGTGCTTTTTCTACAAGTTTATTATCTATTTGAGGCCTCACAATGATTTTTCTCATGGAAGATTGCTTGTTCTTAGCCATATATATATATACTGTATATATAAATTCTGTATCTCATAAAAATTATATTTTATCATCATACAATTATTTATGTATAGCACACCTTTGCTTAAGTTATGTTATATGTATGATTTTTAGACTACTCAGTAACCTTTATCCTAGTGCAATATTTTAAAAACAAGTTGGCCCTATATTAATATATTGATTCACTTTTGCTGTGTAATTAAGTGTCAAAACAATTACTTCTTCCAAACTGTAAATATTATATGGCACACAGATCATCATGTGGATTAATCATGTTTCCATTTTACCATATTAAAACAAAATTATCCAGAAAATTTAGTGAGCATATTTAAAACAGATTTTTATAAATTATTGGAGGAATTTTTCTTTAAATATTAACTGTAGCTGGCTATACCACTACTAGAACTTATATTTAACTATTTAATATATCATTGCTCTTTGCACAAAGAAAAATATGTATTATTCATTGATAGGAGAAAAAATTATAAGTTCCTCTACAAATTATCTGTTTTCTAACCATATCCTTGTAAAGCTTGTGCAGATTAGAGTATAAAAAATCAATGTGGTAAAAGATATTAAAACAGTTTTTAGGGTCAATTTACAAGACAAATTAATAATTATAATTACATAAAAAAAGATACAATGGCTGTAAAAATTAAATTAAACTTAAAATTTTATCTTAAAAAATATAGATAAACTAGTACAAAATAGTATTCTATTTGCTAGAGAATAAGAAGGGGTAGTTAAATTTAATAAAAATGGGTTCAAAATAAAAATTAATGTTATCACTATTTAAAAAATTTGGGGTATAAATGGGGTAGTGATGCACAATATATATAGCCTCTCATATCCAAGTGTTAACCTCACCTTCTCGCTGGTGTACCCTTGTTTCAACTGATGAGGCTCTGACGACCGAGTATTGGCGGTATAACCATAGCACCCCAATCCAAGGTGGAACAGCATATGCCGAGGGATGGATGGCTGATGGGCAATCAGTCGCTAATATGCAAACTCTAGATACAAGGTGACTTCCAAGTAGTACATAACCTTATCCAGTAAGAGGCTCTGCTGGATGGACTGTTTAACTCCTCAATTACTCGTGGTAACAAAATGAACCCAAATAATTCAAACAAAAAAATACATAGATGAACAAGCTCTCAAACCAAAACCCAAACCTGTGGCAGTGGAGGCTGGCGAAAGCAGCGCCTCAAAGCCAGAAGGTGGGGTTGAGAAACTGGTCAAAGAGACCTAGGTTGGGCAAAAATAAGGTAAGGCTGAGTGGAGCTGCCTTCAAAAGATTCAAGTTCCTATTGAAAGAAGGATATTCGAAAATTGAGCAAGGAGATTAGCCATCCTGAAGAAGGAAGAATTTATTGTTCCTAGGAAGGAAGGTGGGACTCAAGCTCAGCCTACTAATAAAAGGCATAGATCCGAGGATGAAAGCCCGAGGGAGGCCAAAAACCCTAAGCAGAAAGAGGGCACACTTGTTGTCCTATCTAAAAAACCGTAGGCTAGGAGGCAGAAAGATGTCTCATATAAAAGTGCCTTAGAAGGTATTAAAGTGGCAGTGATGTCTAGGAGATTTCCAACTGAACTCCTTACAACGGACCAGATGGACCAAATTTTCTCAGCCCTTATGGACATAGTGGATGAGAGGTATAATGAAACCATTAAACATAAGTTCCTAACATCTGTCTATAAGGCCGGCTATTTAATGTTGCTTTGCAAAGATGAGGCCACAGTTGAATGGGCCAAGGCGGTGGTAGTTGATCTACACCCTTGGGAAGGCTCAGAAATGTGGGCCACCAAGGAGGCAGATATTCCTCAAGGATGTATCCTAATGGGTTACTTCTTCAACTCAGCGGCAATGCTGGCGGAGAGGATGCTACATCGGATCCAAGGGCAGAACCATGGAATCAAAACCTCCACCTGGAGGGTGATAAAGAAGGAGGCGAGGGGTAAATCTGCACTCCTAATCCTCTTACTCGATCAAAACTCAGGGTCCATATTGGAATCTTTGGGTAATAAATTATCTTTTGGGTTCAAGGAGGAGGCTATCAAGCTAAGGAAACCTCATAAACCACCACTGGAGGAGGAGAAATCCGATCCTCAGGACATAACCACCATGGAGGAGGAGAAATCCGATCCTCAGAATACAACCACCACGGAGGAGGAGAAATCCGATCCTCAGAATATAAATACCACAGAGGAGGAGAAATCCGATTCTCAGGACACGCTCACTATAGAGGGACTGGCCCTCATTCCTCAGACACATCCTGAATATGGAGTGCGTGCAGGTGAACCTCCACCATGCGATAGCTGCTTCTGCTACCTTATGCAAAAGGTTTGCCCAAGGCACAAAAATGGTGGGACTAGTTCAGGAGCCCTGGTTCAATGGGGGACGTATTTGTGGACTAGGCACCAAAAACTGTAAGTTGATTTATGATAGATCTGCCCTGGTACCGAGGGCGGCGATTCTTATTAACAAAACCATTAATATAATGATTCTCTCAGAATTACCAGATGCTGATACAGGCACAGTAATGGCAGAACTGAGTGTCGCTGGAGGAAAGAAGAAGGTAGTTTTGACCTCGACATACTTTCCTGGAGAGGAGAAGGAGAGGTATCACCAGAAACAGTGAAACGACTTATCAGCTACTGCAAAGCCAACAGGAAACACCTAATCCTGGATGTCAATGCCAATGACCACAATACCATCTGGGGGAGCACCGACACCAACGATCGAGGTGAGTTACTTTATGAGTACTTACTACTAACATGGTGGTGGCTAATAAGGGCAATCGCCCAACATTTATGAACTCTATAAGGCAGGAGGTACTCGACTTAACCTTAGTGTCTAGAGGTGTTACAAAACTAATAAGTGATTGGGAAGTGTCCGGGGAGGCTTCTTTTTCTGATCACTTTATGATCATGTTCAAAGTGGGAGCTTGTAGCGTGATCAACCAAAAATATAGGGTTCCTAGCAAGACCGATTGGGAGGGATACAAAAGTTCCCTACAAAATGGCATAAAGGATATACAAAAAAAAAAAATCTATAAACGACCTGGAGAGTACAGCTAACCTCACACCTGAGCCCATAATGAGGGCCTTTGAATCCTCAAAGGCCCTCATTATGGGCTATCCAGCTGTCCTCTCAAAACCAAAAAAGTACCCTGGTGGAACAATGAGCTTAGCAAACTGCGAAGCAAAGCCAGAAGGGAATTTAATAAAGCAAAGAGAACAAATAATTGGAGAGAGTACCGTAAGGCTCTAACTGAGTTCAATGAAACACTTTGTAAATTGAAGCGTAGCTCATGGAGGACCTTCTGTGAGAGTCTTAATGAAGCACCTTGAATTAGCAGAGTGCAGACGGCTCTTTCAAAGAGTACTCAAGAAAACATTGGTGCAATTAAACGTGAAGATGGCACCATAACATCAACCTTCCAGGAAACTGTGGAAGCTTTATTAACAAAACATTTTCCAGGTTGTATAGCACCTGGAGAAACAAGGGTGTACAATGGTTCCATAAGGAGTAGAGCAGAACTCAAGATGGACTGTCCTCTTGTCAACAAGATTGTATCGCCTGAAAAGGATTAAGTGGGCCATAGGGTCCTTTAGGCCTTTTAAGGCTCCAGGCCCTGATGGAGTGTTCCCGGCACTCATTCAGAGAGGGCAGGGACATCTTAATCTCAACACTGATCAAAATGTTTAGATCCAGTTTGTTATATGGCCACGTTCCTCAAGTATGGAGGAAAGTAAAGGTCATATTTCTATACAAGGGGGGGTGCAAAACCCCTGGACGACCCAAAGTCTTACCATCCAATTAGTCTCTCGTCGTTTATGCTCAAAACAATGGAGAAACTAGTGGACCAATACATTAGAATGGACGTTTTAACAACCGCACCTCTTCATAAATACCAATTTGCTACCAAAAAGGCAAATCAACAATATCAGCATTGCATCAACTTGTCAAGGCCATAGAGGAAGCGCATGAGTCAAAGGGGATAGCCCTATCCAATCTTTATGGACATAGTGGGCGCCTTTGACAATGCTGCCTATGACTCAATGACACAGTCTCTCAGTAAAAGAGGGATTCACAACTTTATCATTAAATGGATAAACAACATGCTGATGGATAGACAGGTATCCACCAGCATTGGTAGCGCTACACATGAAGTAGGTACCACAAGAGGCTGCCCACAAAAGAGAGTTATCAAGCAAAGTTGGCTAAAGTGCAAAGACTAGCATGTCTAAGAATCATAGGTGCCATGAAAACAACACCCACTGCCGCGATGGAGACCCTTCCAAGCTTGGATCCCCTACCGGTTGCAATTAAGGAGGAAGTTATGAAGCAGGTCCTCAAACTACATGAGGAATACCATTTCAAAGTAGGAAACCTCAAAGGACATCTGGAAATTCTCAGAGCCACTCCTTTATTGGATATGGCTGCTGCGAGTGACCGATGAAAGTAAAAATGATTTTTGATCACAAATACAATGTTCACTTCCCCATTAGGGAAGACTGGACGGGAGGCACGGAATGTGTGCCGGCGGACTCCCAAAAGTGGTTCACAGATGGATCCAAAATGGAAGGTGGTGTGGGACCAAGGTTCAAAAGACATGTGTCCTTCTGTGCTGACGCCACCATCTTTCAAGCAGAGGTACATGCCATCCATATGGTGGTGAATCATCTAATCACTAAAAACCAATGCAAACAGAAAATTAGCATCATGTCGGATAGCCAAGCGGCATTAAAAGCACTTCAAAGTAACAACTTGAGATCAAAGATGCTTCACGAGTGCCATCAGGCCCTAAACCAACTGGCGGACAAGAATAAAGTTGAACTTGTCTGGGTGCCAGGGCATGAGTTAATAGCAGGCAATGAGGAAGCAGATCAGCAAGCTAAACTTGATGCATCTAAACCCTTTACAGGGCCATCTCCTATGTATGGATTTGGTCCTAGGGATTACCAGGAGGTTATTACCAACTGGGTCAACAAAGTAATCAACAGAACCTGGAATACATTGCCGGGTCTTATACATTCCAAGAAGTTCCTTAGCCCTAATAAAAAGAGGGGGAAGGTAGTGCTAAACCTAAGCAGAATTGAGCTAAAACTCCTCTGTGGTATACTAACAGGACATATCCATTGGAGGTATCACTTAAGTAAGATGGGCCTGGTGGATGATGACACTTGCAGGTACTGTGGTGAAGAGGTGGAACGCATGGAACACATCATCATGGAGTGCCCGGCCTTATGCCTAAAGAGACATAAAATTCTAGAATTTATCTTCATTTCGGAAGAAGAATTACTAAACCTGTCGATCAGGGGTTTGATCAAAGACATAGATCTCTCCTGAGTCCAACAAGAGGGGGGCACAAAAGATCCAATTAGGTCGCAGTACAGGAGGCGTTCTAAAACACTCTCCCCAGTCTTAATAATAAAAAATAAAAAAATTTAACTTTGACACTAAAGCATGAAACAAAGTCAAGTCATCGTAACACATGAGAAAATTGAGGTTTATTAAATTTAGTAAGTGCATATCTCACATTTTGAATGTACACTATCTAACATGTTAGATTGTTAATCTTGTTAAACTATGAAAAATATATAATTTTCTTTTAAATAAATATTGTTTTTGGAAAAATTGTATACACAAATGTTAATTAGTACACAACTAACTTACTTGAGTATAGAATACTGAAAATTATATTTTAAGAAAACCTCTTTAGGCCTTTGGGTTGTAAGGTCGATCAGGTATTACAAAAAAAAAAAAAAAAAAAAAAACATACACTCTTCCCAATTGGGGAAATTTTTTGTTAAACTGCATAACAAGCTAAGATTTAGTAAATTAGTTCATAACTAAACTGAGAGAGTTGTAAAAAATAAATAAAAATTGGTTTAACCATTTGAGCTATAGAGATATGAATATATTTGTACAATTATAATATGCTCTAATATACCATCTAATAATGAAACTATATAAAGCTACACATAAAGATATATAATTTTATCATATGAATAAAAACATATATTTATGAGTTAGTATAACTTACGCCAATAACTGATCTTCCAATCCAGATGGGGTAACAGTAAAATTTACAAGCGTTACTTGAATGCATATTTCAGGTAAATAATGAGGATTGGAAAGTTTAGTAGTAACATACAGTCGAAAGTTATTATCATACTCTATATCTGAATCTCCAAGACGAATCAAGGTCCTACCACCCTAAAACATCAATGAAATTATGTTTCATATTCCCACATTCATATGGAAGGTCTTAATTTTTTTTAAGGAGGAAGAGGTATAGTTCTTAGAAAAATTCCCACATTCGTATAAGTTCTTATGTATTTTTTTTAACACACAGACCGCTAAAATACATACATTTTAGTGTTACGGATGCTAAATTTTAATTTTTTGATCCCCTCCAGACATTCTGCGGTGTATCTATATTTTAATATTTTGCTAGAAATGGATCCAATTGCTGTTGTCAGACAGAAAGACATGTTTTGATTGTTTACAGGATAAGTTAATTAAATATTTAAAAATTAAACTAATAGGACAATTTATTTCAATATGCATAAAATGTTTAATTTATATCAATATTACATATATACAATAATATAATAAAACCTCTTTATATCAATAACCCATATATACACCAAGTTTTTATTATTTCCAAATCCAATCAGTTGTTATACATTTTTCTTACAATCAATCTTGTTCCATTTAGTAGGCCAGCAATAATATTTAAGTTTCGTAATAAAATAACCACTGTTCCACCCTTAAGTTTTAAACTATGTGAGGTTAATCCAACTAGATCTAAACTATTTAGAAATTATGAAGGATATTGTATTATTACATGTGCTTCATCTGAAATTAAGTTATTGATACTATTACATTCCTTGTAATTACCAGATAACATGTTAATTACTTTTTCAATAATTTCATTGCATGCTCATTTTTTGGAGCAAGTATAGCAGCTATTGATAATTCTTTTACATGGTCTTCTTCACTATTAATATAATTTTCATAAATTTCAGAAACAATGTATTTATCTGCAATTCTGCAATAAAAGCTTGTGGTATGTTAATATATTCTACACATTCATCTGTTGAGGTAGGGTACTCACGATTACCTATTTTGTAATACTCGATTTTTGAATTTTGATTTGGTACCAATATATCAGTTGCTGAAAAGGAATTTTTGTGATTGGTTGAAAGATAGACGACGTAAGTCAAGTTAACATCTGTAAATAACATTTGAAATAAGGGAAAGAAAAATTAAAATAGATTTCCAAAAATATGTATTATAATAAATAATGTTTAGTTTTAATATAGACTTGGTATTTCAAATGAAAATTTATGTATGTAAAAGTGAGAGTGTGTGTTACCAAGCAAGAATGATTTGGACAATGTCCGTGGAACTAGAAATGTGAACCATGTGCTATCATCGTAAGCGTGCAGGCACAAGGTTTTACAGAGAGTCTAGAGATAGCATCTGAAATGGTCAGACGTGTTTGTGAGTAATGAAAGAAAAGTTTGGAGGACAATGAAATTTGTATTTGAGTGATTTTTTGAACATGTGAACAATGTAACTTAATGTTTAAGAGTCTAGAGACAACGTTTAAAGTAGACGGACGTATTTTCGTTTGTGGGAAAGTTATTTTTGAGAACAATGTAATTCACATAAATATATCTTTGTGGTCAAAATAATGTAGACAATTAATAAATATAGGAACGTTTGAACTATAAAGTGAATAAAAGGAGTTGTTGTTTTAAAAAAAAGACTTTAGGCTTCTTAAAAGCAAAATGGACAGTGCAATAAGAAAGCATGATGTGGTAAAAAAGTGTATTTGTTTCTTGTGAACAATTCTAAAGGTGTTTTTAATAAAAGAGACAGTGGACTTTTATCTAACTGAATTTTAAGTGAATAGCCAAGAAAGAATACATGATAATTTATGAATAGAGAATTCACAATGGAGATGATCAACCAAGGCACCATGCGAGGAATGGCGGATTTCTGTCGTCAACTAGATGGCTTCACGTTACGAAGGATATCCATCTTTAACATTACTACAAAGTGGTAACATGTACAATAGACAATACCAATACAATTTTCTAAAATTGAAATAATATTATTTTATTCATTTTACACAAAAAAGATTAATTGTAGTTTTTTAGTAAAATTAAGATGTTCTAATATTTTGTTTGTTTAATAAATTTAAGTGCTTCTTAGATAAAGGATAATTATCAAAATAGAAATAAAAAATTACTAACGCACATTGAAACTTAAAAAAAACCCCAAAAAACCATGAAATCCCTCATGTATTTATACAGACAAAACCAAGTCAATAAAAAAGCAGTTTATTTGCTTTCTGTGAAGAACATACACTTCTTTTATATGTTACAAAAAACAAAAGAATGTTGTTTTACTTCCATCCATGCACACTGATGACTCAATCGACCCTGAATCTGGTGATGCTAATAAAGGAGAAACCCTTACTTTTTACAATCTTACTAAAGGTGTTATTGACTATATTGACGAAATGAAAGCCGATTATTCTGTTTCCACAACAAGCAATCGTTAGCCTTTGACTATTTTCTAGTTGCTATTGAATATATCAGGCATAAATGTGTACTTTATATTCAGAGACAGGCCAACCACAACTGACGGCAGTTTTGGAAGACTCTTTCTAAAATGTTGCATCATGATTTCATGATTCATTAATTGACAATTTATTGTAGTCTATGTGATATTAAAAAAAAGTCTTCATTCCATCTTAGAAATTCCAGAACAGGAAAAACAAGAACTACCTGTAGCTGTAGGTGAAACTAGTCGCTATTTCCTGTGTGATAGAAAAAAAAAATCTTAAAACAAAAACAAATTATCTTTCATGTTCAGGTTACATTTGCAAAAAAAAACACAACTTTCAACATTCATCTAGTGCACTTCTCAAACTAAGTGTGGATGAGGACAGTAATTGAATGAGATATGGACCTAATTTAATAATATCTAAATAAATTCTTTAATACCCAATATTTTAAATTATACTATACAATACAATTATAGTAAGTAATTACCAATGCAATTATTTTGTCCTAGCACATGACTAATACAATGCAGTCCAGACAATGCATGCGAGTTCTAGTGAGACAACATTGCTCGTGAGTTTTGAAGGGTTAAGACAGAAAAAGTGATCATGTAAAAAAATCCACTCAAAAAATGTTGTTTAATACCTAACCAATATAATATCTACACATATATATTGTTGTTTTGTATTTTGCAAATAATATAATAACAACTATATAGTATATAAAATGCAATGAACTGTGTGTCAATTGTTTTTTAAACTATATATTTTGAAAGAATTGTTTCAAAACATACCAGGAACAAAATAAAATAGTTTTAAAATTATATTACATCTTAAACCACTTTCAAACTAATACATATTATTAACTTACCTGAATAAATGTTTGCTTTAACAAAATGGGCCCCAAAGTTGGGTCCAAAGTTTCACCAACTTCTTCAAGCAAAACTGGCATTCCAATGCGAATACCAGCTTCTAAGATGCGCATGAAATTTGAATCTGTTAGTTTCACAATCTTTAAGTTGTTATTTGCCTCCATTTGGCGAATCCAACGGTTTGCCTATTGCAAGAAATAACTCACATTGTAAAAATATAAATAAAATAATTTATAGAATATTTTTTTCAATAATTACAATTTATTTAAATATTTATATAAACAATAGGTACAATCATGACCCAACTAATATTTTCACTAATGAAGTGTGCTCCTCAAATTATGCCTGTTTTGTGTCATTTTGAATTTTCCTGTAAATGAACAGTTAGTAATCTCTTCTCTGATCAATATTATAAAAATAAAACCGACCTTATTAAGTTCTTAGAAACAAATATACCTTGATTTGTCAGTGTAGGCATCCCAATTTAAGTTCTTTTTTCAATTTTCAAACTAATAAACTTTGTAGGAGACAGTTTTTTGGTTTCATTAGCAAATCTAAAAGATTGAAAATGATGCTCTTAAAATTTAAATGAAATTTTATAGTACAAGTTTTTTACAAGGTTAGAGAAAATTTATGGTGAAGAAAGCAAACCTACAAAAATATAGTATTTAATTTCTTGAACTAAATTAATATCAGTGATGGCTTATGAGTTATTAGTGTGGGGGTTCATAGAAATTCATGACTTAAAAAATAAAATCAACGTTCAAAATTTATTTAATAATAATTTATTGAAATAAATCAAGTAATTATAAACAACTCAAATATATTAGGAACTTTCAAAATTCACCGTTTAAAACATAATAAAAATACCAATATTAATATCAACTTCTTAGTATTAGAATATGACTTAAAATTGTGATTATGCTCATATGGGTTGAGTATTCATACTATAACTAATTGTACAAAAACCCTCACTTAGATTATTAAACTTCTAATTAAAATTTATGCATTGATAGAAAATCTGTCACAGGAAAAAACAATCTTATGTACAAATTCTTTAAACAAACTTCATTTTTTCCTCATTTTTCGAAGCAGCTTTTTAAAATTGGGGATGTTGGCAATCATTTTTTGTTTGTTTCCTTCAATAGAAAGCATTGCTAAAGCACTAACCTGTCCCTCGACCATGGTACCCCTTAAAAAGGTTTTAATCCTCTTTAAAGTGTAGAAAGGTCTTTCAGCCTCAGGAGTTTGTTGTCAAAGGAATTGTAATAACAATTAACAATAGTTTGTAAGTCTCAGAAAAATTATTTTGTAAGTTGTTTTCTATAATAAAGTGCAAAAGACTGACAGCACCACTTATATTTCTAAAATCTGGCATTCTATAGATAATCTGTAACTCCGTTTTCAGGCGATTATTTTCTAACATGCTGTAAATGTTGGTTGTATTTTCAAGAAGATAAGCAGGGAAGTGTTTATCATATTTCTGGAATTAGTGTGACGGCAGAATATTGTATAAATGAAAATCTTATTTTTGATTGATTTATAATTATATCACAGATTTCCTTAGCTCCCATAGGTCTACTTATGTAAGTATTTTCAACTTTCCTTTTCTTAGATGGTGCCTCTGCATTTTTAATATCCTTGTTCAATGCCTCCACTCTTTCTCCTTCTTTCTCAATTGACACTAGAAAACTTTGTATATTCTTTCGAATATGGAGAGCATCAGTATCTCTCATCTGGACTTGGTTAAATAACATGTCCACAAGTAGAATAATATTGTGGGCCTAAACAAAAAACTATGATCCTCTAACATCCGAAAATTGCGGTTGCTTGATTTACTGTAGTAGACTGTTAAGGAGTAGCTTCAAATCTCTCCATCCATTCGATCAATTGTTCTCTGTTCACAAATACTGTGTTCACAGTTCTACTTTAGACACATGGTAGTCGAGACATGAGGAATTCACTTTCCAACCACTTCATCGAGTACTGAAATTCTCAAAGGCGAGTTACTAAAAAAAATAATGAAATCGTTTAGGTTCGAGAAAAAAAAATATGTTGGTTCTAACTAGTACATTGAGCTGATAAGCGTAAAAGTACACAAATTGAGCATTTTTGTAAATATGCTGAATAATTGCCTGGACACCAGCATCCTGCCCACTCATGACATTAGCAGCGTCGTAACTCTGCGAAATTACTTCATCAAGATTATCAACTACTTTTTCCAATGCATCTTGAAGTGATCAAGCAATAGATGCAGAGTCATGTTCAGAAGGATTTCTAAATTTCCAGAAGTGCTCTACTGGTTGACAATTGTTTATGATATATCGAAAAACAGTAACTAATTGGAATGCAGACGAAATGTAAGTAGTCTTCTGCTATCACTGCAATGAAGTCTGGATTTGAAATTTCCTTTTTAATGTAGTCCTTACATACGGTAATTATGTAATCCAATAAATCATTCTGTATTTCCTTCTCTTTAAACAAAAGTGGTACTGGTAAGATGATTCTTCAAAGAGGCGTCCAAATTTGCCGAAAAAGTTAATAAGGCCTTTAAAAATACCGGGGTTACTTGACTTAGTACTTTCATCATGGTCACGAACTGCTAGCTCAAAAGCATCATAGAAATAAATGCATTCAAAAATTTTAGAAAGTATATATAGATTTTTTAATACTTGTTCATTATGTCTCTTAATGTTCAGATGATAAGCACTGTGAAGATGTTGGTGAATATCCCCAATCCCTAAAATATTTAACTCCTAGGATAGAGTTCAGGTGTGACTGTGAACATTCATTTTTTTAGTCTAATGTGGCAAATCTCAGACACCATAATTTATTTAGCTAGATTCACCACCCTGTTTTGAAAATAACAATGAAGGGAATCAGTATAAGTGATTAGTCACTCCACATCCACAAATCCATGTTTTTTTTGGTCATAGAAATTCTCTTAAAAATCTCTGTTATCTGATTTCGTTACCGGACAATACTAAGCGAAGGTGTCAGCCTGCCACCAAGTTTGATTTCTGTTTTCTTCTCTAACAACAAATTAGATAATTGTAGTTCTTTTAATTTGCTGACTTTTGTTTTAAGCGTACGGTAGTTAAAATAATATATATATTTTTTTAAAATTATAATATGAAGTTATTTTATAATGCTATATTATTTAAAAAGTATAAAAGTACAAATAATAGTTAAAATAATTAGTTAAAAATATTACGTAGTGTATAGTAAATTCACTGGCTCACTCCACTTTAGCTTCACTAACAATGCTTTGGCACAACAAATATGTGCTGTACAGGCAGCTTGTAATCGACCTTCCCTCTCCACCTAGTTCCTGCATTCGCGAGAGAAGACACATTCATAGGATGTGCTCCGGATGGAAGTGACAGTCACAAACCGTGGTATTCATGGGCGCTCGACTTGACAATTTAATTAATCACATACTGTTTATACCATTGTTTTTCCACTGGTATCTGGTAATAAAATATTATTTTAAATTACATATTGCTATTATTATTATCATTATGAAAAATCATTTCTTATTACAATTCGCCGGGGTGTTCACTTGCCCATGTGCTCTAATGGAATAACTGCTACTGTTTAAGATTATTATCAAAACATTAATGTTGTCAGAAAAAAATGACCAAATATGTATTTTTTACTGTTGTTAACTTGTCTATTGCTTTGCAAAGAGACTATACGTACACTCACTGTATCATCCATTCTCTCAGGGGTGAGGTGGTTTGGGGCTGGGTGTGTGCTTTCAAGTGAAGATTTACACAGCTCCATGTGATGCAGAGGTGGGCAATGTATTGGTGTGGCTGAACTTTTTGGATGGAAATAGGGCGATAGTACTTCCGTAGGCAGTAAATAAAGTCCATTAATAAGTTATTACCTATTATTTTTATTGATCATTGCGAAAAAATATTGACCTCAATCTCTACATACAGCAATATCATATAATACTAATTTACTATATAATGTTATATAATACTAATATTATAGGTCCAAATATAGATTGTGATATAATCGTAATCATTTAGTTAATTTAAGCAAACTCAGAAGTTGTTCCTTTATGTTCTATTTTATAAAACAGCTTTTCTACATTTTGCAACACTGAATTGCCCAATTAAAAGGTCATAATTTAGATTTGAACCAATATCTTTTTCAATAGCTAAGATTGACAAAGAAGAAAGTCTTTCTTGAGAGATTAAGAGAAGATAATTGTTTATTAGTTTCAGTTGTGAAAACGAGTATTTTGCATTTGGAACAAAAACTGGTGTTGTTAAAATTACTTGTAAAGCCACATATTATTGGGATAGACATTCACTAAATTGTTTTCAATCATACTTTTCACCGATTCATTAATTTTTATATCGGTAGGTATGGTCCTGTAGTACATTTTCAATTCTTGGTATAACCCCTCCCCATCAATGTCAGAGTTACTTGTACTTCCTGACTTAAATCTTAGTGTTTATTGTAGTCCGTTACAACAACTCAAAAGTTCCTTATCTGATTTCTCCTTCAAAGAATGAAGTCCGTAGAGAAATCCAAAATTCCTATCATAAGTCTTAAGCTCAGTAAATCTTAATTCAGTGCTTTCAGTAATCATATCATTACCAAATAGTCAGTTCTAAAAAGGTCTTCTGCTCTTTAAGCTATTTCATTTTCTCATACGTAAGAAAAGCTGGGCTTCTTTTTCCTAAATCTTGGTTTCTTAAAATCTCTTAGAATATTAAGATTGTCAGCTATTTCATTTTCAATGACCATTGCAGAAACTAAGACATTATTTTTATACTGAGTCAACCATGATAAAAACTTATCAAAATGATTAATGGCCGACCCTAGGTCCATGTCAGCTCCTTACCATATCTTGCTAATGAACTGAATTTTTACCAACAAATCATAACAAATTATTAACCTCTTCATGCATGAATTATGAAAAAGTTTAAACAAAAAATTTTCTTTTTGATTTTCTTATTTCTTAGACCTTTTTGAACACAAATTAACCTCTTATCAGAATTTTTAACATTTTTTTTAAAAATGGCGGACCCGTCGTCATATGACACCTCCATGCAATAAGAGATATAAAAAATTTGAAAAAAAAATATTAAACAAAATTTTTATTACTCATTTTTGTTTACATAATAAAATTATTTACTAAAGTTAGAGGTATATAGAAATATTTTTTTAATAATAGCTAAAAAACATATTATTGTTTTTAGTAAAAATATACAAAATTCTTAAAAAATTTGTAACACAAAATAAAAAACACACATATCTCTTAGGGAACAGTTATGAGCTACTTTTAATTGGTATGAAATGACTCCATACAATCTGGGCAAATATACACATCACATTTCTTGCACTTGAATCTAGTTTTTCTTGAGCAATCTTGAGATCGGCAACGTTGTTCTCTCGTGTTTTCCAATACTCTCGTATTGGTCAGGGGCCAGTGACCAATATTATCATATCTCAGCTCTGGGATCACATTGGAAGCCATTTTCCTTTTCTTTTTTAATTCCTTATCATTCCCTGGAAACATTAAAGACCTTCCCCCCTTTTTTTTCCATTCCCTTGGAGAATGAGAGTGTTTGCAAGAGATGATTTGAACGCCAACAAATCCATTTTTTTATCAACTGACTGTCTGTAGCACAGCCATTTCTAAGATACCATTTCTTTGACTTCAGATCAAGTGGATAATGTGCTATCATTCTGTCTGCCATATCAACTCCCCCCCCCATATAAGAATTATATTCAGAGATTGTGTATGGTCGTGTTATTGTAACAACAGTTTTTAACTTCCTGTCGTATCATTTTGCAGTATCTTAATTCTCTTAAGTACTGATCTATTATCTCATTATACACTAAAACACTGATAGTGATTACTAAAACAATACAAAACTCAAAGAATAAATATCATCGAGACATTTTTATACGATAGGGATAACTATTGAAAAAATGTCACATTATTTATATATTTAAAGAAATACAATAGTAGAGCTATTCTGGCCTATGTTCTCTTAAGTAGGCTATATCATGTTTAATGAATTTACAATATGTTGTTAGTCTATTATAATCAAATATTTTTATCTATAACTATAATATAAGTTTTGACCTGCTCTTGTGGATCAATTAGAAGTGGCCATCGTCCAGCTTGAGTCACTAAAATAGCATTTTCTGTAGAAACATCATCTCGTGGTAATCCACAACTGTTCCACATTCTTATTTCGTATGGGTCCGCTAACACTGCAATTAAACTGATTTCATAAAAGTAATTAAATTGGTGTATGCATGTATTAGTAATTTTAACAAATTTTCTATGTTATAATCAAGTTATTTATAATTACAATGCATGGGATTAATACATGAGTAGTTCCATAACAGTTTAAATAATGTGTAACATTGAACTAACTAAAGCTAACTCACATTTTAGGGTAACTCCAGTTTCAAAACTGTTTGTATACTTATGAATTACATACAACTCTGAAAAGCACTAATTAAAGAAGATGCAGGGACGAAGGTATAGAAGCTAGTATGGTTTTCGTAACTAGAAATTTCTCAGGTATGAATAGAAAGTAGAAATTTTAGGTAAACAGTTAATAAATTAAATGAAAAGTGGGGAGACGTTAATCTACCTTATAAATGCTTGTTATTATGTTTTGTAAATTATTGTATTTAGAGATAAACATTGAAATTAATATTAACAGTTTTGTAAAATGTAAATACTGTAGATTATATACTCTTTTAATTTTGAGTTGTTGATGGAGCTATAATACTAAATCACTTCAGAAAAAAGAAAAAGGAAGAAGAATATATTAGCTGTACAGTACTACCTCGTTTATCCGGACCTCATTCAACCGGATGTCCGGATTATCCGGATCGATCCGGAACAAAAAATAAAAAATTTAATCAAGGATAAAATAAAGCTTAAAGTTTCAAAATATTTTAATAATTACTGTATTTTGAATAATATTTTAAATAATATTTATAATGTTTTGAAACTTTAAGCTTTTGCTTTATTTTATCCTTGAATATGGAGTTTCAACAAGAAATATCTGCTATTACATTAATGTTGATAAAAACGTGATTTCCTCAACACTACAGTGTCGCCTCGAGGTATTAGGGCGGGTTGTTGATGCACTGGGAAGAGAAAGTGGAGGAGCAATGACCTCTGCGTCACCATCCCCCTACCCCGATGTGCCATGACAGTGACCTTGTCTATTGTCTATGCCGGCGGGTAGTCTATCACGTGCTAGCGACCGGAATACATCATTACCATATCGTGCTGTGCCGTGTTTAGTTTCTTTGCATTTTTGATCGGATACGGTTAATAGTATTATTAGGGTGTCTAGCGACCGGGAAAATCGGGAAAAGTCAGGGAATTTGAATTTTCTGGAAAAGTCAGGGAAATGTCAGGGATTTTTTAAAAAAACCGGGAAAAAAATAAAGAATGCCTGATATTTTAGAAAGTGTAATGACGATGCCTGTAACGGTCCATAAAGAAAATGTACAACTGTGAAATAAATATAAACCCGGTGCATGTTTACAACGCATCATAAACCATCATGTAATTTTTACAACTTTATTGTTGTCGGGTTGCTAAGACTCAAGGGTGTAAATCAGTAAATGTGAACATTTTGTCACATCTTAAAGCGGTGCCGCCAGCTTTGGGAACCCCCGTTATTTTTTTGTGGCAGTTGGCACATCAAATCCCCAGTCAGGAGTATGGAGGACGTGAATGAGAATCGGCATAGTATTTAGAGGGGGGCGTTGTTACTGCTATTTATTTATATTCGTGTGTTAGCATTTGTGCGTGGAAATGGTGACGAAACAAAAACGTAATGTGCTTACAATGGCCCAAAAGTTAGATGCATTGAATCGTATAGACAGGGCCGCATTGAAACGTCACACCAAATTAAAACAGAGGAAGATAAATGACTTTTTTTGTAAATAACAACTAAACCCTGTGTAAATTAAAAGCATGTGTAAATATTTCAGGTGTGTAAATAAAATGTTTTTCGTCATTTACAGTACATTGTGTAATTTCGTGTGTTGTGTAAATTGAATGACTGTGTAAATATTGTGTTTTTTCATGACTTATAAATGGTTAGTTATCATTTTATATTTTGTTTTATTTATCTTTCTATAATTTTGGATTATCCGGATTTTTGATTAACCGGATCACTTCCGGTCCCAATTAGTCCGGATAAACGAGGTTTGTAATACCAAAAATGGTAATTTTAACCTAAATAACCAAAAAATGGTTATATTGAGATTTGAATATTTAAAGTAACCCGGGAAACGTTAAAGTTGAATAAGGGAGGGGGTTTTAGAAGTCAAAAAGATGACTCAAATATATAGATTATTAAAACTAGGGTAATAAAAAAATTAAATATAGGTTTCCAAAATAATAATGTCATGTATAAAAAAAATTAGTTATAAGTTGTAATAAATATTTAGGTAGTATTTGTATTGTGTTAGGTAAAATAATTTGAACCGTGTCAGTGTTGCTAGGTGTGAGAATAATTCTCGCATGCGTTGCATATTAAATAGGACGCTTGGTTTGGAAGCTGGAAAAACACACATGTGGTTTTAGTCAGTCTGGATGGAGGTCTTGAGGCAAGACTACGTTTGTTTCGGACCGGTATATCTGGTTCTAGACAATAGAAAAGTGATGTAATAGTATTTTTCTTTAGTAATATGTAACAAATATAAACTAAATTGTTATGAGACGATAAGTGAATAGAATTTGAGTATTTTTAATGCGTAGAACTGAATATTTTAACCTGTAGAACGTTTAAAGTGAATAGACAGCATTGGTGAACACGTGTTCCTTATAACACAAAGACAAAGTATCAAAAGTGTGTTTTATAAGGTGAGAACTATTTTAATAAAGAAACAATGCACAATACAGTTTCAATTATGTATAGACGTTGGAGTGATATAGTTTGAACAATGAATTTTGCATACTTAACAAAAGATATTGCAATTTGGTGAACTAATGTTATAGAGACTAAATTTAATTTTGTGTTTCAAAGCAAGAAATAGAACAATTTGAACATTGATATGTACCATTTTCATAATATGAACAATAAATGTGTCGTTGTAAAACATGAAGCGTGGACTTATGATGTAACGGCTGGAGCGAGATTGGCGAGTCATCATGTAGACGTGCAGGACAATGAAGAAGTGATTTTAGAGGAAAAGTTCTGTTTAAAATGAGAAAACGTGTCTTGGTATAGCACGTATAAACTTTTTTCTATGTAAAATAAAATATGTATTTGTAATAATTTAGAAATTTTTCAATATAATAAGTTTGAATTTATTACTTGATGTTTTTTGATTAATAAGACGCAATGTCTTATATTTCAAAATAAAATTAATATGTTAGAGTCTTTTTTAAGAAACTAGCTAATTGAGATTTATTTGTTTTTTGTAGAGAATCTACTTTATAGTAATTCAATTTTTTTTTTATGAGAAGTAAGATTAAATTCATTTCATTTTTTATTAAGAAGTTGCAACTGAAGACTAAAGTCAATAAAAATTAGTTTTTTAATATTGAGACGTGAATATAATGGAATAACTGTGTAGGATGTGTTAACTTAAAATATATTGCTTGAATTTGCTCATTTACATGTATTCTTATTATGTTTGTTTTATTTTGTATAAATGTTAATACTTAACTCAATAAATTATGTTCAATTTCAGTTCAACAAAATAAGATTTTTTATTTCACCAAGAACCACTGAAGTACACTTTTAAAAGGACTTGCGACCCTGAGAGATTTTAATCATAATAACAATTAACTTCTTTCTTTTCTAAATTGGTAAGCTAACGCTTCCTGGCGCCCATAAAAAGCTTGGCATAGTTTTATAAATAATAATAAAACTTAAAATCATTTTTATATTTTTTTAATAAAAATAAGTACTCTTCAAGTACGACAAAGGCTCATTTTTATATTTATTACAAGTGTCGCTCAACTCGGGGCTGTATTCTTATATTAAAAAATATAAGAATATAAGTCGAAAAAACAGTGGTTTCTTGGTGGATTAGAAATTCTTATCAAAAAGGTAAGAATATTCATAATTAACATAAAAATAAGAATGTTCTCTCTAAAAAATTTTTTTTAATAATAAGTAGATAAGTAATTTTAAAATAACCAATTCTAAATTTAAAGTTTAAATAATAATAATAATTAAAAATGGAGGGTACAATTAATAATAATCTAATAAGTGAGAAAGATAGGCTTAGGATGGAATTTAAAGTTATGAAACAAGAATTTGAAAAGTATTTTACAAATGTAAATAAAAAATATAAATTTGAAAAGGTATTGGATATGGATAGAAGAGATGTGGAACATTGGCACATCGAATTAGACAGAGAAAGTTTAGATAAACAATGGCATGTAAGGTTAGGAGTAAATTTAATAGATAGGGATGTTGAATTGAAAGCAGAAATTAAAAAAATGATGTCTGCTGGAATGATAGCGAGAAATGAAATTTATAGAAAATTAAAAGATAAATTGTTAAAAGAAGCACCCCCTTTTACTGTAGTGTCGGCATTTGTTATAGGAAATAATACAGAAAAAGTAGGTTATGGGTATTATAGATGTAATAATACAAAGATTAATGAGGTTATAAAAAACAATAATAAAGTAAATAATGAGGTAGATAATAATGAAAATTTAAAAGTTAAGAAAAATGGTGGGGTTAATGATTTTGATGGAAAAGATAAAGTTTTAAATGATTCAATAAATAAAAATAGTAATTTGATAAATGAAAATAAAAAAAGTAATGATGGGATTAACAATAGTCAGATTGATGAGGGTGATAAATATTTGAAAATGAGTAATATTATGGATAATAAGCAAATAAGTTGTGAGGAGAGAGCTAAGCAAATAACAGAATTATTTTCGGATGAAATAAAACGATGGAAATTAAGTTTAAGTAATGAAGAAAAACAGTCATTAACACAATTTATTAAGAAGTTGGAACAAGAAAATCTGGAATGGGAAAAGAACAGATTAAAAAATGAGACAATAGTTAAGCCTAATGTAAGTCAAAACGAATCTTTTGAAAACAATGATTTAAAACAGTTAACAGGTAATGTAGAAATTAAGAAAAATGATGGGGTTACCAATTTTGATGGGGTTAGAGAGATTGTAAGTGATTTAAATAACAAGGGTAAAATTAAAGTAAATGAATGTGTGAGTAAGATAAATGATGTAATAATAAAAGAGTCAGCTGTTTGTGTAAAAAGGCAAAACTTTTGTAGCACTGTAAGCTTTGAGAACTACGTAATGTTGAAATTTACAAGTATTTTTAAAATTCAAGAGAAAAAAATTAAAAGTTTTAGTGAACAGTATAATGTTGAATGTGAATATAAAAATGGGTGTGTGAAAGAGATTTTTGTAAAAGCAAAGGAGTATGATAAGGTTAGGAATGCTAAGCTGACAGATGACAGAAATAGGTCAGTAGATTCTAAGATGTTTGAGAGAAGGAGGGGTGAAGGTATGCCTGAGAAAGAGAAAGATAAAAGGTTTTCGTCAACACAAAAGTGTAATGTCAACAAAGGGGAATCTTTTGTTAGGAATGGGTCTGTTGTAAAGGCTAGCCTAGAAAAACTATCTAAGCTAGAAGCGGTATTTAACATTAAAAGTGTGTTAAAAAATTCAATCATGTATTTTAAAATCTTTCACCAATCTGGGAACCATCGTAAAAAATGTATAATTTATAATTGAGTTGTAATCAATTGAAATTATGGAATGAATAAATAAATGTAAGGACATTTTATAAACACACGGACTTGATTTTTAAAATAATTAATAAAAAGTAGTTAAGATTTTGTTAATAAGTAAGTTTAAGTTTGAAAATAAATAATTAAGAGTTATGAATACTAATAATTTGTGTGTACTGATAAATTTTGTAAGCTAAGACAGAAATATAGAAAATAATTATATGCCAAGCTAGTATGATTAAGAAGAAATAATATTTAGAAACGTTTAGGTATTTGCTAAGTGAAAGATGCAAGATTGTTAGTAAATAACCGAGTGTTGTTTGTACTAAGATAAATATTGATTTTACGTGACATAGATAAGATAGTTAGTTCGAAGCGAGGATTCAGAGTAGTGTTGAAGAAAAAATATTCAATATTAAGTAGGTAGATTCAATATTAAATATTCAATAAAATGTGACGAGAGAGAGTTGAGATTCATTTGCAGATCGTATTGGAACCAAAAGGTCTTCATGTCTTATCAGTAGACAGATAAGGATTGTCTCATATCGAGGGGACTTGTTTATGCTTAAACCAGGCCTAGAATTCCTTTGCATGACATTAAGACGAGATACAGCGTGTGACAGAATTATTGTTCTGAAAATAAAAAACTTTTGACGTATAATCGAAAATTAACTTGCGTTTTCAAATAAAAAACTACTTAAATAAAGGAAAATTGGTTTTAAATAAAGTAAATAAGAACGAAAGTAGATTACTTAAATAACTTTAATAGAATTAAAAGTAAAGTTTCTAAGTAAAAAACTTAGAATAAGTTTTAAAAATAAAATTTCTTTTTGAATTTGAATAATAACATCTAGAAAGGAATACATAAACAAAAAATCGACGATGCTAGTAATAAGATTGGTAAAATAAACATTATTTCAACTTCGGATGATACGTTTTAAATGAAATTTTTTATGAATTTTAAAATTTTCTTCGTATAAGTGCATTTAGGTAAATTAATGAACAGATGGGAGGAGGCAGGGTAACGGTAGTCGAAAACATGTCTTATTCTTAGAAATAAGGCATGTAGACAGCATTTAAGGTGTATTGTGGTTGTAAGGTTGTGAGGTGGGCTTTATTCTGAACTGAGTAGGAATTTTGCATTTCAACCTTCTCACATCTGAAAATCATAATGCAGACTTCAATGTAAGTGTCTAAAGTTGTAATCAGAAGGATACAAAGTGTAATTAAGTCGACAAGAAGTGTCGCGGATATTGGAGATAATAGGAGAATACACAAGAGACTACTAAATAATTAAAATTTGGATAAAAAAGTAAATTTTGGAAAATGATGAGTTAAAATTTGTAAAAGTTTTAAAATTAAAATGTTTTAAGTAAAATTGAAAGTATTTTTGATAAGATGATGGAGAATTTGTAACAACGGTAAAGACAAAAATAATTTGATATAATATTACATAGAATTTCCATGTAATGATACTTTAGACAGATGATAGAAGAAAGATAAAGTGTAGTGTATACAGAACTGATCAATCTGTATATATACAAAATAAAACCGGACGTGACATTATTAGGGAGTAATTTAGTAAGAAAGATAGTAATTTTTAAATATATATAATAGATTAAGAGTAATAATGCTTGGCTTATATGTAGAAAGTATTTGATATTTGTTTACAAAAGTAAAGAATAATAAAATAAGTAATTATATGCAAAATATTGTTAGATTTAAATAATTTGAGATTTGAAAGGTGACTTGTAAAGGAATTGAGTGGTTTTCAAGAGGCATTGCTAAGATGATGATAATATTGAAGTTTTTTGTTTTTTAATAATGAAATGGTAATAAAATGAATAATGGAGTTAAAAATGTTAAAGTTTTTGTTTTTTAAAGGAAGGAGTAATAAATAATATAATATGAAGAGATTTTGATGAAATTTATAAAGGAAATGAATAATCAACGATTTTTAATAAATAATGTTTGAATTTAAAACAATAGATGATTGTGAGAAGTTATTTGATGAAGGTGTCTAAAGATTTTGATGAAATAAGGTGTTAGCTGGGAAAGCAATGATAATTTTTTTTATTTTTTGAAGTTTTTGTATACAAGTAATAGATGACTAAGGAGATTTTAATAGGAAGTATTTTAAATGAGAGATTTTTTGAGTTTTTTTATAAGAAGATGATGACTTTACAGAATTGTTGAGTAAAGTGGTATTTAAGATGAAGTTGTTCTGTTAACAAACTTTTATAAAAAAGGTAGTTAGGTTGCATTAATGGTAAATTTTAGTTTTTAAGAGGTTTTTTGAATACTACGATGAAATAAAGGAAATATACGACGATTTTAATGAAATAAAGGAAATATGCGACGATTTTAATGAAATAAAGGGAGATTTGAGGAATTCTGCGAATAAACGACGATTATTATGATTTTTAAAGGAAGCTACGTTGAAATAAGGAGATTATTTATGAAATAATATATGGGTAAATAATAAGGAGTTTTTTTATTATGAAGAATTTTGTTTGGGGATTAATGCAACTTTAATTATTGAAACATGAAAGATTTAAGATGGAAATAATTTTAAGATAAGGTACTAAAAGATGATACAATTGTAAAGAGGTAATTTTGAAATAGATAAGATGAGTTTATAAGTGATTTTTTTTTGGTAATAATGATGTTATATTTTTTTGAATACTAGTAGAGATAAAGAGTTTTTGGTAATTGTAAAACCAGTAGTTAACATTTTATCCCAGCAAGACAAAGGAGAATTGAGATTTTAAGTAAGAATAAATAATTATTGGATTTAAACTAAAATAATATAAGATGATAATTGAAAAGTTTTAAAGTAAATTGAAGTAATTTTGAGTAATAAGTAAATAATTTTGTAATGATATTAAATAAGAATGAGAAGTTTTAATTTTGGATTGTATTAAAGTGAAAGAAATATTCAGATGAATAGTAAGAATCTTGGCAAAGAGATAGAGATATTTTTTTCTTTTTAGCAATCAGGAGTAGACACTCTGACGTCCTAAGATAAAAGTTGAGTGATGGACAGCTCAATGATAAGAAGTTGATGAAGGTTTTTTGATGATGGATAAGACTTGGGTATAAGTGGTTTGATTGATTAGAATATGCAACTAGGTAGATTTAGTGAATCAATAGATTATAAGATGTTTAATGTAATTAAAGAGAGAAGATTTCTTATTTTAAAGTTTTGTTTTTTTTAAAAAAGGAATATGAATATTCTTAGTTTGCTGAAACTTTTTTAATTTTGGAAATCTATAGGGACCGAATTTGAAAGTTTTTTTTTTGAAGTTAAAATTTTTTTTTGTCAAATAAAAGAGAAATCTGTGTTTCAATATTATATATTGAATCACAGCTTTGATGGGGTATTTGTAATACCAAAAATGGTAATTTTAACCTAAATAACCAAAAAATGGTTATATTGAGATTTGAATATTTAAAGTAACCCGGGAAACGTTAAAGTTGAATAAGGGAGGGGGTTTTAGAAGTCAAAAAGATGACTCAAATATATAGATTATTAAAACTAGGGTAATAAAAAAATTAAATATAGGTTTCCAAAATAATAATGTCATGTATAAAAAAAATTAGTTATAAGTTGTAATAAATATTTAGGTAGTATTTGTATTGTGTTAGGTAAAATAATTTGAACCGTGTCAGTGTTGCTAGGTGTGAGAATAATTCTCGCATGCGTTGCATATTAAATAGGACGCTTGGTTTGGAAGCTGGAAAAACACACATGTGGTTTTAGTCAGTCTGGATGGAGGTCTTGAGGCAAGACTACGTTTGTTTCGGACCGGTATATCTGGTTCTAGACAATAGAAAAGTGATGTAATAGTATTTTTCTTTAGTAATATGTAACAAATATAAACTAAATTGTTATGAGACGATAAGTGAATAGAATTTGAGTATTTTTAATGCGTAGAACTGAATATTTTAACCTGTAGAACGTTTAAAGTGAATAGACAGCATTGGTGAACACGTGTTCCTTATAACACAAAGACAAAGTATCAAAAGTGTGTTTTATAAGGTGAGAACTATTTTAATAAAGAAACAATGCACAATACAGTTTCAATTATGTATAGACGTTGGAGTGATATAGTTTGAACAATGAATTTTGCATACTTAACAAAAGATATTGCAATTTGGTGAACTAATGTTATAGAGACTAAATTTAATTTTGTGTTTCAAAGCAAGAAATAGAACAATTTGAACATTGATATGTACCATTTTCATAATATGAACAATAAATGTGTCGTTGTAAAACATGAAGCGTGGACTTATGATGTAACGGCTGGAGCGAGATTGGCGAGTCATCATGTAGACGTGCAGGACAATGAAGAAGTGATTTTAGAGGAAAAGTTCTGTTTAAAATGAGAAAACGTGTCTTGGTATAGCACGTATAAACTTTTTTCTATGTAAAATAAAATATGTATTTGTAATAATTTAGAAATTTTTCAATATAATAAGTTTGAATTTATTACTTGATGTTTTTTGATTAATAAGACGCAATGTCTTATATTTCAAAATAAAATTAATATGTTAGAGTCTTTTTTAAGAAACTAGCTAATTGAGATTTATTTGTTTTTTGTAGAGAATCTACTTTATAGTAATTCAATTTTTTTTTTATGAGAAGTAAGATTAAATTCATTTCATTTTTTATTAAGAAGTTGCAACTGAAGACTAAAGTCAATAAAAATTAGTTTTTTAATATTGAGACGTGAATATAATGGAATAACTGTGTAGGATGTGTTAACTTAAAATATATTGCTTGAATTTGCTCATTTACATGTATTCTTATTATGTTTGTTTTATTTTGTATAAATGTTAATACTTAACTCAATAAATTATGTTCAATTTCAGTTCAACAAAATAAGATTTTTTATTTCACCAAGAACCACTGAAGTACACTTTTAAAAGGACTTGCGACCCTGAGAGATTTTAATCATAATAACAATTAACTTCTTTCTTTTCTAAATTGGTAAGCTAACGCTTCCTGGCGCCCATAAAAAGCTTGGCATAGTTTTATAAATAATAATAAAACTTAAAATCATTTTTATATTTTTTTAATAAAAATAAGTACTCTTCAAGTACGACAAAGGCTCATTTTTATAACTATTACAGGTTGTACTGTAGTTTACAATAAATTATGAGATCCTAAAGTCCACTAAAAGTGTTACTGCTGTCTTAAATTAATAGTTTTTATAACTTTATCTGAAGATAGATTAAAATATGCCTATGGAGTTTTGGTAGAGTGTGTATTTGATAACTGCATTTATATTCTAAACTTAGGAATGCAATAAAAAAAATATTAACAATAAGTCTAATATGAATTCATTATAGCAACATCAATATTGCATAAGCTTTCATATTTAATAGACACATTTTAGCTGTTACCTGAATGAAGATGAGGAAGGTATTTTTAGCTCTTTTAGTTCAGCGACCCAAAACTTGGTTAATTCTTCTCGATAGTCACTAGTAAATGCCCCTACATATGCAATACAAGCTGCTGCTATCAGTACGTCTCCAATTAAATTCACCAGTCCCATTTTTAATGTCTAAGTAGCAAACAAAATTGTGTCAGTTTTAAACACTTTATACAGCTATTGAAAATATAAATTGGTTAGAATAATTTTTATGGATTTCACAGGATTCTTTATATTTCATCATGAATTTATACTTAAAAACATGAATAATTAAAATGAAATTGATATAAGTGTGATAGTTACTTCCAACTTTGTTCATCTTGGTACAGACTAAAATCTACTTTAGGTTTGAAATACACTAGAACATCTCCAATTCAAAGACTTAGTGGTCAAAACGATCAACAAAGAGTACTCAATCTAGGAAACAATGAGAAGTATGTGTAATGTAATAATGTCATAGTATAAAACTTGTTATGATTTTGTTTTATAAATTGTATTAAATGTATTCAGAAAGTTTTAATTTATAAACATTGTTCTTTCATTTTATAGTTGACAAATTATAGAATTGGCAATCAATTTTAGTTTTTATTTTTTGTATGAATTTTGTTTTCATTAATTTCATGAAATATGTGGATTAGTCGTTAAGGTTAGGGTGATACTTATCATAAATAACACAATTGTTAATAATGAACCAGGAATAATTCATAGCAATTTGTTAGTTTGGGGTTTGAGTTATTTTTTTACATAATCGTTGATATTCTTGTTTTGTTTTATTTTTTAAATTTTACATATATCTTTAACAAATATATAAATTAATATAAGTGATTTTGTTGTTGTATTATTTATTAAATTAATTTTACTTCGAGATTGTTGGTATTTAAAAAAAATATTTGTATAGATTAAATTTATATTACTTCTACACTATGTTTTTTGTTTTGTTTTGTGTCTATATTATTTTGAGGTTTTTTCTTGTATCATTGTTATTGTTACATTTTATTTTATATAATATTTCTTGACCAGTATTAATATTTTATTTCTAATTTTTAACTATGTAAAATATTCAATAGTTAATTTATTTAATATTTAGTAGTTTTATTTGTAATTTATTGTAATCAATGATAATTACTTATCTCTTATCAAGTATTTTAGAAACAGATTGCTTAAATTCTTCATTACTCTGTAAGTTATTAACCAATTTTTACAAATATTTAAAAATGCTTTTATAATTCAGAAAAAATATTTTAATGCAAGTATGTTATGACATGTAAAATGAATGATGTAAAAAATTTTGTGGAGCTAAATTCTTTTTACTCACTTAAGAATTAATTGTAATTATTGTACAGTATTTTAAATCTCAAAAAGAAAAATTCAGATTTATTAATTACCAAAGACACCTAGAAATTCTACTAGAAAAAAATATAATAAATACATTAAATCATTACCTATATAAATAAGCTCTCAAATTTTACCTCAACAGATTGTTCCCAGCGAACTTGTTCATCTCCAAGTGCCATTGTCAGTCTCCCTGCACGGCCAAGTCTGGAACTGCACTGTATCATTGTTGCTTCAAGACTTGCTTTCTCTGCAACACTTGCATCATATATTGATTCCAATTTTGCAATTTGAGCTTCTACTTCTGCCAAATTTTGCTGTTTCTGCCGCAAAATTGTCATTACATCAGATAGTTCTCGTTCTGCAGCTTCAACCCTTTTTGCATATTCAAAAGTAGATTTTTTATTCTAAATTAGATGCGATAAATTCTTATTTTAAAATGAAGAGTAAGGTCATATACTTGAAATTATAGACAGCACATAAAAAAAAAAGTTTCATTTAGTTCAAGATTATTTGACAATTTAGACTTCATATTATTAATATAACCTAAGGTAAATTGTAATAATAACATATCCACACTAATTACTAAATTATGAATTTTAAAACACCATAAATCAGTTGTTATTAAAGATAAATTAAAATTCCTTTTAAGTATTTTAAATAACATCTTGTATATTACAAAGCTTAACTGTTGTTAATGTGAGTGTAGGTGCTAATTTCGAGTCAAACTTAATAAGGCTCTTTTAGTTTCGTAATCAAAATCTTGAAACATAATTTTTATATTAAAAAGTGTGTGTATATTTTTAGCATAAACACATATTCAGTAGTTTTAAAGGATTTTAAAGTTGATCTACGAAGTGTTGAATTTTTCATTTAGGGGACACTCATGCTCACTAGAAATGAACAAAGTAACATATAAGTGGCTCATTCAATAAAACTATTAATTGCAAATAAAAAACCACCAATTGAATAGCATAACCTTTGTGAAAATAACATTCTTATTTTGAAATTAATTGGATTAAATCTGCAAATCACAGAATTGATCATTAAAATTACAGTACAGAGCTGGAAAATCATGGAATTCTTGTCATGGAATATTCTCTTCCTTTAAGGCTCTACAGCCTTTGTAAGGCCTTTTCCTTCTTCACAGTCAGTCTCCAATCTTTTCTGTTTACCTAACCTAACTTGTTGGTGTTGTTCTAACCTAACCTAACCTCTATACTTTCATATCCATAGCCCTAAGACCTCCAGCAATCTCATACATCCATCTAAGTCTTGGTCTGTCCTTTCTTTTTGTGTGATATAGTTTTTCTCTCAGTATTTTTCTGATCAACTGGTGGTCTCTGCCATTTTCTCCACATGTCTAAACCATTTTCTTCTCTGAGCCTTCACAAATCTAACTGCATCCCGAGATTCAATTGAACTCGTCCAGCTATCCATTATATTTCATTTTCTTTTAAAGATCCATATGTATCCATGAATTTTTTTTTTCAAAGAAGGAAAATTCCTTCATCATTAAAGAATTTTATTATTTTGTTATACTGTTTAAATATTGCTATTAAATTATACCATGAAACTTGGAAAATCCAATTAATTATAATCTTAAATTAGGCTAGAATGACATGTTAATTTTGTAACACTTATAAAACCATCCTAAACCTATGCTATGGTCACAGCATTTGGACAGTTTACCTTAACAGACTGATTATTGATAAAATTATAGTAAAAGTTTATTTACTTGTCTCTTTATCAGTTGACTTTGCAGCTCATGCACTGAATGAGTTTTGGGTTTCATCATATGTATAAAATAAAGTGTGGACCAAAAAATTTAAATTGTTAAAAATTTACCATGCTACTAAAAAACATTGACTTGTTCAACAGAGCATTGTTGTTATTTTCAATTACTGTTTAGAACATTTAATACATGTAACAAAATAGTGTGTATAAGCTGTTCCAAAATTGGTAAAAAGGTAATAAACAATTAATATAATTTTATTAATATATAAAAAGATTTCTCTACTAATTAAGGAAAAACACAATGTATTACTTTTTCCTCTTAGGATCGACAATGCGGAAAATTTTAGAATAATTGTCAACAGCTCGAACCCATGTACACAGAGATTTACACACTTTAGATTGTGTTGCCACTAGATCTGGACGGAACTCTGGATGCTCAATGAAATCTTTAAGCTTCTTAAGCAATGAATCTGGGATACGATCTTTATCATAATCTTGTAACTTCTTCAGAAATGCAATATCTCCCAATACAATTTTAGCTGATGCCCAATCAGTTCTGCAAACATTATGAAATAAAGACATTAAATTTGAGAGGTTGTTTCAACTTAGGGATATGAAAATCTTAAGAAGTTTCTACAACAAATTAGCAATATTAATATTAAACTTTCAATATTAGGAAATTGACAAAGAATTAATGTAATTAGGACTAGGATGTGGAGGTGAACAAGTTCTAATACAGAAATCCTAGCAACTATAATATCTCTCATGTAAAGGTTAGTATTCGAGACAATCAAATTTTCACCAATCCTACCAAAATACCAATAGGAGTAATTTGATACTATTTTTGGCTCACTATATATACAGGGCTCACTAAGCCCTATACAGAGCTCCAAGGGTATATTAAGTCTTAGAGCATAATAAGAGTTGTTAAATAGTCTAGTCTATTGTTTTGGACATTTATTATGTTAAGATTTAAAATAGATATTTTGTCTGCTAAACGCACAATTTTTCATGTTATAATGTATTATGACATGTATTTTTTAAATTTAATGACTGTTTCATATATTTTGCTGTTATATCTTAATTTTTTACACTTCATAGGTAAGTATTTGAAAAAATAATTAAACTGAAGCAGATCTGAACAACATATACAAAAGCAGGCTATACAAATCAGTAGACTCTATTAGCTGAGATATTCGAGGTCAAAGATATTGTTTCTTCTTCAACTTGCGTATTAAATTAATAAGTTGTAAATTAGAAAAACTCTATACGAAATTAATTACTACGGAAACAAAATTTGTTATAGTGTATCTAGGTAACTTATCTTCCAAACCACAGATTAAGATACTTAGGCAAGAAATATCTAACAGCTAAGTTTAAACTCGAATTCTATTTGTTACATTAGGAGCAATTCTGCTATTCAGATGAATTCGACCAAACTTATTGGTAGAATGGACTCTAATACAATGGATTGTGATAAGTGATGTTACGTTCCTATCATAAGCTTATTTTTTCCATTATTATAAATTAGTGGTACATCATGTATCACAATGGTAGAAAACAAAAATGGCAACCTATAAATGGGAGATTCTTTATGTCCATCATTCTTAAAAGGTGTTTCTCTTCTACTTTGAAAACATTTTTTTTAACCACTTTATCATCCAAGGGGGTGATATAGTAGGTCCTCCTTCCTGCCCCAGGATAGCTGTATTTTAACAGTGAATTGAATGCCAGCAGTAGCTGCTCTTTAAGAGTTTAGCGTTTTCAGCATATAACATGACTAGCAATAATCCAAAAAGCTCTTCTCAGAACTTCAGACAAGATTACGTAATGTCTAATTGCAAACATACCAATAGGTTAAAAGTTATTTTATGGAATAATCCTGACAACCTAAAAAAACTGAGTGATTTTGATATAGATGGAGATTTGATGGTCAGAAGGAGATGTGTGAGCGTTTCCAAAAGAGTTGAAATTTGGTGTTTTAGTAGAAAAATTGCAGTGGAGATGATTAAATTAATCAAACCAAAAGCGAAGAAATTAAAAATTCATGTCTCACTAGGTACAAATTTCTCTCTGCAAAGAAAAAAACACGAGGCCAAGGGTGGCACTGCAAAGCATTCTATAAAGAACACTGCAAAATCGGCATCCTATACAGGAACGCAAGATTGTTGAAAAATAAAATGGCAGAACTTAAGCAGGAGATCCAAATCACATGCGCAAGAGTAGTGCGTATCCACAAAGCCTCCCCTACCATAGAATGATCTTTTCCATCTTAAAATCTTCGATCTTTTAACCACTCTCGCCAAATCAATAGAGGAGGCAGAGTAAGTGGTATTTCTCTATAAATCTCTACAAGTGAATAATGTAACCAGGCTTACAATGAACCCACCTGGATGCTGTTTCTGATAAATTCTATCTTAATGAATCGTTCAAAGTGACTATTGTCAACATATAGTCCCTGGCCAAGGAGTAGCACTAAAAGAGCTGGAAACTATCACTATGAAGGTGCAAAATTATTTCATTGTGCGGGAATTCAATTCAAAACAAGATAACTGGAATGATAGACCTAGCAACCAAAATGGACACACCATCAATGGAAGCAAAATGAAAAATGATTCCCTATAATAAAAATATGGAATCAACCCATAAATCACCTAGCTTTGGCTCTCTTAGTAACATTGATTGATCTTTCTCTTGTGTCCGCAAAACTGGTTCTACATATAGAGAACTGGTGCGTAAGACCTGACCTGGGTTGTGATCATCTTCCAGTATATTTTACAGTACGATATATAAATGGGGCTAAAGAAGGTGAAGACCCAAACCCACAAACAAGATATATAATAATGATTGTTCAAACAGAAACTGGATTAATACAAATGTCCCCACACAAATCTACAGGAGAACATTGAAAATGCAATTAGTTTTGCAGTTAAAGCTAGCATACTCAAAATAAAAAATAGATAAACACGCCCAATGAATATCTGGTGGATAAAACACTCACTGAGCTCAGAAAAGACAGGCAAAAAGCGTGAAGACGATGGATGAAAAAGAGACATACACAGCAGAAACTCATACAATTGCATGTGTGTGCATGCGTGCAGTATACAAGAAGGATGTTGTTCAGGTAAAACACAACTGCAGAGAATGTGTTAGCTAAACTAATTCCAATACACCATCCTCCGCTGTCTGGAAAAGATTCCTAAGTATAGAAGGAAGAAATAGCACCAAAATAAGCTTCTTAAAACTCAAGATAATCAAATTATAAAAGAAAACAAATAAATAGCCCGTAAACGTAACTCACCATAAGCTAAATAGCCAGCAAAGGCTGTTTAAAACCTATCCTAAAGCTTTGACTCAAGTGGAACAGTACTTGACATGCAACTTTGGACCTCTGTGATTATGTAGTGATGCAGCAGACTCGTTTTTAACAATGAATGAACTCCTGAGAGCAATATCAGAAACACAAAGCACCACCCCAGGAGAGGACAATATACACAACTCCAAACTTCGAACCTATCATCAGATCTAATCTCCTCAAATGGTCTCTTTCATACTTTAACAGCATTTAGATGACTAGAAACATTCCTCAAAATTGGAAAATAATAACCATTATTCTCATTCTAAAACCAAATAAAGACTCTACAATACCTGAATCTTACAGAGCAATACCACTGACATCTTGTTTAGGCAAATTCATGGAAAGAATAATTAATAATCGATTAGTATGGAGACTAGAAGTTGAAGGAAGACTACATCATAATCAGTTTGGCAATAGACCCAGAAAAAGCACCATTGATGTCCTACTACATCTTTATGGAATTAATCTATAATGGGTTTGACGACAAAGCTATAACAGTTGCTGTTATGGTTGACCTGGGAGCAGCCTTCAATAAAATCCACTATAATCCTACACTGCCTACTCTTTTGACGGAAATGCCAACATTTCCGATTAGAAGGAAATGCCAACATTTGTACAGAACTTCCTGACAAATAGAAAAATCAAGAGAAAAGTTAACAATTCAGTTCCAGATGAAATAGAAGTACTTAGATCCCCCAGGGCTCTGTTAAGTAGCACCCTTTTTAATATAGCACTTATCTTGGAGGGGATTCCTGCTTCAACTAGAGGTAGCATTTTGCTAAAGACATTACCATATGAAGCACGGACAAACACCCTATCTGAGTCACGCATAATGCCCAAAATGCTTTGTATGCCATAGAAGCATGGACTAATAAATGGAGCCTAAATGTCAAAGACAGAGTGTACGGGTTTTTCAACTAGATAATCTCTTAATAATTTTGTATCACAACTATGGATAAAAGGAATATCCATCCCATTTAATGGAAATCCTATTTTATCAGGGTTCATTCTAGATCCTAAATTATGCTGGAGAGCTCATGTGGAGAGAACAGTGAAAAATTGTACCAGCAAATCGAACTTATTAAAAGTAGTTACCAGTAGGACTTGGGGTGCCGACTCACTGATGCTGAGGCAACTATATGTAGATTTTGTTAGATACAAGATGGTGTATGGAGCAGTTGGAGTTCAACTGCTAATACACACTTATATAAACTAAAGAAGATTCAAAATTCATCATTAAGAATCTCTTAGGCTGTCCTAAAACTACCCTTGTGTAAGCCATGGAGATAGAAATAAACATTGAACCCATAACTGTACTCCTCAACAAGAAAGTGTGGCATAAACACATGAAGCTCCTAACATTCCAACAGAGATCTGCCAGCACACAAGAGATGCAAGAATCCCTTCACAAGAACTACATGCAAGAAAAGAGACACATTTAATACTCACTGAAACACCCAGAGAGGTTTTGAAAGAACTTAGTGTAAAAGTAAAGGAACAAGTTAAAGAAAATCACTATGAAAATGTTCCAAAACCTCTAAATACATATGTTTGCACTTTTGACTTGCAAAAATCACTTCCCTTTCCAAAACTGAGTACGTCGGTAGCGTAATACAAAAAGAACATGTACATGTACAATTTTGGAGTCCACTGCTTTAGTGACTCTACTCCTTACATGTTTGTGTACGATGAAACTGAAGAGGGAAGAAGGTGTAGAAGACATCTCCAGTTGTTTGTTGAAACATATTAAAGAAAATTCTAAGGACTATGAAAATATAACAGTGTTTTTAGACATTTGTGGTGAAGAAAACCGCAATAATATGTCCCACAATGTTGAGGCTTGTAAACAACCTAGAAACTGCAGCAAAAAGTATTGACCTAATGTACATGGTTCCGGATCATTCCTATCTACCAAATCACACTGATTTTAGAATGATAGAAAGAGCAATTCAGAAAAAAAGAACTGTTTGTTCCAGAGCACAGGTTTGATGTAATAAAAACTGCAAAATGTACACATTTTGAGCTTCATCCATGCGGAGAGAAAAGATTTTAAGTACCAAAGAACTCAAACAGAATGTTGATAACAGAAAAAATAAAATTGGTGGTGAATCTGTTAACTGGCTCAAAGTTAGGTGGATTAGACTTGTAAAAAGAAAACCTTTTAGTGTGTATTTTAAATATTCATTTGACAAGGAAGAACCCTTCAGAGAGTTGTATTTAAAACAGCAGGCCTCACCCAAACCTATAATTAATGCCAAAAACCAAAAAAGGATTGCACTTATAATCACTTGTTAAAGTTCAACAAAGTTCTCTCTACTCATACCGCAGGCCTGTTATGAAGGCAAAAAAAAACATGCAGTCTCTTTTTCCATTTATTCCTCCAATCCACCAACAGTACTTCAAAAACCTACCCCTAGAAGTTGCTACAAGAAGCCGAGGTGTAGAAACCAACAATGATAATCTTGATGAAGACAATGTTGAACTTGTTTACTTGTAACCATTTTTACATAGGTTTTTACATTATTATTAACTAGACATTTTCCCTATGTTTCTATAATAAAACTAATAGTTTGGAAAAAAAATTCAAAATATTGTTTTATTTTATTAAACCACCTGTTTTACTAAAGGTATAAAAGGTAGTTTTGTCTATATAAAATTTATGTTTGAGTGTACAGTAGACATATACCTTTTTTTTTAACTTACATAATTAGTAAACCTATGATTTTAAAATTTGAACTCATTATTTATTTTTATGAAGTTGGTTGATTGTTGCAAGTCCATCTTGTCGGAAAAGATCAGTGCAAAATTTAAACACAACTCCAAAAAATAAAGTTTAGTTAATAGTTAAAAATATAAATTTTGATGTAAAAAAATTTGTATATGCAAAAAATTTAGTTAGAATGTACTGCACACATATGATTAAAATATATATTTATACCGTTATAAATAGTAAACTTGTTATTTTTTTAACTTTGAACTCATTTTTCTCAAATTTTACTTTTACAGAAAAATTTACTTTTTTTTTGTTGGTTGTTGCTTTGACCCCTCCATTTATAATTTAAAAAAGACATTTAATAGATGCTTGATACAGCACTAAATTGTCCATCTGTACATGTACTAGCTGCTGTGATTTCTTACCAAGTGGTTTTTTTTTTCTAGAATGACTGAAAAAAAAAGCATGCAGCTGTTAAGCCTTAATTGTTGGTGGTTACATTCAAAATAGTTTATTTTAATTCAGATATTGAACAAATACCTACCGATATTTTTTATTATCTGTGATAATACTATTAAGTTTGGTTAAGAATAAAGAAGCGGAGAAAGAGAGAGACATTAAATTTCAATAATTTGTATTACCCCACACAGCATATCTCTTACTCTAGGAGTATGTTATCTGATATACTTTATTATTGCAACTGATAAAAAATGGTTGAATAACATAAAACATTGACTAGAATAGTATTCATCATAATAATCATTCAAATTATTAATTAGTCACACTACCAATCATTACTTTCGAAAACTGATTCAGAGTCTATTTCATCGCTGCATACATAATCTCATGTATTAATAATTACAAAGCAACATTACTTTTAAACAAATAATTACCCAATTATTGTATAGTAAATTATTCTTATTTCCCATTATAGTAGTTGCTATTAAGTCAACGATTCATTTGATTACTTTTTTTTTATTCAGATAAAAATTTCCTTGAAGGCACCTCAATTTTTTCACTAATATTTTTTTTTACCCAGACAAAAATTTCCCCACAGGTGCCTTAATTTCTTTGAACATAGTGTTTGTGAGTTGCAACATATTCCGGACACCTGCCTATCCATGGATTTAACTAGTATGGCCAAGTGCAGTCATAAGGTACCTCTGACCTCGAATAGCTCAGCCCATAGATTTAATGTTGAAAATCAGACTTCATCATAATCTGCATAATCTTTTAGTTAAACACAAAATTTATTCAAATCTGTAGTGTAGACACACAGTAACAGTGCCAAAATCAGATTTGATTAATACAAAGAAAGAAGTTTTGCTTCAATAAATAATTTTAAACATAACTACACCCTCCCCTGTCTAAACAACACAATTACATAAAATGCATTACTTGGCACCCAACAGTAAACAGACAGCTTCCATCACAAACTTTACTAAATGTGGAGGTTTGTTAAACACTCTTAGTTCATTGATATCACTTTTGTTGAGAGCTTCCAATGCTTTTGCAGCTGCTTCCATCTCTGGTAGTGCTAATTCTAAATCTCTCTGAGCTTCATCTGCCAACACTTGAATTTCTGCTGCTTTTACCTGTAAAAAATCCAAAGAATTGAATGAACACAAATTTAAAAATACCACTTAATTCACAGATCTATGCTGTAATAAGCTTTTACAAAAGCACTCATAAGTTTCTGGCAATTTTTCATGATGTTGAAACTGTACTATAAACATCTGAATATTCGGGTAGAACAACTCTTGGACAGTGTTGCTTTTTAAAGCCCGAGATAATCCATTAAAAAATGAATACTCCTTTGTAAAGACATGGTTTCATAGCATGAGACACTAAAATAAAAAATATAACCACTTACACATCAGTCATTGGCTATTGTGTATTTGTTATAACATACTAATAAGAATGTCCATATAAAACAGTGAATGGGTGGTGTTTACCATTAGCCAGAAAAACAATCATATGCTAGATAAGGAACAGTTTAGATAAGTTACCACTACTGAATGAATTAGTGTTATGACCTGTGCATTGACAACTTCTTCTCTTTGCTGACTGATTTATTTTTTCCACAGGATGGATTTAGTATTTCTAAAAGCAAGTTAATTTATAATGAATGAGATAGAAAACCAAACATTTTGCTCATTATTACCAAGTTCTCATTACAAACAAGCTCGTTATTCGTGAGTTCTACTATATAAGTCTATTTTTTAATTAATATAATTATTTATATATTAAAACTTATAACAGCCTGGAATTATCGATTGGAAAATTAGTTTAAGTGCATACTTTAGTTGAATGACTAACATTAATGGTATATTTTTGTTGATTTTTTTGTATTGCACTTCCATTTCTTGCATTTGTGTACATAAACGATGACTTTTGTAGGGCTCACATATATTTGGAGTTGGTTAGGAACCCATGTAAAATGCAAACGATGTTGTAATATGTAAGGGACGGGGGCGTTAGCCTTATACCATTCAATGATGCCTCGTCAAAAGGTGTGTAAGTCCACCCGAAATATTCACAATGCTGTTGTACTATTCGAATATTACGCAAAAATTATAATTAATAAATATAATTATGTATAAAATTCCTTCAAATAATGATTCTAAAAGATTTATTCCAATTACAATTTCACTTTTTCGTTTTTGTAATGAAAATATTAAAATAAAATTTAAACAGAATTTAACCAACCATATTAATTAAATGCAGAAAATAAATACAGTGTTTTTTATATGCTAGACCTATCTATTGTAGGTAAAATTTTATTCGTTAGGTCTACTGTTTGTTACGGATTAAACATTTTGCGTGTATGTAGTTGAAACTTAACTTTTATAAAAAAAAGCTAGATCTGAAAATTATGTAATCACAAATTTATAATAATAAATTGTCAATATGAATTATTAATGAAATTTTAAATAAATGAATTACTTTATTTATTTAAAATGCAGACAATATCTGTATTTAGGAATTGTGATTTTGGTAATTTTTCTTCTTTTGCTTTGCATCAATATTATAACATTCACAATCACTTTCAGACTCCTTAGAACTAAAATCATTGTCCTCAGCTAAGTTTATAAGTATTTTATCAACTGATATGATAGACGTAACACACTCTTTTTATAAATCCTCCTCTTGTAGCTTTTTGGCATGTCGAACATTGTAGTTACAGCAATGTCTCATATAGGGTTGGTTCTGACAAGGTTACCATGTCTACAAACTCTTACTTCAACAGCAAAGATATATGAGCACTACCGTACAGTATCTTGCTTACTGACAACATTTAAAAAACATCATTAAATGATTAATCACCAAACCTTTTTTAACTCTCATAAATTAACTATATTTTTTCAACACAAGGATTTCAAAACGTGATTACCTTTACAATTGCTTCATCATTAACAACGACTTGTCGAACTTCATCAGCTTGAGCTTTTTCTTTAATAAGATTTTTCATTAGAAGAGCAGTTGCTGCAGATTTTTCCTTCAATTGTGGTTCCAAAGCAATTAACTGGATTTTCATTGTAGCAACTAATTCATTGGTCTCAAACAGTTTCTATAATAAAGTGAAAAACTATTGGTAACAAAACTTAATAATTTAATTAATACTTTTAAAAGTTTTTATAGGTTTAATATTCTTATTTAACTTAAAATTTTAGAATTGATGTGATTAAAACTCGATAATTGATAATACAATTATTAGAAACTTAGACTACAAGGAGAAAAGCTAAATAAATAATATAGACATTGGATATGAAGTTTATAAAAAGTAATTAGTATAATACAATTGAATAGAGTACAGAATATAGATGTTAGAGAATAAGTTAAATGAAAGAAAGCAAAACAGATTTTAGCATTAAGTAGTAAAATACATAGTAGTACTTACAGTAAGGCCATTTTTAATGCGGTCTCGAATGCGGCTTATTTCCATAGTTTTTTTATTAAGAAGAAATTTATAAAGTTTTAAAAGTTCTAAATAGCTGCTTGGAGTAACATAATAGTGACGTCGCATCTCTTCATAAAATCTTAATGTCATTTTTCCAACAGCCTATAACATCATAAAATTGGTTTTCTAGCCATGAAAAATCAATTATTAAATATTAATTTACAAAACAGCTATAAAATAATGAGACTAATTAAAACAAATGTTTATTCAAGAACTTTTTCATTGGAAATAAGTGTTATGTCCTTTAATGTATTTATTCTCTCCTGATCCTTACATTACCTTCATGCAAATTTTCCGCTGTTGGAAACAACGTTGGATATCATTTTTTAATAAATCATTTATCAGCTTGGTTTATTTTTGGTTTTTCAGACTTATTTTTTGCATCTATTGACTTGAAATGTGTTACAAAAGAGTGTGCTGATGTCTCTGTTCTACAGACTACTATTTTAATTTAGATCATTAAAATAACTTAAATTAAACGGAACTTTAAAGTATTGCAAACTGAAACAATGCAGATAATAAAGAACTTCTTATAAGGCAGTATTCTCTGTTAAATTTAAAATAAGACTGAGAACCTAAAATATAATATTTAAAAACAAAGTCATTATTGATGTTCAGTGACAAGTAATATGTTCTACATATAAAATTACCTCGTGTATTGTGTAACACATGGATGCCATCCTGGGTACCAGTGCTTTCTCATCAATTTCCTTAAGAGAATCTTGAGCTACTGATATGAGAGCTTCTTCAGGCCACTCAACAAACCAATCAATAGTACAACAGTTTACTAAAGAAGGAAACATCCTGCACCTTCGTCTAGTCAACAATCACAAGTTTAAATATATGTATATGTTTAATTATGAAATAATAGTACTTACAGTACCGGTACTTCTTTTTGATTTGAAAAAAAAAAAAAAAGTGAAAAACGAGAAGTATGCTTTAAGTAATTTGTCTACTCCTATAATTTTTTTTATCTATCATATACACATATAAGAAACATTTTAAAATATTGGTTGCTAGTTACTAGTTAGCCTGTCAGTAGGGCGAATACACAAATTGGTCAGATTTTCATTTTCCGTGAAATATAAAATGACTTGAAGCGTAGTAATGTATCAAATTTTGCAATACAAAAGTTGAAATAATTCACAATATTCAATATGCTCAAATTAAGGAATGGAACAACTGTTCAAATATTATGTTAAATATTTATTTACTAGAATTAATTATTTAAAAAGATAACAGTAATTTAAAAAATAAAGACTTACAATGTAATTATTATTGAAATATTAATATATTAATAAAACTTTTTCAAACATTCTGTAAGCGAAGCATCGGATAAATCGATTCAATCTTGAGTTTTCATTGAGCTCGAGCCATTTAATAAGCTCCAGCTTCAATTTAGCCTATAACAAGCTCAAAGATTTATTAGGTCTTTTAACAACTCAATCTGTTATGAGCTCAAATTTATTCAAGCTTCTGCTAAATTTGAAGATCAAGAAAAACCTAACTCCTGCCTCGGAATGTATATAGAAGTCAGAAACATCTGCACATCAGGAAATATCACAGGATCTTTGATCTTTTCCTTCTTGAATTTAGTTTGAAAGAATAAAACATTTGCAAACAATAAATTAAAGAAAGTATTACACTTTATAAAAAATCTCTGTGAATACCCTACAGTAATGTTTATATGGGGAGTCTTGTTTTTAGAAAGGCTTTGATAGTTAAAGTAAAAGTAACCAAAACAATGGGAAGATCAGTTCGTTACTCCTTCTCATATTCAATAAGAGAAAAGGATTATTCATGATTTTACTTTTTCTATATTATTTATATATCCAAGAACGTAAAATGGAAGGATATTACAAATTTTTAGTATTAAGAAGATGAATAATATGGAAATACAACACATATTTTCAACATCCATTAGCTTTTCCACCACCATATTATTATCATGTTATACACAAACATAATTTCAGAATAAAAGTCTTAACGTGTATACCAATCACGTTCTTTTTAGTTAAAAACACAGTTCCTTGGAGCCGCCTTGTGGACGATGTCTCTGGATCTATGTTCAGACGCTGACATCCTCAGTTCACCTTCCTGCTTTACAACATTCATTTTCTATTGTTCAAATAGTAAAAAACTATTGTCGATATAATTTAAACTGTTCTATTTTAACACCTTACAGTTTTTTCTATAATTGACGATTCAATTGTCTTACTTTTCTTCGAACACGTGCAGGCTATTATTTTCACAATATTTATAAAAGTTCACATTACAGAATTAAAAGTTCACATTTTAGATTAAGACGAATGATACTTTGATCATTCTTATTTTGATCTATAGTCTTGAAAACACTTCTTTTATGTGCAAAAATAATACGCCTTACTACACTGTATGCCTCCTTACAACTGTTTTAAACTTTTACACTACATTGTTAAATATTTCTTTAAACAAAAAGTAATACGTCTGACTCTATCAAATGTCACCTTCCAACTGGGAAAACTACATTGTTTTAATTTTAAAAAATTCTTTGAACACAAACTGAATACGTCTGATCATATCAGATATCACCTTAAGACTGGGCAAACAGCATGTCTCTATGAATCTAGATTCAACCTAAGCGTCTTATTTCCAATGAACAAAGTCAGCTAAAAATTTGTTCACATACCTTGCAACACGAACACTGCTTAAATCATTTATATGGCAACTTATTCTGTCTGTTATCACAACACAATTATGACTTAAATATTTATTACTACTCACAACTAACATTTTATACATCAAATTAATACTTTGTAAATCTATATTAAATTTTATTCACACTTGCTTTAATATTTATTTTCAGTCATTCATTTAACTCACGTGGTATTATCTATAGACCAATTACAAATCTCCCAGATTATTTTCATATTTCAAATCTTAATATAACCATTTCTTGGTATCTAAATTAAAGTTACAATTTTAGGTATCACAAATTTGAAGCGGACAACAAGTGAGGGCACTAATTAGGCAGCTTACGATAACTTCCTCTGATCTACACAAGTTAATATAGCTCTGTTTGACCATTTTTTTCTCATTTGATCAGTTCTCATTATATTAAGCTTTTTTGCAGTATTATTCTGTCAGATTGAGCCTTGTCCAAAAAAAAACTGTGCCAGGCTCATAAAATTAAGCAGTGATCGAGAAACTGACAAAGTTCATAAAATCTAACGAATGAAAATTTTCACAATAATAATTTGATCTTTCACCTCTAATTCAACAAATGAATTGACAACCTCATTAATAATAACAATAATTGTATTTATTAACATTAATATAAAATAGAACCAACATACAAAATTATGTATTAAATTAAAATTTAAAAAACCACAAAATGCAAAATATGACATGACCGTAGTCGTCTGCCAGAGTAGTGATTGTATTATCTCCAGTCCAATACACCATTCTTATTCACAATGTTAACTTACATGCTAGACTTAACCGATAAAATCAAATTAAGTATCCATATCGTATTTGAACAAACTCACACACGCTCTTATCCGAATTGAGATAAATATTTTATTTCAAACACAAAACGTTAACCATTTGCCTACAGACTATTTATATTTATACCTGTGTGTAATAAAGTATTTACTTTGTTTATAATTGTTCTAATTATATATTCTATTCCTAAGGACTAAGTAAATTTACAAATATAGCACATACAAATAATTTTTATACAAAATTAAACATACAAACTGTATTTCTTCTTATTCAAATCAAACAAATAAACTAAAAATAACATTTCAGCAAATTAAACTATTTTATAATTGGCAAGTAAGCACGCATGCATTCTCCACTACCCACGAAATTCTGATAAAAAAAAAAAAAAAAAAAAAAAAAAAACTAAAATTCCTAACCAAACCATATATCATGTTAAAACAATACACGAAAAACCAGGTAAACAAAAAATACATATATATTTATTGTAATTGTATATGTAATTACTATAACGGAGCAATATTAATTTAAAACTAATAATTAAACTCAGTGATTAACTTATCTCTTATTTGTTTGCCCTTCCAAATATAATTAACCAACCCATACAGTTTTTTTTCTTCGATTAAATACTCTATTACTTCTTGCTGTGACAACAAAACATTACCCAGCCACCTACGCCTAACGCTTCCAAGGATAGCGCAATTTCCTATAAAATGCTGTACATTTTCATCTTCTCCTGAGTTACACAACGAGAAAGTAAAAGTCGTTCGTTGGGGTCTAAAATTTAAAATTAGCTGACCAGCTCTAGCTCTCATAATAATTGTATTTATAAATCCTCGGCCATGATTGTCATCTATATAATATGATTTATCCGCTAAATTATATGACAGATCTTTATACAGTATGTTAAACTCCGCCGTGTTTACTCTTTCAATCACCTTTAGGCTCTCTTCTTCCTTAATATTTGCGGAAATCAATTACAATGCAATCAACCTCATTATTTTCAATTTGTTTATTTCTGCACAAAATGATTAAGATATATTATATAATTCTTATTCGCTTATTTATATCATAAACTTTGGCTGCCCTTATAAGCACTTTTTATGTATTTTTATATTTTTTGAAATAATATACAAAACTCTTACTTACTTAATGTAGAATTTTGATATTTCATATAGCATATTTAATTTATTTTTGGATACATTATACTGTGTTTTCTTTTTTTTTAAATTTCCTGAGGTGACAGGCAACTTTTACATTAAATACAAAACTATCTATGAAATATTCAAAAACATGATTGAAGTCACTTTTTTTATTTTAAAAAGACAATTTTTAATAATATATTCATTTATACAATAATGTCTGTAATATTTCAATGTTGTTATTGGTATAATTGAAATAAGAACATCAACAATTGAAATTGAAATATCATTAAAATATTAAAATTTTCAAAATATAAAACTCATTGTGTTTGTATCCAAGTCACTCTTTTTTATATAATAAAAGAACAATAATGTCCGTCTATGTGACTTTTTTAATAATAAAGTAGTTACTTACTTTATCGATTACAGAAAATCGGTCTGCTGAGGTCGTTAAAACATTAAAATTACCAGCAGAGCGATTTTCTGAAAATGGAACGAGTTCCAAAACGCGCCATATGATTATAAAGTAAGTAACTACTTTATTATTAAAAAAGTCGCATAGACGGACATTATTGTTCTTTTATTATATTTCAAAATATGTTTTATACACCAAAATTTAATGACATACTCATATATTTAGTGCAATGGTGAAGCACTCTGTCCACCGTATTTTGTTTATTCGTGTCTCTTTATTTCCTTTCTAGCAGCTTCTGGAATCTCAATAAATGATATTTTTTTTGGAAATTTTACATGATATTTTTGTTTTCTTCCTAAGCTGACTAAACATAACTTATCAAGTAAAATCAGCAAATATAAGCATATTTTATATCATGATATTTTTGCATTTAGGTCACACTGTAGCACTGACTGTATGTAATTAATTTAACAATAAAAATTTTAAATACTGTTGAAGACAAGATACTACTTGTCTCCACTTTTTGTTATACTTGTTTCCACTTTGTATAACTTATAGTAAAGATGATTGAGAATCTTATTTTGTCATTATTTTTACCTGAATGCATCGCCAACAGGACTCATGCAGATAACTAGATGCAATTTGCTCCGCACTCGGGAAATGAAATAGTCAAAAATACCATCACGATTACTCTCCTGTACTCCAGCTTCCTTTGCAGGAGGACGACAAGCAATGATAACCTTTTCATATTCATCTGATTCAAAAAGGTTGGCTACTTCACCTATTCAGACATAAAAATAAACAAAAATATATACTTTCATATTAGAGTGTTTGATTTTGCAATTGAGGGAGAATAGAAATATATACAGTACTGTATTTAAAATTGTATTAATATATCAAAACTAGTGATGAACCTAGAGAGTACTGATAATTTTGGAAAGAATCTTGAAGTCCCTTAGGTGTGTATATAATAATGTCTAAAATATTTTCTTTCTACACTAAAACCCTTTGAAATTATAAAAAAATCCTAATTCCTTTTATTTAATTAATATATTTAGAAACACTGCAAGCTCATACCTGTATTAAGAATATTATTAATGTCTTCAAGAAATTCTTCTGCTATAATCTGTGTGTCAGTAAAAAGAAAAACTGTGTCTTCATTTAAAGCTCCGGCTGAAAAATATAGTTGACGTAAATCTTCATGAAAAGAATTGTAGTCATATGATCTCGTCATTTCTATTTGGAAGCATCTGAAAAATAAATTAAGCAAGTATTGGAAATGGATATACTCTTTTTTTCATTCTAAAAGTAAATTGGAACACATACAAATACCAATAATTTTAAGTAGAGCTTACTTTTCTGTAAATTAATACTATTAAATGCAGAATTTCCTCAACAAAATATCTAAAAATGTCTTGAAAATATCTCCTATAATATAGATGACCAAATATAATATTCTATTGAACCAAAACTAATTGTAAACTAAAGTATAAATTAAGGATTTTCACTTTTTAAGAATGTAAGGCTAGTTTCATTTAGAAAAAACTATATATTAAGGTATAAACACCTCATTTAAGTAGTCAAAGCTGTACAATTTTTAGCCAAGATTATTCAGAAAAACTATATAAACAGCCTAAAATTTTCATTTTAGTAGTTTCAATTTTACACCAGTTTCAGAGTCAAAAATACTAAATATTTGGGTCCTGTAAGACTGTAGTTAGTCACAACTGTTGTCTGGACAAGGCAAGTATAACTCTATATAATACGGTATAGCCACAATTATATTATTATAATAAAAGATTATTGCTTTATATGGTGCTCATAGCCAAAATTTTAGGCTTTATTTTCAAAAACTATCAGAGCACTAATGATTAATCTCAAGGTTGGACTTGGTTTCAGAAGTAGAATCTATTAAAATCACACATCTAGGTTGTGTGACCAAGGTTTCAAAAGTGTCGAGGAATCCACTCCTTTCCTTTCTGTGTGTAGGGGTGTGTAAGTTAATAAGTTTAGTATTAATATAAGTTTATAACAATCTTGGATTATAACTTACACACACCTATACACAGACATAACAGAAGTTCCTCACATTAGACAGATCAATAAATTATTTAAAGTAATATAGTTTTTTAACTTGAACTATAATAATATCAGTGCTAGCATTTATTGGTATCAAACGCATATATAATGTACATTTTAAATATCACAATTGAACTATACATACAAATTTATTATGTAAAAGCACTCAAATTTTAAGAAGTCATAAAAATTTATTTTTGAGAAATTGATATTAACATAAATCATTCAAGTTTTGACTATCAACCACGATTGGTGGAAATAAAATAGACAATAAGCTTTGAGCTTACCTAAAACAATCTTGCCAGTTTTTATAATAATTAATAAAAAATAAGTAAGAGACAGAAAAAACTTTTAAACAATTGTTACATTATAAAATGATATACTGAATAATGTTGTATGTACAAATAATTTTTTTGAGATCCGAAGAAAAGTAAATTATTACAGAGGTTGTAGTTATTAGTCTGATTATGGAACTAATCACACCTTACATTAGGTTACACTTATTTTTGTAGTTTAAAATATAAATATTGTGTTCCTACTTGTAACCATTAAGATGAGCTCCCAGCTTTGTAAGACTCTGTTTACCCATTCCACCTACACCAACCAGTAGTCCATTGCCTCGCTCTGCTCGAAGTAACCTAGCTAATCTTGTAACATGTTCTATAGCATCCATAAAGAATATCAATTTCATTTCCTTTGATGTAAGGAGATTGAAATCCATAAGATAATCCTAGGATTGATAAACAAACTTTAGAAGTTGAAAATGTACAACTTTCACATCTTTAAACCTATTTTCAGTTCTCCGTCATTTTGATTAATTAGTGAAATTAATTGTCACATGAAACAAAACTAGAAAGATTGTACATAATATATTATAATTAAAATGTCGAATTGAAGATTTAGGTTGTATATACTATGTAAGTTGATTTTGTTGTACACTATAAAATCATTGAAATTGCAAATGTAATAATATAATAATATGTACATTTTGTTATTTTGAAAACAAGCTGTACATTTTAAAACTATAGAGTCTTATCATTCTTTAAAAAAAGAAATGACTGTACAAGAAGAAGAAGGAAAAAAAACTAAAATTTTGGAAAACTACATTTTCTGAGCAAATTGCATGTTTAAGATTAATAAGCACTTGATATTTAGAATCCAATCTGCAATAATTTAGCCATGAATGTTTGAAACAATTAAAATACAATTTGATTAATATATTCAATGAGCACAAATGAGTTCAAAAAATCCTGCAACCAGTTTTAAAATGGCTCCTAATCACCTGATAAAGCTCATTTGATGGTGATTGACATTTTACATCCAGTGATAAACAATCTACTTGGCTAAGTGTCAATATTTAATCAAAAAATATCTAACAAATTTTGTTATTGATATTTTGATATCAATAAATATCTGTTAGTTTGGCATGTCAAATGAAAGCTTATTACAAGGGCAAGTTTTTGATATATTTTTATAATTGTTATACCTAACAATAATGTTTAAATTACAGTATTTTTTATTTATTATTATTTTTTTTAAATTTTATTATTATTATTATTATTATTATTTTTTTTTTACAAAAATTACAAAGAACAGGTTTTTCTGAAATCTGCTATAATGATTGTGATTAATTTTAGCTCAAACATAGTGCTTCCTAGGAGTCATTAATTCCCAAAAATTTCAAGTAGAGTGATGCTTACTTTTGTCGCAAAATGAAATTGGCACTTTAAAAAAAAAAACTTGAACACCAAACTAATGGACTTATTTGGTTTTTAAAAAATGGTGTAATAAAGAGATCTGGAGGTTGATCTTTAAATGTAATTAGCAATACTTGCAATAATAACAGAAAATACACAATAAGGAAAAAATATCAGAACATAACAAGTTTTGAAAAAAAAAAAAAAAAGAAAAAAATTCTAATCTGTTCTGATCAAAATTTGCTTAACCCTAGAACGGTAACCCTGCGACATATTTACTCACATGACAACAAGAACTGCTGTAACGCAAATAGTAGTTGGGGGATCGAGTTCCCCCTCCACCTATGCCTCCTCCACTCAGTCTGTGTTGAGCCTTTGTAGTGATCAGACCGCATGCGTGGACCTTTCTGCACCAGGAAATCTTCTTTCAAAAGTTGGTGAGTAAAAATTACGTAGCGTTACCAATAAGTGTTTATTTGTATGCGAATAATTTTCGTAGGGTTACCAAAACCTGCGCATTATTATGCGTAAAATTTTCGTATGATTACCAATAGTGTATTATTGTTTTAAATATTATAAAGTGTGTAATAGATTTATAACACTATATATCTATGTCTTTTGATGTAAAAAAAAATACAAATAATGGTCAAAGCAGTGGTAGGCTAGAGAAATATGTTTTTGGGTATATTAATTGATTAAACCTAAATAAAATAATAGTAGTTTACCATATTTATCTCTTATATTTTAAGTTACAAAATAATTGGCCGAGCGAAGCGAGGTCTTAGTTTTCACTTCAAGCTTTCGGCATTTCGTCTGTCTGTCTGTCCCACGATTACTGCCAAACGCCTTGACGGATTGTCATGAAATTTTAAACCACTAGTATTCCTGCGCTTTCTTGAATCTATTTGAGTACAGTATTGGTAAATTACAAAGCAGGTACATCTTTGTTTCAGGTTAAATGGATATCCCAAACCTCATAGAAAACGAAGAGGAAATAAATCGCCTACTAGAGGATGATGCTGATGAAGTGGAGGAAACTCCTTATGAAAAAGAAGAATACTCTGAATCGGAGTTAGACGACAGTGATGAAGACCCAACGTGGGAGCCAATGGAAGACCAGCAGAGCATCTCTGATAGGCTTCAGGAAGACATTAAAAAAACGTGGAAACAAATTCAAAAATTAGGAGAAAAAAGGGATAACTCTCAACCTAGCACGTCCATGAAGACTAAGAAGGCTGATAAAAAAAACCCTGAAGCAAAATCTTCGCTAAAGAGAAAAAGAGTATATGATGGTTATAATGATGGTTCTGACTATGAAATCGACGATATTAACCAAAGCTCACAGAAGGTTATGAATTTTCCTGGGGAATCTGTCAAAGTTCAATGGAACAAAGGAGCCAATGAATATATCTGGAAATGTGATAGTGAGGTGGAAACAGGGAAAATACCTAGGAAAAATATTGTGAATGTGAGACCAGGACCTACTCCTGAGGCTTTGGACAAGCTCGAACCTTTATCATGTTTTAACCTTTTTTTTACAGAAGACATAATGAATACAATCCTGATCCACACTAATAGTGAAATTGCGCGACAAAGGGAAAATTACAAAGACAAAAGTAAATTTACTTTTGCAGATGTAACAATGCCAGAGTTAAATGCGTACTTAGGCTTACTAGTATTGTCTGCAGTTCTGAAAGATAATCATGTTACCACAGACGTTCTGTTTGACCCCTCATACTGTGGAAACCGGTACATTTCAACAATGTCAGAGAAACGTTTCCAATTTTTGACAAACTGTGTGCGTTTTGATGAAAAAGAAACCAGGCAAGAACGGTTAGTTGGAAACAGACTTGCTCCTATTTCAGAGATATGGGAGTTGCTCATGAATAACTGTGAGAAAAACTACAGACCAAGTATGTATGTCACGATTGACGAACAGTTGGTTGGTTTCAGAGGCAAGTGCAATTTTCGCATGTACATACCATCCAAGCCGGATAAATATGGCCTGAAAGTACTGATGATGTGTGATAACAACTCCAAGTACATGGTGAGTGCAATGCCATATCTAGGAAAAGGAACAACACCAAGAAACGAGCCAGCAGCTGACCACTTTGTGAGCAAACTGACAGCTTCAATCAAAGGAACGAATCGTAACGTTACGATGGATAACTGGTTTTGCAGCGTTCCCTTGGTTGAAAAGATGCTGAAAGAAGATAAATTGACAGTGGTGGGCACTGTCAGAAAAAATAAACCTCACTTCCCACCTGAATTCAAAGACACAAAGTTTCAGAACCGCTGTGTTAACTCATCTATTTTCTTGTTCCATGATGATGTAACTGTAGTTTCTTTCATGCCAAAGAAAAACAAAATTGTCCTTTTAATTTCAACCTTACATGGAGATAAGTCTGTCAACAGTCAAACCCTCAAGCCTGAAATTATAATGACATATAACTCATCCAAAGGAGCGGTCGACACTTTCGACCAAATGTGTCACGCAATGAACCACTGCAGGAAGACTAAAAGATGGACCATGTGTTTTTTTTTATAACATGTTGAACATTGCTTCTGTGAACAGTTTTGTGATCTACTGCCACAACTACTATAGAAGAAACCGAAATGACAAAATTGCCCTCAACCGACAAAACTTTATGTTAACATTACACAAACAGCTGTGTGAAGAATGCAACGTTTCAGAGCCCAGAAAGACAGCATCCCTAAGCACTTGAAGACATGTTTGGCATCTGTTCTCAACATCGAAGAAGCAAGATCAGAAGGTGTTCAGCAACAGAAAGGGCCAAGAAGGTATTGCAGTGAATGCTCCTACACCAAAAGAAGGCATACTACTACCTACTGTGTATCCTGCAAAAAACCAATTTGTGGCGAGCATCAGGTCAAGTCGTGCCAAGAGTGTATGAAAACGTTTCTCAAGGAAAAAAAAATGAACATGGTCACAATCAAAATTGTTGATTTTAGCTTAGGCCTATCCATCAGTTAAGTTATAATAAGCATAGACTCAAAAGTAACAACAAAATAATTGGGAGTGTATTTTTTTTTTTTTTTTTATATTTCAAGATACTTTTTATCATAATAGAAAACATTGAAAAGTCTGGGTTTGTACTTTTTATGTGTATTATACGTTTATACAAACAATTGCTAAATTTAAAACTTAAAATGACTTTTTGAAATAAAATATTGTTAAAAAATATAGACTATGGAGGATGTTTTAGGAAAATTGTCCCAAATATGAACTATTTTTTATATAAATATGTGAATTTTAAATATATATTTACTAATATTTACACTTGTTTGGATTTAAAACAGTAACAATGTAAAATGAATACGATTTTTTAAATTAATATTCATCTTGAGGCTCAATTATCCTAAAATATCCAAGTGTGAGTAAATTTTTCGCATGGTTACCAATAACTGTATAAAAACAGGTTACCGTTCTAGGGTTAAACAGCTCTACAGAATCTAAATTATTTCTATAGGTTATTAGACATCAAGATTATACAAAAATCTGAAGCCCAAATAACTGATTCTATTTAATTAAATTTAAATTTGTATGTGTAGAGGTTAAAGGGTTACATAAAAATAAATTCTAAAGTAATTTTTAAAACAATATTATTATTGTACTTTTAAGATTTGGAGTACTCATTACTATGAGAAAAAAAAAAAAATTGTGTTGGAATTAGCTAAACCATCGATTATAAATTCAAAAATGAGGTATTCAATGAAAAAAAAAAAAAAAAATCATGTTATAATTGATGATTCATACTCTATTATCAAATTGTGTGTTAAAAACTATTATAGTTTGGTAATTCGGAAAATGATATTTTTGGAAAATGTAAGAGACTTCAATCAAACAAATAGAGGAAACTATGTAAGAATGTTTGAATTGAATTTGGAACAATGTTACAATGTAATGTAACAATGTCTTTGCTCCAATTTTATCCATACACTCCATTTAAAATTGCTAGCTATTAAAGCTGCGTTATTAATAACATTATTTGTAACATTCTTTATTTTACAGCAAAATATATTTAAGTATCAACAGTTCATATTATTGATTAAATTTTATTGTGTGTTTGCTTGGAAATGGAAGTCCAAACTCATTAATTGGTTTTAGTACTCAACTCATATTAATAAGCTAGAAAATATTAGGTGGGAAACTTTAAATACAATAAATATACCGATTATTTTGCTGTGCTGTTCAATTCTTTGTTTTTATAAAATAAAATTAGACACAAAAACATTGAAGAATTTGCTATTTAAAAAATTAAAATGATATATCTTTTTTTTGATACTGTATGTATATTCCAAAAATTGAAAGTAAAAAGTAGAGGGGGGATGGAAAACCCTTAGCTTAAAATGAAATGTAAATTATAAGACAAGAGAACAGTGATGCACTCAATCCGAACTTTTCATGTTAGTCATGATAATCATTTAAACACACAGGTTTATTCATCACACTTTACAAGATGCATTATGTCACGGGTTAATTAATTTTTGTAACAAAATTAACAAATTTTGTACTGTACTATTAATAAATAAATTACTATCAATTTGTGTTTATATTTTGAACAAATTTACCTGTAAAACCCCTTTAAGCTTTTCAATATCTCTTATTTCTTCATATACACGATCTTCTTTGCTAGCAGCTTGCATCATAAAATCACCAAATAGAAGAACGGGATGCTCTTTGATTATACCAGAGTGTTCTGCTCCAGCAACTGAAGCTTTTTCACTAGGTAATACAATTACAGGAGTTGCAAAACTTCTTTGACAGATTTCCTTCATTAAGTTATAGAAGTATGTCTTGTCTTCTAGGTTAACTAAACGATCGTGGAACACTCTAAGACATTCGTGATAAAATAACCTGTTAACATTAAATAATTAAGTCAAATTAGTTTGGTTGGTTAAATAATATTATGAATAAACTTGATGTTTTTGTTAAACCAAGTTAAATAAATGTCTGGAATTATCATAATGTTAATAACATGATATTATTAGGAATGCCAAAAATATATTTTAAGACATTCAATAGTTATGGAAATGAATATTCCATTGTGTATCCATCAAAGCAAGTGAATTTCGTATGTTAGTAAAAATGAACTATTGACACAGATTAAAATTTAAAAAATATAATAATCAGTTTTTAAAAGTAGCATTCATATATTTCAAGTAGGAAAACACTTATGAAGCAAAATAAAATAAAATAACACATGTAAAAATTCAACCTAGCCAGGATTCCAATCTTTAGCTTTATTAATTAATGCTTTACCAACAGAACTATCTAATCCTAGTCTGGAGTTTAACAACAAATATGAGGTCAATACAGTAGCGTCTCGCAAACTCAGCACTCGATAACCCAGCAGTCCGGATTACTCGGCGACCCCGACGGGAAAAAAAAAATTTCTAAAAACAGCAATGTTCATAAAAGTTCGGCAGATCCCAAAGCGGGCATTAACTTCGATCGCTCGAATCGTTGATGGAACTTTTCCCACGTTGTTAAACTCGTCACAAAGCTTTTTTACAGATTCCCCTCTGTCTAGTCTTTTTAACACATTTAACCGCGTCTCAAACGAAACCAACACACGCTTCTGTTTTCGTAACTCGCTCATTTTTATTTACTGTATATACTGTACCTGTCAAAGAAAACTGAAAAGAAATGTTATATTTTCCATAATATATACTAAATTGATTCGTGGTAAAAAAGCGGCCCATCAAACGTTTTGCAGGTGTATGTCTGCTATATCGACGGGTGCCAATGTCGCAGTGTTATTATGCCACCGACAATGGGCTACCGCTATCGACAAAGTCGTTTGATATTGCCGCCGCTTTGATGCCGCGGTGTTTTTACGTCGCCGACAATGGGATACCGCTATCGACAAAGTCGTTTGATATCGCCGCCGCTTTGGTGCCGCGGTGTTTTTACACTGCCGATAATGGGATACCGCTATCGACAAAGTCGTTTGATATCGCCGCAGCTTTGGTGTTTCAATTACATTTTATTTTTTGCCCTTATTCCCGATAACCCGGCATTTCACAAACTCGGCACACTTCCGGTCCACATTACGCTGAGTTTGCGGGACTCTACTGTATTTCATTGTTTTATGTTCTGAACACAAAAAAACAATTACTCGTAAGTACAAAATACAGAGTATTTTAATGAAATTACAATTAGCTTAAGTTTCAATGGGACCAAAAGGTAACACCTGAATAACTGTGTTTTGTCTACTGTTACCAAATCATGTATAGTAAGAATGTGAGAGTATTTGAAATTTTGAGCTACTCCTGGAGCCAAACTGAGTCCGAGCTAAGCTGAGAACTTAACTTAAGCTTCAGAAAATGACCCTAAAATTGAGCGATATAACGTAAACTGATGAAATGAGAAAATACAGTCAAAATTGATGTCGCATTGATACAAAAGAATATGATATTTATCTTTAGTCGTACTTCTCAAAACACAAAAACAAGTTTTTAATAACATATGTAGATGATAAGAGGATAGTAACAGGAGAAAGGATATTTTTTGCTGAGTGGTTTCTCCATCTGTAGGCTTCAAATGTGATGACTTAATGTCATCACGTTTATATATGGAAACCAAAATGTTCTCATTTTAATAGTTTTATTTATCTAATCAACAGCAAAATAAAGAAAATTAGATTTTTAAATGATAACACAAAGAAAAATCAATTTATTTGTATTATGTTGTGATAATTTTAAAATTGTGCACTTGTATGTACTTGAAGAGTACTTATTTTTATTAAAAAAAAATATAAAAATGTTTTTTAATATTATTATTATTTATAAAATTTTGCCAAGTTTTTTATGGGCGCCAGGTAGCGTTAGCTTACCAATTTAGAAAAAGAAAGATAATGAATCTAATTATTTATAAAATCTCTGGGGTCGCAAATTCTTTTATCAGTGTACTTACAGTGGATTTTGGTTTCAGAATGAAAACACTTGTAGCTGAAATATTAACATGGATTTATTAAAAAAAAAACAAAGAATGAGCACATATATATGTTCATGATACATTTCATACCACTTATATTTAAAATCTATATGCTTTTTTTAAATCTTTCAATATACTTTGCCTTGAAGAGGCTTAAATTCTTTATTAAAACTTTATATTAATAGTTGCAACTCAAAACAAAAATATTTCTTTATAGTGAGCGTTTTACGTTCTCACATAACTAAGATTGATTATGTTAAAATGAAATTAAACATTCTAAATTTACAAATTATTACACAAAAATTATTCATTAAGACTATATAAAAAAGGTTCATAGAAAAAGTTCTTTTATATAAAAATGTCTATGATTCTATGTTACCGGAAAACCGATCCTGCAGATTGAACATGTGCTCGTACTGGAATTCGTTCATTTGTGTTGTAATCACCTTGTAGATTGGATTTGTACAATCGATGCTCAATTGTCCTTTCACGTACATAATGTTGCACAATAAATATATCACTTTATTCAAAAGATGTTGTCTAATATCTCATCAATTTCTGCATACGTCCTACCACGTTTACGAACGTCTCTAGTCCCATTAAATTATTTCTATCAATGTTTTTTAAAACTTCATTTAGACAAAATGTTTCTCACTGACTCTAAATTCATAGTTGTACTCTGTATTAATAATATCTATTACATTTTAGAAAAGTTTCTCTCGATCAAATTATGTCTGATTACTTCAGAAATACAACCTGTCTATCCAACTGCTGGACTTAGACTCTTGAAAAAACACAACCATACTCTGCTAAGCTCTGACCTAGACTGACTTGAAACCACGAGATCTCTCACTTCCCAAAGTGTTCTTTCCAGTCACATTTTCACTGCCATAGTTATTTTACATATATCACCGCATAAAATCAAAATTCACATATAAAGAAATTAAACATTCGCAAATGTTTATGTTGTACTAATACTAAACATGTTTATTTATTTTTAGCCTTGAAAATCTATTTTTTCTTTATAAATGAGTTTACTAGTTTTAAATTATTATTTGAATCTTTTATCTCTATGGTTTAACCGCGTCTTTTAAATAAGTTAATATTAAGATCTGACTTTTCACACTGTTACAAAACCCCACAAAGATTTGTATTATAATACAAGTATTGTAACACAAATCTTTCTATATATATAAATTTCAAATCGAGAAAAAAAAAAAATAATTTTTCAATAGATTTTCAAAACTTTTTATTTCAGAAGCTAAGGACTTCATAAAAGAAAATAAGTATCACTAGTATACTTAATTTAAGAAAGATTCTCTTTTCTTATAAAAACTAAAAAATCTCTTTACTAAATCCTACTTTACTATCTTAATTTATTTGCGTTATCATAACTCATTTGTACAAAAAAAAATATACGAATCAATTAGTGCTAAGCCTTATCTCTATTTATACAATAAAACCCATCATCAGTTTCTTTTTTAACAGCAGTTGACTGAAACTTTCCCATCAACATTTTTTTGTTGACCGGATCCTGTCACTCAAAATCTTATCTTCCAGACAGCCGTCTGTATATTTTCCTGCCATCTAGCATTTCCTTTCCCACACTTTACTTTTCTGCCAAGACGAAATTTCTACATCTTTTATAAAAATCTACATCTATCTCTCTTTATTCATCTGAATTATTTTTAACTTAACACAATTAAAATTTAAAAAAAAAACTTCTCACTATTAATTAACATCATTACAAAATTATTTATTCATTACTCAAAATTACTTCAATTCACCTTAAAACTCTTCAATTATGACTTTACATTATTATTTTTTAACTTAAATTCCTAATTACTCTTTGCTTTGCTGGGATTACATCTTAACTACTGATTTTACCATTACTAAAAACTCCTCTCTTATTCAAAATTCAAAAATTATAACATTATTATAAAAAAAATCACTTACAAACTCATCTTATCTATTTCAAAATTACCTCTTTACAATTGTATTATCCTTTTAGTACTATATCTCAAAATTATTTCCATCTTAAATCCTTCATGTTTTAATAATTAAAGTTGCACTAATCCTCAAAAAACCTCTTTATCATTCATATTTGTGTAGCCCACGCAGGTTACCTACATCATTTATATAAATAATCTCTTTATCTCAACGTAGCTTCCTTTAAAAAATCATAATAGTCGTCGTTTATTCGTAGAATTCCTCAAATCTCCCTTTATTTCATTAAAATCGTCGCATATTTCCTTTATATCCTCGTAGTACTCAAAAAACCTCTTAAAACTTAAAAATTAACCATCAATGCAACTTAACTATTCTTCTTATAAAAGTTTCTTAACAGAACAACTTCATTTTAAATACCACTTTATTCAATACTTCTGTAAAGCCATCACCTTCTTATAAAAAACTCAAAAATTCTCTCATTTAAATTACTTCATTAAAATCTCCTTAATCATCAACCACTTAAATACAAAAACTTCAAAAAATTAATAAAAAAATTATATTGTTTTCCCAGCTAACACCTTATTTCATCAAAATCTTTAGACACCTTTATCAAATAACTTCTCACAATCATCTATTGTTTTAAATTCAAACATTATTTATTAAAAATCGTTAATTATTTATTTCATTTATAAATTTCATCAAAATCTCTCTTATTATATTATTTATTAATTATATCTCCTTCTTTAAAAAACAAAAACTTTAACATTTTTACTCCATTATTCATTTTATTACCATTTCATTATTAAAAACAAAAAACTTCAATATTATTATCATCTTAGCAATGCCTCTTGAAAACCACTCAATTCCTTTACAAGTCACCTTTCAAATCTCAAATTATTTAAATCTAACAATATTTTGCATATAATTACTTATTTTATTATTCTTAAATTTGTAAACAAATATCAAATACTTTCTACATATAAGCCAAGCATTATTACTCTTAATCTATTATATACATTTAAAAATTACTATCTTTCTTACTAAAGTACTCCAATTCTGACTTGTCCGGTTTTATTTTGTATATACAGATTGATCAGTTCTGTATACACTACACTTTATCTTTCTTCTATCATCAGTCTAAAGTATCATTACATGGAAATTCTATGTAATATTATATCAAATTATTATTGTCTTAACCGTTGTTACAAATTCTCCATCATCTTATCAAAAAATTTTTTAATTTTACTTAACATTTAAATTTCAAAACTTTTACAAATTTTAACTCATCATTTTTCCAAAATTTACTTTTTTATCCAAATTTTAATTATTTAGTAGTCTCTTGTATATTCTCCTATTATCTCCAATATCCGCGACACTTCTTGTCGACTTAATTACACTTTGTATCCTTCTGATTACAACTTTAGACACTTACATTGAAGTCTGCATTATGATCTTCAGATGTGAGAAGGTTGAAATGCAAAATTCCTACTCAGTTCAGAATAAAGCCCCAATCACACCTTTCAACCATAACACACCTTCAATGCTGTCTACATGCTTTATTCCTAAGAATAAAACATGTTTTCGACTACCGTTACCCTGCCATCCTCCCATTATTTCATTTTCTTACTTAAATGCACTTATACTAAGAAAATTTAAAATTCATAAAAATTTTATCAAAATCATATCATCCAAAGTTGAAATAATGTTCTCTTTACCAATCTTATTACTAGCATCGTCGATTTTTTGTTTATGTACTTCTTTCTACTTATTATTATTCAAATTCAAAAAGAAAATTTTATTTTTAAAATTTATTCTAAGTTCTTTACTTAGAAATTTTACATTTAATACTATTAAAGTGCTTCAAGTGATCTACCTTTACTCTATTTACTTTAATCAATACCAATCATCCTTTATTTAAATGTTTTTTATTTGAAAACGCTAGTTAATTTACGATTATGATCCAAAAGTTTTTTTTTTTTTTTTTTTTTTACATTTCAGAACAGTACTTTCGTAACACCCTGTATTAGTCTCTATATTATACGCAATAGAATCTTAAGCTTGATTTAGGCATAAACAATTTCCCCTTTGTATATGGTGATGCAATTCTTTATCTGTTTACTACTGATAAGAAGTGAAAACCTTTTAGCTCCAACTAGATTCAATCTCTCGTCATCTTATTGAATATTTAACATTGAATCTACCTACTTAATATTGAATATTATTTCTTCAACACTACTGATGACTCACATCTAAAGTCATACAAATCTTTCCTTCTAATCAATCTGTTATCGTCACGTTTTCTAAATATTATTTCTTCTATAAACATATAAAGTTGTTTACTGCTATAATCCAGCGTCTTTACTTTAACAAATACTGAAACCTTTCTTAAACTAAAACTTCTAACATTTTACGCTTGGCTTATAATTATTTTCTCTAATTCTGTCTTAGCTTACAAAATTTATTAGTACACACAAATTATTATTATTCATAACTCTTAATTATTTATTATCAAACTTAAACTTATTTATTAACAAAACTTTTATTTTATTTTTCAAAATCAAGTCCGTGTGTCATTATAAAAATGTCTTTACATTATTATTTATTCATTCCAAATTTCAATTTATTACAACAATTATAAATTATCTATTTTTTTACGATGGTTTCCCGATTGGTGAAAGATTTTAAAGTACATGATTGAATTTTTTAACACACTTTTAATGTTAAATACTTCTTTCAAAATATAGACCTGTTCTAAACTAGATCCTACAAATGAACTCATCTCAACCATATGTTCCCTTTTGTTGACAACTCGCTTTTGTGTTGACGAAAACCTTTTCTCTTTCTCTTTCTCAGACATACCATCACCCCTCCTTCTCTCAAATATCTCAGTATTTAACAACCTACATTTGCCAACTGTCAGTTTAGGCATTCTCACCCCACCATTTCTGTATATTACCGCAAAGCCTTCTTTTACTATCTCTATGTTAAATTTATACTCGAACTCATCTTGTTCAAAGAGGCTTTTAGTTTTCTGTTGTTGAATTTCAAAGACATTTCTAAATTTTAACATTGCATAATTTTTAAACTCTACATTCTTATGACACACTTGTTTTTTAAGAAAAACCGCTGATTCCTTAGTTATTAGATTATTTATTCTTACATTGTTTTTTGAATTACCCATATCCCATTTAACCCCACAAGACTTGTTTACTTCAACATTATTTGTTGTTTCTAGATTTACATTGTCACCTAACCCATTATTTATCATTTTAGGAATTTCTTGAACACAGTCATTCACACAAATGTCCTCTATTATTATCAAATCATTTGACATGTTATTTATTTCATTAAAACTGTTAATTTCTACCTCAGCTACTGCTTGATCTAAACTGTTATCCATATTATTAATATTTTTTATCAAAACACCTTTTACACTATTTATCTGTTCAAATTCTACTTTATTATTATTTTCAACAACATCGATATTCATACCTATATTATTTATGATTTTCTCTTGAACATTACCTAACCTCTCCACTACGTTAATTCCCCTTTGTTTATTTTCCCATTTAAAATTGTATTCTAATTTTACACAATCTGGTTTTAATTCTAGTTTGATCTGATCTAGCTTTTTATCCAAATTATCTAGCTTAACATTGTTCTGTTCAAATTTGGCGTTTAATTCTAAATTGTTTCGTTTAATTTCTTTTAACTCTAAACTATTCTGTTCAAGTTTGGCGTTAAATTCTTCAAACTTATTACTCAAATCTTGTTTTGTTTCTAATCTATCTTTATCAAATTTATTATTCATATTTTCAAATTTCTTGTCACTATCTAGCTTTAATTCTAATTTATCTTGTTTCATACTACTCATTAAAGTCTCAAACATTTTCTTAATTTCTTTATTCTGATCATTATTTTCCACACTCTTATCTACCCTAACCTGTTCAGACCTTAGATTATTATTATTAGTACCCTCCATTTTATTTATTAATATTATTAGTCTTTAGTTTTAAATTTAAATTTTAGTTACCAAAATCATCATCCTAACCTGTTCACTATTATTAACAATTATTATTACTGTATCCATTTAAATTTATTTTACTTAACACAACAGAATCTATTACTTAACCAACACAAAAATTTTTTTAAAAAAAAGAATCTTTCTTATATTTATTGATAGAGTCCTTACCTTGTTTTAAGTGTTCGCATTTCACCAAAATCACTGTATTTTCGACCAAAAACCGCCCCATTGTTGGGAGCCAATTGTGATAATTTTAAAATTGTGCACTTGTATGTACTTGAAGAGTACTTATTTTTATTAAAAAAAAATATAAAAATGTTTTTTAATATTATTATTATTTATAAAATTTTGCCAAGTTTTTTATGGGCGCCAGGTAGCGTTAGCTTACCAATTTAGAAAAAGAAAGATAATGAATCTAATTATTTATAAAATCTCTGGGGTCGCAAATTCTTTTATCAGTGTACTTACAGTGGATTTTGGTTTCAGAATGAAAACACTTGTAGCTGAAATATTAACATGGATTTATTAAAAAAAAAACAAAGAATGAGCACATATATATGTTCATGATACATTTCATACCACTTATATTTAAAATCTATATGCTTTTTTTAAATCTTTCAATATACTTTGCCTTGAAGAGGCTTAAATTCTTTATTAAAACTTTATATTAATAGTTGCAACTCAAAACAAAAATATTTCTTTATAGTGAGCGTTTTACGTTCTCACATAACTAAGATTGATTATGTTAAAATGAAATTAAACATTCTAAATTTACAAATTATTACACAAAAATTATTCATTAAGACTATATAAAAAAGGTTCATAGAAAAAGTTCTTTTATATAAAAATGTCTATGATTCTATGTTACCGGAAAACCGATCCTGCAGATTGAACATGTGCTCGTACTGGAATTCGTTCATTTGTGTTGTAATCACCTTGTAGATTGGATTTGTACAATCGATGCTCAATTGTCCTTTCACGTACATAATGTTGCACAATAAATATATCACTTTATTCAAAAGATGTTGTCTAATATCTCATCAATTTCTGCATACGTCCTACCACGTTTACGAATGTCTCTAGTCCCATTAAATTATTTCTATCAATGTTTTTTAAAACTTCATTTAGACAAAATGTTTCTCACTGACTCTAAATTCATAGTTGTACTCTGTATTAATAATATCTATTACATTTTAGAAAAGTTTCTCTCGATCAAATTATGTCTGATTACTTCAGAAATACAACCTGTCTATCCAACTGCTGGACTTAGACTCTTGAAAAAACACAACCATACTCTGCTAAGCTCTGACCTAGACTGACTTGAAACCACGAGATCTCTCACTTCCCAAAGTGTTCTTTCCAGTCACATTTTCACTGCCATAGTTATTTTACATATATCACCGCATAAAATCAAAATTCACATATAAAGAAATTAAACATTCGCAAATGTTTATGTTGTACTAATACTAAACATGTTTATTTATTTTTAGCCTTGAAAATCTATTTTTTCTTTATAAATGAGTTTACTAGTTTTAAATTATTATTTGAATCTTTTATCTCTATGGTTTAACCGCGTCTTTTAAATAAGTTAATATTAAGATCTGACTTTTCACACTGTTACAATGTTAAATTTCATGAAAATTAAAAAATTTAATAATTCATGTACTTTATTCAGTAGGACGTATCATTAATACTGTCGTATTGGTTACAACAGTGTCTATATCAATGAAAACGTCTTACAAAGCAACAAGATTGGACTCAAAAAATCAAGCAAAAACATGATTTTTTATTATTCAACATGTTTTTAGAGTATTAAATAATAGAACCTTAAACTATTGTTTGAAGGGATGCAATAATAAAGAGAAAAGTTGCATCATCTGGGAACGGAATAATCCAGGCAAAGGAGAGAATCCTGTGGGAGAGGTGAGCAGAGATAACAATAGGCAGGAAGTAGACATTGCTGATTCTACACATGCAATGCAAACACTAAGTTTTACTTAAGAAAACTTATTGAGTTATTAAGTTATACTTGTTAGTCTAAACATTTTTATATTTCATTAGAAACAAATCATTCGGAGCCTGAGAGTGGTGATTTATCTGTTGGATTAAATAAAAGAAAATCAGTTTGGGTCTAGTAAAATTTTTTCATAAAAATGTTACATTACGAAGTGTGAATTGATGTCATTACTTTATTTGAAATATAAATACATAAAATAGCACATAATTAAAATATTGGTTGAGAATATTGGGAAGCTTGCTACATAATGAACAAAACCATCCTGAAATCTTGAACATATTGTGTTTTAAAGACACAACTAATTGGCCTATTTAATTTTCGCTTAATATTACAGAATGATTTTAAAATGTCTTAAATAAATGAAAGGTCAAAATCAAGTCTTTTTATGCAAATACCATAGCCAAATCCATTATCATTATTTATAACCTACAAATCCCATTGACCTCAAAATTTTTTAGTTAACTTGGTCCCAATTACCTTTCTTAATCAAGAGTTTATTGTCAAACATTTTTAATGTTCAATATGAGAAAGAGCCGTGAGCCCCTGAGTCGAAAATAGTAGATTTTGGAACTGTGTCTATTTGTTTGGTGTCTGTCTCTATCTTCCAACACTTTGGGGGGGAGGGATATCTTTACTGGTAATAATCATAGCCTTTCTAAAAACATAAGACTACCCATATTTATATTACCATTAGCTTATACGAAGAAATGTTTATAAAGTATAAGACTTTAAATTATTTACTGTTTACGAATGTTGTATTTTTTGGATTTAAAATCAAGAAGGCAACAATCAAGATATTATCAGGTAACATTTCCTGGTAGGCGTATGTTCTCTGACTTCATGTACATTTTGAATAGGATGAGGGGGTTTTCATTGCCATCTCTATTGCTCAGTTAACACGGCTAAATATGCAAAGGTTTTTATAGCGCAGGTTATTAATTTTAAATTATTTTACATGTTATAGGATATTCTAGTAATTCTATCTTTTGAAAGTATAAACAAAAAACTTATTTATTGGAAAATATATATGATGTGTTATGTTTATAACTCATTATGTTTTCATTGTACGATTAGTCCAGTGATTATTATATGATTAGATGCAACAGATAATTTTTTAAGTTAGTATTATTCCTAGTTTGTGAGTTATTTATTATTTATAAAATAAATAAAATTAATTTGGTGATTTTATAAACTTGAACTACAGTGGAAAATGGGTTGAAATTGTATACCAAATTAACCCTGAAGGTGGTGTATGTTAATTTTCTTCGTTTGTTTAAAAATTAATAAAAATATTATTTTTATACAAAACCAAACTTATAAGACATCATATTTCTCAGAAAGATGCATAGAATTCATCTATGTAATAAAATTTTTATTTTTTTTTAAACGGTTTTGGAGTAAGTATGTTAGATGTTAAAAATGAAGTTAACATTTTTCAGAAAAAAACGTGTATCATCCAAAATCAATAGCTTACCACCTTTTTCCAAGATACACAAAAGTTTTGTGTAATATTTGTGAATATATTTAGGGAAAAAAAATTGTTACATTTTTCAAAATAAAAAAAAATATTTTACGAAAAAAGGGAATTTGATCTTTTTTTTTCAATAATTTATAAAAAATAGTAATATATATTTTATACACAACTTCTATGTATCATTATATTCAGAAAGGTGCATAGAATTTAGTTTGTGTAGTGAAAAAAATGTTAGATGTAAAACATTTAGAGTTTTTATGTCAAATACCAAAAAATCGGAAAGTAACGGAGGGAAGAATTTCACATAAATGGTAATGTACATCATACAAAAAAAAAAAAAAAAAAATTTGGAATTTTTTCAACTATTACTAGAGCTTTGTAATTTATTTGTGAATATATTTAGGTGAAAAAAAATTGTTACATTTTCAAAAATACAGAAATTGCTTTATGCAAAAAGGGAATTTCTTGAATTTATTTTTAAAAGATCACCAATAATTGTAATATTTATGGAAAACCAACTTCTATATATCATTATATTCAGAAAGGTTCATAGAATTTAGTAACGGTAGTGTAATGAAAAAAAAGTTTGAAAAATAATTTTGGAGTCATATGGAAAAGAAAAAAAACACAAAATCCACGGCTAAATTTTACTTCAAAGACCAATTGACCATAGAAAATTTTGTTTTACATTTTTTAAAAGTACACAAACGTTTTCTAGTATAAATGTGAATAACAATTATTGGTAAAACAAAAATCAAATTCTAAAATTTTCAAAATAGAAATAATTGTTTCATCTAAAAAGAAGTAATAATCGACAAAGTGAGGTTAGGTTTGTAACCTCCACAATTTAGTCTCACTAGTAACAATCTAAAGATAGGCCAAAGACAAAATCACTATATTTCACTAAAACAATAAACTTTACAAAGAATAACACACATATACACTTGTATAATCAAATAAAACACTACATATAAGAAAATTTGCTTTTAGGCCTAGGTTACAACATACCTCTAGGTTATCCCAAATATAAACCATTCAAAAACTAGAACTTCACTCAAAAAAATAAACTTTAGAAATAGAAACACATATATTGTAACTTGTAAACACAATTTATATACAATTTGTATACACAAACCTAAAATATTACAGAAATATGTAATCCCAAAACATAGCGCCACACCTTTCTGTGTCAATTTATGTCACACACTCGCCTAAAAATACCTATGTTCCGACTTGAAAACAAGAAACATAGAGTAACCGTACCCTATATCAAGTAATACCAACTTGTAGAATGAAATCTCCTCTACAATATACTGTAAAGATCGGTTACAAAATATCCATTAAAAAATCGATTATCTTATTTAGTAAACTGCACCGAATGCCAAGTGAATTTTGTTCCGTTAGGTTTCTACTATGGTCAAGTAGAAATATCTTGCAATCTATGACACACAGAACAATTTGTAAATTGATAGAAAGAGAAAGATGTGATCTATAGAACAGTGTTTTGGTCGACCTGTTTGACAGAAAAATAGATTTGTAATCATATGGGAAAAATGGCGTCGCTTTTACTAAAAACTGCACAGTTAGAATCTTTGATTTTACGCATAAAAATATGCGAACTTCAACAATTTTTGGAATATTATTTATAACGTTTTGTGGTATTTTTTTGCATGATTATGCATCTACGGAACATTAGCTTTCCAACGGTATTTTATTTATTGCGATAGGACGATTCTAAATGGGCGTAATGTTGAATTGCAAAATACGTGTTTTCCGGTGGTTAGACTAGGACTAGACCATGCATTAAAAATCGACCCGCTAGCTGGTTGGATAACCGTCAGTGGGTTAATGATCAAGGCTTAAATAATATCTTCCGATATGAGAACCACGCAAGAAATCTAAATAAAAATGGCAAAATATAGATAAGATGTCTGGTGTTCAGTTTTACAATCCTCAATTATTTTTAATTAAAAAAAAAGTATAATAAATTAGACCATATCTGAAAAAATTGTTTTCCCCGTTTATTTATACAAATAATACTAATACAATGATTAGTTATACAAATCATGAATAAACAACTATAAGAATTAATTTTACTATTATTAAAGTCACTCATAAACCATACTTTCTTCTATTACAGGAGACAGTAAAATACGTCACTTAGACCTGATAACAAATATATAACAAAACACTCATAAAATTGACATTGCATAAATAAGAACTCATACAAAAACAGTCGATCTATTGCCAACTTTATTATAACAAAAAATCTTTCAGCTCATTAGTAACAACTGAGATTTAAAATGTTACCTGAAACTTCTAGATAAATCTACATAAGCCTATACCACCATCAATTGTAGATGCAAAAAATGTAGTTCATATGTCCTGTCCTCATTGTATTAAAATCATTTAATCCATTCAATAAATATAAAACTTGTACAATTCAATAAATATAAATATAATACCTGAGCATTTCATTACTTTCTCTCATAGTTCCTGCATCCGCTTGCAGTAAACCCTGAATACATTTTGAAAGATCTCTCAAATTAAATACATAATGAGATTTGGCTGGTGTTGGTAACAAATCCACTGTTATTCTGTTGTAGATTTCTACTGATGCTGACACGAGTGAGTCTGCAAGGTCACTAATTTTTTGAGAGAAATCTGATAAAAATCCTCGCATAATAGACTTGAAACAAAAAAAAAAAATTTTAAAAACAATGTGTATAGACAAATTGATATAGTTAACAATATTATTACATAAATTATATGAAATTTACCCTAAATATAACTCTTAAAGTAGTCTCATTGGGTGAAGGAATGAGCAGCATGGCAAAATGTCGAACAAAACGAGGTGTAAGTGGGTTACGTCCACCTCCTGGAGGAGCACATGCTGCACAGAGTACCATATCTTGGATGTCTTTCCAAAACATTTTATCTCGGTCATAGAATCCTTTGAAATCCAGAAACTGCCTAAACAAAAAGACATTTATTTCATACATAGACCTTAGTGAAAAACAAAATTAGGTTTCTTAAAGTATTATTTAATATATAAGTTTCCATTTTATTTTATATTTTGTACATAATGAAAACCAATTCCATCACAACTGTGACAATGTGTATTGAAGAATTTCTAAACATTGAAACCACTTCAATAATTATAATGTAAAAGTACAAGGTAATCTAATAATTCATAACAATGTTCCCAATATAAATACACTAGCTTTGCTCTTGTTGAAATGGAGCTCTGTTTGGATATCTATAAGTTACCTCCAGTTCCGCCTGCATGAAATACTCAATTTAATTATTTAGTATGTTAAGATCAGGTTAGCATCTACAGAATCAATTTTCGATTTAACTTTTATAGTTAAATTGGCAAAGTACCTGATATTATAGTGAATTAAATCTACTAACAGGTTTTGAAATTCCTATTTCAATTTCTGTTTGCCCATTTAAAATTTCCTGAGAAAAGGAATTATGAGAAGGGAAAATAGAAGAGATTTTTATCCGAGGGCACCTTTGTAAAACAACAGTTTTAATGTTACCATTAGGCACTACCAAAGTAGAGATTGCTCCTAGAACTTACATACAAACATGCCACATGTCTATTTGAGAAGTAAGCGGTCAAAAAATCAACATCAGCTACCTTGGTCTGATGTGAGTCACATCATTCAATTTAAACCTATGGTTTCTTTCAAACTAAATCCACTTATTTATAAATTTGAAACCTCAAAGGAATTTTAATTTAATTTCATCTTTGTTATTGATAAAATATATGGAAGAACATAGATTTCCTCTTAATTGCTTGCAAAATTTATAAAATTGTTAATGGGAAACTACAGTACAGATTTAAAAAAAGTTTCTTGTTTCAATTGTAGCTGAAAATTTAAAGAAAATGTATAAAATAAATCAGAAAATTTATGTTGGATTCAGCAGTAAAATATGGTTATAGCTCAGAAACAACTGCAAAGTGTGAATAATTATTAGTTCCAACTAGAATTCAAATCACATACCAAAAATTAATTTACCTGAGAAGTTCTATAGGAGGTTGAGCCCCATATGTTTCTAATTTGGGCATATTCACATCATCAACAAATATAACAACTCTTTTACCAACAGGTGCTCCTAATAAAGTTTTCTTTTTTCTTTCAAGTTTGGACTCTAAAATTTCTTGAGTACGTGTTGAACTTGTTTGAGCAGAAAAATTCAAGAAAACTGGCATCCATGACCCAGTTCCCCATAGAAGATTTAACACGTTACGAGCAACAACTGATTTTCCAACACCTTAAAAAACAATTATTTATAAAAATATTTACAACTATCGCTACAAAAAAATAATTTTCTATAAATGCAAATGCAATGATTTTATTTATAAAAACAAGCAAACAAAATATTATTTCTCAAAAAAGGAAATCACAGATTAAACACACACACACACACATATATATATACACACATATATATATATATATACACACAGTATGTTAAATAAGTCCCGGGACAGCTTAATATTTTTTTAAACATTACAGATGGAGCAACAAAGCTTTGCACATTGTTAATGGACACCAAAACCTATTTCAGAACGTATTCAGTGGGCCGCTACCTTTCCAGGAGGACGGTCATCAAATGAGTATGTATGAAATCTTAAATGAGAGCATACGTCGAGTTGTAGATCGAATTAAAGGCCTTTATGAGTAGAACACAATGCCACAAACCCGACCTCAAAAGGTTCACCCTAGCTAAAATATAACGGCAGATTAATCACAATGATATATATATATATATAAATTAATTAATAAAAATGAGCAATATAATACAAAACTTAATGTTGCAATTTTTCCTTCTTGTTTGAAGACTAAACACCTCTTGGTCATCATCATCATCTTATAAAAAAGGAAGAAAAGAACATAAAATAAAGACTCCTAGCCCTTCAAAACTAGCATCAGAGTCAGAAGAGAACATGAGTTAGGAGAACCCTAATAGGAAAGATTAGAGAGAGAGAGGGACTAACCCAAGACTACATGAAAAAAAGTGTAGATCCAGCTAAGATCCTACACCCTTACTCACTATGAGTTACTTAGGGTCTATTGGAACACTAACATTACATAAACTTTTGAGAAATTAAGTCTTTTAGAAGAGCTTCAATGTCAATTTTTTAATGATAATTCCTTAACCTAGATATTTAGGAAGATGTTGACACAAACATTTTGTTTGGTACTTCATAGGTATAATTAATTGAACAAAATTTTATCATAATCATTACAGCCACATTCATTATAGCAAATTCAATTTTTATGTTTTCTTTTAATGTTAGATAATCACAAATTTTGAGTTACAGCGAATATGTAAATAAAAAAATCTTCTGGATGTACTAATTTCAAAATAATTTATAGAAACAAAACGGTTAGAGTCTCTGACAAATCACTGTATTGAAGACACCAATTTGAAATCAAATTTATTTTATTTTTCTACAGAACTATACACAAAATATGTATCAATTGTTTTAAAGACAAAGCCTATAAATATGGTACAGTAGAACCCCTCAAACTCGACCCCCTCAAACTCGACATTCCGTCAAACTCGACAGGGCCAGTGACAAGGAGCATGGGATTTCCAAGGTCATTCACTGCATTGTTTTACGCCATGTGCGCCTGCCAGATGCCCGGAGGTTGAGGTTTGTTACTTTTGTTTATACAGCTGTGAGGGATGCTCCTTTGTCTAGCCACTTTCTAATCCTACTGTATAGTAGAGGCCAAAGTTAAAGATAAAGGGTCCAGGTAGACCGGGACAGCCCTAAATATTTGTTGTCAAAACATTCATATTGTTGTGAACCCAAGCGCCTAACCACCCGGAAGTACCGGTCATTAGCACCGATTCCATTAAAGTAAGCGGCAAGTCTTTTGTCATAACAATTCAACGGAGCGTCGTAGAACTATGATTCAAGTTTTGTAATAAAGGTCTTAACCATGTGAGAAAAATGACCCAACTCTTAATTATATGCGATCAGCAGTTCAATTTATAGCATTTGTATTGGACCGTGTTTGGTATGGACATTCTTTTTCTTCGGTGACTTCGAGATGAAGCTGCCAGACGTCCAGTCGAAAATGAAAAACAAATATCAATCAAAAGTTTTTTCAAACAATGCTAACTTTGCTCTAATGTTTTTTTTTTTTTATCTAAAATTGTTTTAATCTTTAAAAATATTTAATGGACTGTCTGTTTTTTACTGTAAATTTTATTACAGCATATTAGGATAGGTCTTTTTAGTTTACTAAACCTATTGTACAAGGCCAACACTTTTTAAATCTCATTTGACCGATCGATAAATTTAATTTTAATGTGATTGAACACACTATTTTTTTGTTGTCAGGCAGGGACTTTTTTGCAATAAACGTTTAATCATTGATAATCAATAAATGTACAGTTATTTAAAATTTTTGAGTATTTGTTGCAAACCTAACCATTAATACCAAAGTTCCCTAAAACTCGACAACCCCCAAACTCGACAACCTTAAAGTCCACATTATGTCGAGTTTGAGGGGTTCTACTGTAGTAGTAAAATGAGTAATAAATTGAAAATTTTATAATAAAATAAAAGATTTATGTGTTGAAATAGTTATCACAAAAAAAAAAAAAAAAAAATTGTTAATTTCAAATGATATTCTTTAACACACCTGTTGTGCCTGTGAAAAGTACAGGATGATTAACATTTAACAGTTTCTCCATTACATATCCAAATCGAACTGTGTCAATTGTTGGGACAAGCATTTCAAAAAATGCTGTCTCATTATTATATTTAAAGGTGGGTACAATTCTGATCCATGGCTCCAATCGGTGTTGTTGAACATTTAAATATAGGTCCCAAAGATCAGTCCCTGCAGGTAAACTATAAAATATTACAGCAAATTACATCATCGTAAAGCCTAATAAAATTACATCTCTAATGTTTAAGGTTTATAAAAAGTTGATAATGTAAAAGGTTTATAAAAAGTTATAATAGCGCAAACAATTTAATCTCAAGGTTTTTACATATACAAAGAAATTAAGAGTGCAATTATGCTGATATATTGGAAAAGAAAAATAATTGAAATCATACTGTTATTTTCAATTATAAACATAAATTACATATTACAAGAAGAAAGTGTGTCATTTAAAAATAATTATTAACATAACGATTTTGAAGTGAAAATTGAAAAGATGAAATTTTCATTATGTATTAAAAAGTCCTACCTAAAATGAGGTTCTACTTATTTATCCATTACAATCTTATAAAAAATACATAATATTAAAAAATCCATCAAATTATGCTCAAACACCACTATATTAACAATAATAATTTATTACTTATAACTATAACTCTTACTGGGCGTCTGGATTCTCTTCAAACTGCTCTCGCACATAGGTTTCAAATTTTTCTCTTGAGCTGTCATTCAGATTTCCACCAACTGCCCAAAGATAGGAAAAAATAAATGATTGACATATTATAGTACGTGCTCTACTGCGATCCATCGTCTTATCTAATAGTCCTGGTTCACAGACAAGACTTTTGAACAAACTGCAAAGCATACTCGCTTTGCTGATGTCTACCTACAAATTATATGAATAATATTAATACATTTAATTACTTTACAAATGTATGAAAATACCGAAAACAAATATATTTGAACTTGGAGTAGCTTTCTGTTTTCAGTTCCAAGTGTTAAAAGCTGTATAAATAAAATACTTTTAGAACAATAAAATTGTTGATACTTATACAAAATGTTGGTGAGCCACTACAGTGGAAACCATAGATTTACTGAATCTTGTAATTGTAGGCTTGATAACTCTCATTATGGTTACTTCGTTCTAATGAGAGGGTTTGTGGTAACCATTACTACAACCATTACAGCTTCTCTTATAGTTTCTCTTGTCTCAGGTCTACAATATCTTTAAAATCCTGTAAGTAGCCATCGTCAATATATTGTTGAAACTTTGTAATTATCGACAATATAAATAAAGTAAAATCATATTTTGTATAAATCAACATTCTACCCACTAAAAATCGTCCTACCGCAACAACCTTAGAGTACCATTGTAAAGCTAATATTATCGACTTACAAATTCTTATAACCAAAAGTTCCTAAATCATAGTAAAAATAATTTATTAAGAACTGCATTTAGTGGCTAGAAAAATAAACCATAAAGTTTGTCGCAGCAGAAGTCAAAAATTTATGTCATATTTGTCTTATTTGTCACAGGTCCACTTTTTGTTAAACTACTCCACATCTACATTGTATTACAGTATTTTTTTTCTCTTTCGAATGATGCCTTCCTAATTTTCGTTGATCTAATAGTTAGTGAGATACAGACGTTTATAAACATCATGAATAAAAGAATTAGTTTCAGTGCAATTTGTGACAACAGCACTCTATGTCAAATACCGATTAGTAATATTTCAATTTTTGTGACAATCTATGTCATTGAAAATAGGAAGTTTGGAAGTTTTGTGTGAAATATTGCACATTTCTGTGGTAAAAATATTTTGATAGTACCTTCAAAGTCGAGGTTCCCAAACGAAATTAGTTTGTTTTTGTCACTGACCGAGATAGTCTTTTACATGCTGGACTGTTTGGTGGTGTGCCAAGTTTATTGTGTATTAGTTATTCTTTTGTGAGTTTATTATTTTTTAATTTATTGCAATTTATTTATTATGTTTTGTTGATACAGATTTATCTTCACACTATATACTACATCTAGTGTAAGTGTTTGAATAGCCTAAAAATAAAAAAAATTCAGCTATTTTATAGAAGTTTGTTGGCAATTTTTAGTGACATAAAAACAATTTTCTCATTCTATATTACCTGATTCTAAAATAAATTATTCTAGACAATTTATGAATTCACCGTTCAATTCTGTGTACTTTTACCTAATTAATGGTATATAATAAGTTGAGTTTTAGATACATTAAATATTATTGGTGAATTTTTCAAAATAAAATTGGTGTACTTTTTAAAAAAAAATAATATTTTTTTCTAATACAAATTTTCAAAATTGATATATTTTTTAATTATGAGGTATCAAATTCTCTGGGAGGTTATACTGAAATTACAATACAATATTGGGAATAATTTTGTTAAGTTTATTACTAAATTACTTACGTTATAGCAATCTTGTGTTTAGTATTTATTTATTAATATTTCATTACAGCTATTTCGGTATAACATATACCATCATCAGATGAAACAACACATTTACACAACACACTGATACACATTTCACAAAAATAAATATACATAAAATGTTTGGTACTGCAGTACAAGTCGAGTGAACAGTTGACCACCACATTAGAAAGATGTTTTAATTATTTGATTTTTCCGCTTATACGTTTTTTTATTAGCAAATATTGAATTTACAATAATATTTCAAGTGAAAAATATACGACCTAGACCGGGAATCGGTCCTGGGTTCGATTCCCGGTCTAGGTCGTATATTTTTCACTTGAAATATTATTGTAGAAAGATGTGGCTATATTATCTAAACTATATTTTTTATTATTTTCGACTAGTACTGCAGTACCAAACATTTTATGTTTATTTATTTTTGTAAAATGTGTATCAGTGTGTTGTGTAAATGTGTTGTTTCATCTGATGATGGTATATGTTATACCGAAACAGCTGTAATGAAATATTAATAAATAAATACTAAACACAAGATTGCTATGACGTAAGTAATCTAGTAATAAACTTATTTTAAAGCATTCATAAGGAAATATGGAATTTATAATTTTGTTATTTTCCATCTTAGAGTTCAGACTGATACATAGAGAATTTAACTCTTTTACTGCTGAGTTATTAGTTTTTAGCTACCCCCCCTCCAACCATGCTGAGTTTTACCTCTCTGAATCAAATTACCTTTGAAATTTTACAAGTTTGTTATTAGAGCTATTAGGCTCCTCATAATCAGAAAAATGAAGCAAACAAAATACTGCTGAGTACCAGTCTCTTGAAATAATTTCAAGTAATGCTGTAAACCTCAACAAGTAGTCTTAGATCAATATACGTTTCTTACCATGAGCATAGTTAGCTATAGCTAGCTATAAATTCGAGTAACTCTTTTTTGCTCTGATGTCTAGTTATGAAGTCTTGATTTTTCACTTGGTTCTTCTTTAGTATAACATTTTCATGATAATGATTTGTTTCTCTGACAACTAATCCTAATAAATCTTCAAGTAATATTTGTCAAAAAAACCAATTTCACCATCAAATGGCTTTAAAATTCCACTATTAGTAGAATCATAATTGTAAATAATCGGATTGAAAATCCCATTCACCCAATTGTAAAAATCATTTTGTTTAGCCCTACCTGTTGCTTTCCTTTTTCTAGGCCTAGTCTGTTTACGTGGTGGGGAAACTCTTATTTTATAATTTTTACTGTCACTTTCTTCTACATTTTGATATATTAGGTCATCATCATCATCATCATCATCATTTAAAGTAAACAAATGGTTTAGATTGTCAACTAACAACAAATTATCAATCTCTTAATCGCTGAAAACATCAGGAATACACGGAGTAGACACCATTTTATGTAACAAATAAACAGCTGGGTCAAGCACACAAATAATAGCTCTGTAAAAATTCTATTTTTTAACTAAGATAGACAAATAGTTCCAACTGTTACTATTTTCAATAAGTTATTCAACAAGATTTGTTTGCAGCATGGGGCAGACAAACAATAAATTGAGTCTAGTTGAGATAAGCATATAGCAGAGAGAAATTGATTAAAGTCTTTAACTTAACTTTGCTCAATCAGTTGCTATTCAGACTGAAAAAATGTGGTGCCTATGTTTTTGAGATCAGTTTTGAGATTTGTAGCATCACATTCTATAAGATGTCTGAATTGCCTCTAATATTTCATCATGTTCTATAAGAGTAGAGCTGTACAACTTTGGGAGATTTCAGAGTTTCATAAAGTTTTGTGGCTGAGTAGTTAAAAGATTTTTAGCTGGTCTGCTTTTAAAGAAGGTGTAGGGGAGTAATTCCTAAATCCTTAGGTATAATCATGAGTTTTGCTTTACAATGGGAAAAGTAGGTCATTTTAACTATGAATCTACAGATTTTGAAATACTTATTTAAGCATATTTGATTTAATAATTGTAACATCATGATCATTCAAATTAAATCATGGGCTTATTTGAATCATAAACACTTTTTTGTAATGTTGCAAGGTGATCATGGCTAGTAAATAATTGCACAATAATATTCACTATATGTTATGTAATAAAATTTCTTGGCACCTTAGCTAAGACTTCTAATTAAAAAACTTTATAACTCTGAAAACAATTTTTATATAAAACATTTTACTTGTTTTATTACTTGTGTACCTGTTTGATAGCAAAACTGCAATTTCTTTTCACAAACTGAAAACCCAGTTCCACAAATGTTGAAAATAATTGTTCTAAGAAAGGTATATACTCAATGTGTACTGGACTAATATTAGGTAACTCAGCCAACCAAGATTGAACATAAGGCATCCATTTTAACTCCTCTGGATCTATATAAACCATACCACATCGACTCACTGTGGCAGGGGAAGCTTGGGACAAATCTTGTACTTCAAAAAGCATGTGTACCTGTTAACAAAACAAACATACATGACATTCAAATTCTTACAAATTCAAAATACTTACATATTATATAGCACTTTGTGTAAAATAAATAAAGTCTAAAATAATATATTGTTGATCTCTCAAAAACATAGGCTAGACCTAAGACACAAAACATAAAATAATAACTTCGCTGAATTAATAATCACTTGAAACAATAAGTTATATATTATAAATTTAAAAATAAGTTATATATAAATAAGTTATATATTATATCATAAAAATTAAATATAAAGACTTGTATTCATTAAATATTATTCACAAAAATAAACGTAAAAAACACTAAGTAAAATGCGACACAGCAAAACAAAGATGTAGAATAACGCTCGGAAGTCCATTTTCACAAGAGATTCTATTACAGTCAAAAACAGGAAATCCTAGACAAATAATATATACCAATGGAAATAACAGAATCTCTACTATGGTACTGGATAAGAGGCTATCTAAAAATTCACAGTTTTACTATTGATATTTCATGATTCATTGTGTTACATTAATAGCTCGTTAAACCTCGCCAAAATCTTCGGAAAATATGCTTTCATAGACAACGGTCAATATCTCACTCTGCATGTAACACTAACTTCTTTAATTTCTTTGTCCAATTTAATCATATGACATATTACGCATTTTAAATATTTGGTTACATGAAAATACAAGTTCATATCTTTAGCTTTCCATTGATGCCAAATTTACTACGATTAGACAATTTTTAGTGAGCGAAAGGTTGAATGGAAAGTAAGATGAATCTATGTTACGTTATAGCTGCTCTGCCACTTGTCGGTTGGGAAAAAGTCGCTATATCGTAACACACATTATGTTACGGCAGCTCTAAGGTTTATATTGGTGTAGTTCACTCTCGTTGGAACAAATCCTTTTGGCTTCTTATAAGTTCAGTCTTCTTTAATAGTCTCTACTGATTGACAAAAGTGAACAGTGTTTAAAAAATATGTTAGAATATATTAGTGTGTATTCTTTTGTTAGTTTTCCTATTTGCATACTATTAGGTAACACCAAGGACCACTTTCGAACATAAGCCTGTGTCTCCTTTCCATACAAAAACTAAACTAATTGGACATGTGCCCTATTAAACTCTAACCTAAACACTATAATGAGTAACGTATATAATAAAGCAGATTCAACCTTTAAATTATTTTTCTTAAGCTTTTTGTACTGAATTACTTCTACATGTAGCTTAGCTTTTTTAAACACATTACAGATTTTCTTCAGACAAGGTTTAAAATTTCTTCAGTCAACGTTATGGTTTATTAGAATTATAGTTCATACAATTATTATTATTATTAAATAATAATTAAATAAAAATTCAATTATAATTTTAAGTTATTATATCTAATAGCTATATAATATCTATATAGGACTCACCCAGGGTGTTAACTTTATCCTCTCAGAATTAGCAAGGCAAAGCATTTTGTTATCATCTAAAACAGTATTCATATTTTCAATCCAAACAGCATCAACTGGACCATCACATACAACCCATTGGTGAACTTCTTCTGTACACTATCAAAATAAAAACAATTATATAATTTTAATATCAGAGTTTTTAATACTAGTCTTAAACCACAATTTAAGTGCACATCTTAAAAGATCTTTAAATAATATTTTAAAATAAAAATTCCAACATGATTATGTCCACATTATGTTTTTAAAATCAAATGTAAGGTTTTTTTGTGGTTTTTGAATCCTTATTTTCCATATTGTGTTTTCAGTTTTAATAGGTAAATGCGCAAAATTATTTACCAATACAATTAATGAAGTTATATGAGATAAGTTATTAGGAGACTACGCTAATACTGCTTCCGTATGAAAAATTCATGTAAACAAAAATAATGTCAGAGGACGGATTAACATATGTAACTCATGAAGAAGTCTTGGAAATATGATGACGTTCTTTACCATCTCACCTAATTTTTTAAGACTACCACAAGATAGTTCAAATTATAGTTCTTCAGAATATAGCTCAAGTAATGAAGAATTATAACTATTCTACTAGTATACTTTACCGAATTTACTTTTATTTAATTCATTGGGCGCCATTCTGTAATAAGCTCAGACACTTGTTATAAACTAGAGATAGTGGATTTTTTGAAGGAAAATGTACTATAAATCACAAACAAACTTACAGATTCGATTTACAATATTAAAATTTATTAGGATTTTGTGAATTCCTTATCCATCCTGAAATTATACATACGAAATGACACATATAACATAAAGACTATAATTAATTTCCAATTAATGGAAGTACTTCCTAAAAAAAATATGTAATACTTATACCTAACTAATATCTGGAATATTAAAACCCTCCTGAAATATATATATATATATATATATATATATATATATATATATATATATATATACATGTATAACACCTTTTGAGTGCCTGGCGATTCCTGACAGTGGAGCGGTTATACGATCAGACATAAAGGCCACCTTTTGGATGCCTGAGTATAAATGTTATACCGTGTATACAATTACCACCTTTCCAGTGCCTGGCTTATATTTTAAATGCATTTGCGTCATTTTGGGGGCTTGATATAAAGATACCACTATTGCGACCTTTCCAGTGCCTGGCTTATACTTTAAACGCATTCGCGGCATTTTGGGTGCTTGATATAAAGATACCATTATTGCGACCTTACAAATGCCTGGATTTATACCTTAGACATATTCACGACTTTTTGAGAGATCGATGTTCGCGCGTTTTTTTTGGAGGTGTTTGTTATTTTGACTGACCTCCCCCCCTCCCCCGTCACTTCCGCTCCAACCACATCTGTCTTTCGCGTGTAAACTCCGGGCTGCACTATACATTTTTCATGTATTTCACACTAACAATTAACAATACCGCATCATATTGAACAGAATGACTATAAAAAAATAAGGAAGTGATATTCCTATTGTAGAGGTGTTCAGTTTACATATTGATCTACACTCTTCTAATGACCTATTATTATGAACTAGATCTCATCGTAGTCTAAAAATTCTCATCGTAATCGTAAAACAACATAATTGATGGTGGCAATAGCCGCCAGATGTAAGTATGGCCGGCGAACCACCACCCTTATATACATTGAATTTTACGCGAGTTTTCTAGTTTATTACTGTTTTTAAATTCAAAAAGCCCCTTGAACTTATAAGATGTAAGAAAAACGTTTATGTTTATCATTAAAAGAATAATATTTCACTTATAATTGCTAGTTATTAAGTTATATTAAGTTAAAGTTCTGATTTGACGGTTTACCGACAAAATTTTTTTTTTCTTCAGCCAAAAAATTCAGGCGACACTTCCCGTATTAACGCTGGATGCGAGTATGTGTGCGCACGCATCTTCGATTCTCACCATATGGCTAACATATATATTATAAAAATACATAATATTGTCTTAAATTTTGGGATTTCAGTCTTGGGACTGTGAGTCCCGAGGTTCCCCTAATTTCCCGTTACATATTAAGGGTGGGCCCTCCGGGATAGGTCTCCCACCGTAAATTGACATGCTGGTCAAATCAAAACGAAAGAAGGAAATCATAATCTGACCTCGAGCGACGCAGTCTAGGTCAGTAATTAAGTGGGATACCCTAGGTAGAAATAAAAGAGATGCGTAACGTCATAATTTAATTTGGAATTACTATTATAATTTTTGGGGGAAAACAAATTAATTTTGTTCAATATTTAGTAAACGTATTTCGGATTCAGCGTTAATTCGGGTAAGTCGCCGAAGAAAGAAGGTATGCTAATAAAAAAAGTGTCGGTTGTAATTAGTCGCGGTATAATTTCTAAATAATGAAAAATAAAAATAATTTCATCAAAATAGTAAGCTCGGTTTCCTGGCCACTCAGGTATTGATGGTAATGAGAGAGCAGATGAATTAGCCAGGTCAGGTTCAGAATCCCCTTTCGTGGGCCCGGAACTGGTGTTCGGGATCTCCTATGGACATGCCAGAGCAGCAGTTGATACGTGGATACGGGAGGGGATGAATAGGGCCTGGACGAATTCAACCTCTAGTAGACTTGCAAAAAGGTTATTTAGATCAAGCAAGAAACATGCTGAACAACTCATCTCTCTCAGAAGGGATAACATGAGGTGGGTGGTTGGGCTCTTAACGAGCCACTGTCACCTCAGAAAACATCTACACAGGATAGGGATTGCTGCAGACAATACTTGCAGGAAATGTGGTTTGGCTGAAGGGTCCGCAGAACACATTCTTTTAGAGTGTGAGGCATTAGGACGAGCCAGGCTATACTCTCTAGGCCTGCCGGGGAAAGAGATGGAAACCATCCTAGATAACCCTATTGGTAGTATCTGTTCCTTCATAAGGATGACGGGTATCACTAGTTGGGTGTAGGAAGGAAATTGGGGCGGCAAAAGATCTTTAGGTCGACTCCGGTGAGGCCTCTGAAGGTGGCTTTCACAGCCCAGAACGGAAAAAAAAGCTCGGTTTGGTTAAAAAGTTGTTTGGTTAAATATTACAAGTTTTTGTCGTAAGGTTATGCCGAAATAACTGTGAATACATATATAGACATACATAATAATTCAAATATACATACATGGCTATAAATATAAAAAATAAATGCAAGTGATTTTAGTTGAATAATCAGAACGTAATCATTACTTTAAATTAGGCAGCAGAAAGATTAGAATTAGTTGATCGTATTTTCTTTGGCTTAGAACCATGAGATATTTATGTCTGTTAGCATCCTGCATAACATCTTATCTGCTGATAAGCGATTGAATGACAATCTAAAACACTATTTTTATCGAAGGTCAAATCTTTACAAAAATATATTGAAATACTAAACTGACTTTAAATAACTTTACATTTATACAACTTCCGAAATAATAAATAGTAATTAAATAAATAATAGTCCATCCGTTTCGTCGGGGCTATCTGCGCGCGCATCACCCATTGTCGGTGTAATCACCACACAATGGACCCCACAATTCTACAAATTACTTTTTCTAGCATGTATATACTTCTACAAGAAAACCAGTAGTTTACCTTACTTATCCCCACCCGAGAATTTACGTATTTTATCGACCATTTTTATTTTTTCTTCACAGGTACCTTTTTATAAGGGCGACAGGAAGAAATAATTAACATAGTGGTAGTTTTTGAAATTTTCGGTATTCTATTTAGACTTAACGTAAGTATCAAATTGTATAAAAGTATAAAATTATGAAATTTTATATAAGTATCATTAAAAAGAAAAAATATATATTGCACAAAAAGAAATAAGAATTTATTCGAAATTTACTTATTATACTATACTTACGAAAAGAAATATTATTTTTGTGAAAGAAAAAAAAAAAGTAAACAAGACTACAGAAATTTTTAGCATGGCTTTAGATTTTGGTGACGAAGATTTTGAACGTATTATTATTAACAAAGATGCATATTTAGGTGTAGAACATATACAGCGCTTCAGCGATTTTAAAAGAATGTTTTAATACTGATTTCTTAGGAATGGAAGAATTACAAATTTATGATATGATTACTCCCGCTTCTCCTGATAGATCTAGAATTCAAATTTTATTTCGGCCTTTAACAGATGATGACATGCTCAGAGGTCACTTTGTGTGCAGTTTTTTTTGACACTGAAACTATTTATATTTATGACTCATTAAATGAAAAGAAAGATCATAGTCACTTATAGATTAGTTTTGCTAAATAATTATACCCATTTTATTTTCAATCTGGAAAGACTATTAAGTGGCCTGAAGTTCAACTTCAGAGTGAGTGTGATTGTGGTATATTCGCAATTGCTTTTGCGACATGTCTTGTACATGGTATTAGACCAGATTATGTGCGATATAACTGTGATAATAATTATATGCGACAATTTCTCTTACGTATATTTAAAGAGCGTTCTATAAAAAACTTTCCTTTTCATTTAATTCAAAATCCTTCTTGGCATCTTCAATATTTAATGATCAATTGTGATTATAATATCATAAAAAATGGAGGACGTCTAAATGATTATCATATTGAAAGATTTCATAACCTACTTTTACGGTTTACTATTTACAAGCCTCAACATACCGGGAGACTTCAAGTTCTTTCAAAAATCAAACCAATGGCTGAGGGTGAAAAAAATATTCAAATTTTGTTTTCTAATTCTGAACATTGGTTATGTAGCTATTACGATGGTAAGTTATTATATATTTATGATTCTTCAAAATCTGATACATTAGATGCAGATTTTAAAATTTTTTTGAAAAAGCTTTAACCATTTTATTTTAACAAAAATGAAAAAGATTATATTTCCTTCTGTAGCCCAGCAACTTAATGGAGTTGATTGTGGCGTTTTCGCGATAGCATTTGCCACTTCATTAGTATTTGGTCATGATCCGCAAAATATTACTTATACATATTCCTTAATGCGTAATCATGTATTTAAACTTTTAAGTGAAAATATCTTAACTTTGTAACTTTCTAAATACTTTGCCATCAAATACTGTTGGCAAAGTAGGTACCAATCAAATGTGCGATACCTTAAAGATGCTATGTTAAAAAAAATTAATACCGAGGAAATTGAGCTTGTTGCCGAAGATACAATTCGAGCGAAGAATATGCACAAAAAAAGAATAAAGTCTTTAATGAATGATGAAGCGGGTAGTTCACGAACTGCAGGATTAGCTAGAGTAATTAAAATAAAAGCTGTATCAAAAATTATGATAAGTCGAAATATTGATGTTTCTATCGGCTTGGCTAATGGTACAATAGGTACTATTATTTCTGTAACAAGAGATAATAATAATGTTGTCGACACTATTAAAATTGAACTTACCAATAAAAGACAATATTCTATAGAACGTGTAGAATCTAAATTTCAATTAATGAGGAATGCTTTTATAATAAGAAAACAATTTCCAATTTGCAATAGTTATGGAATAACTATTCATAAAAGTCAAGGTCTAAACTTAGAAAATGCAGTAGTTGAAGCAGGAAAAAACTTTAACTTGTAAATAAAATATAAAATAATATTGCTCATGTTATCTTCTTTAGAAATATTTTAAGTTTTAAATTGAATTTTCGATTTTTAACTGCTCACTTACGTTTTAAAAAAATCTAAATACTATTTTATGGTTGTTGATGATATTATGCAAGTTATATTCAAGTCTTTGTATAATCCAACTTCGAAATGATTATTAATATAATATATGCTCAATAAATTTTATATTATTGGTTTATTAATAAAAATTGCTTTTCCAAGATGGTAGTATTTAGGAATTTATTAATATATCAAATGTGGGGTGATATGTCGCCCACTGGAATAGTGTTCAGAGACAACCCCCACCCCAGTATGATTTCTCATGCTTTCGCTGCCTTATTTATTAAATTACTTCAGATACAAGGAAAAGGAAAATGTAACAATGTGTTGAGTAAGTTAAAGGGAATAAAACGCAAGGTCATACTTACGAAAGTTTTACCTTTTTGAAAGGTTTTTTTGTTGAGTACTATCTAAATTTATTCTAAATTCTGGACAAGCAGGGTGATTATCACCAGATCAATTATCATGGTTGATGAAATGAATGTTAAGCTTACATATATGTCTTGAGTTGCCTAAATCATTGATTTATTGTACTACTGGACGGTGAAGTGCAATTTTCTCTCCATGTAATACTTAGGAAACAACAGTTTATATAAAACAATACAATTTATCCAGGGTGTTCTTCCCGACCGATTTGTTGAATTAATTCCGTTAAGAAAGGTAAATTAAATGGATAACACTTGTTTTTTTTTCTTGGGGGATCCTCGGCATCTAAGGGTTCTTGTCTCTGAAAAACAACATAACTTATCAAAGGCGTACTTACACCTCTATTCATTTCTAGAAATAAAAAAGTCTGACTATTACGTGGCATAGTATGATTTTATAATTTGAGAGACCCTCAAAAATAAGGTAAACAATAAATAAACGTTTGTCCTTCATATTCCAGACCTAATAATAGTATTTTTTTAATCAATTAAAAACATTATTAAATATTTTAAATATAGTTGTAACGTTTCTGAATACAAATGTAGTCAAATTTGCGACCGGGCAAATATTAATATTGTGTCCAACTGTAAAATAAACAGTGAATGGGCGCAGGTAGAAAAAACACACCATGTGACAACGTTGCAGTACTCCCTCCTTACTAAGCATATGAGGTCATAACTAGATATCCACAGCCTATTTCTACTATTTTTTTTAAAATTTGCTACTACAAAATATTGTTTGTTCGAATTTCTATAACTAACTATAAATGTTTATCTAGACAATCTCAAAACCAACCCCTCACTTCTCCAACCATCAAATGTCAACCGATTCTTACTTTATACAGCACAAGTTTATTTGTTGTTAAAATTATATAATATTTGTGATGCAATTTTCCCTTTTCTGTTCAAATATATTTTCTTTTACTGCTACAGTAAAAATATAAATACCATATTGTTCGTCATTAACAAATAAAAGTTTTTACTCTCTTGTAATTGTTTTATAAGGTTAACAAGTTTTCAATATATACGACTTTAACATTTTAAAATGGAAATCATTTTCAAATCTCGTGTAAAACGTCACATGAAAAATGCGTTTATCAAATCTGAACTCAATGCTCAGTGTGTTCCAATGAAGGAAGAACTACTTCCTGCCACAATTCTTCAAATGTCGATGAGTAACCTATAGCCCTACATGTAAACAAACCAACTGTGCTAACGGAAACATAGTTTATTCTCTGATGAGATGATAATTGTGAATAACATGCGTCCGTGATTCTGTTTGGATGTGGGCTGGGGGGATGTTTTTCTGTTCTTGTAAAACTGCAACCACTATTATTTTCACGGTGTCTCATTATTGTATTTTCAACATTGTTTTATTTAACACGAATCTTAAAAACAACAAACGTACTTTCTTTGTATAATCGTAATTAATTTAGTATTATAAATAGCCTTTCCTAAATAAATTGAAATCTTTAGGCTTATTAAAAAAAATAACGAGATTTAGATTCGAACCAACTACCTAAGATTTAGAAAAACAAAGATTAATATAGTTCCTCTATATAATAAAAATAAAGTCCTCTATAGACTTCACTCTGGCTGTCTATCTTTCCGTTTTCAGGATAATATTGTGAACTAGGGAAATTACCAAATTTGTGCTTTAACTAATAACTACAGTACTGTAATTCATTTATTATTGCTAAAATTAAATAAATATAAGACACCACAATTAAAGATCCTTTACGAAAGTGCTATCCTTCTGCGCCAAAGAAGCCTATAACTTTGACCATACATAGGTTATTGAAATAAGTTATTGGAATTTTTGAGTTCTCCAATATTCTGCTCGAGTTGTTGAAGAGCTATAGTACGATTTATTGTTTAAAAACTTTGAAATATTTTCCAGGACTTCTTCAACTTTAACGTCAGGTAATTTGTTGTGCCTCCCACCTCTGACTCATCCATTTTAAATTTATTACTTTTAAAAAAAATTCCTTACCTATATAACACTCTTAAAGTGTGCTTCAATATATACATACACACAAACTTTCTTATTTAACAAGAAACAGTTCTTAGACAAAGTTCGTTATTGTTTTGATCCATTCACTTGTTTACAATTAATATGTAACAGTAGTAATATTAATTATCTTAATTAAAAAATGGCATCGTTATTACTAAGATAATCAAGATTCCTAAAATGTAAAAGGCATACGCTATTTTTAATTGTTGGCAATATGAATTGGGATAGTGTTCGCTTTCTTTAAGTCTAAAGGAATTTTAAAAACAATGATTTTCCCGAAAAGATAAAACGTCAGGCTCATTTAAAATATATTTAAAAATGTCTCTTAGTGTCATAAAACTAATGGCGACCGTTTGGAAATTTCTAACCTAATATACCCAAAAACAGTACATTTTAACAAACAAATTCAAGACACCTTTTTGTAGCACTTGTAATTCCCTATCGGATGTTGTAACTTCAAAAGAATCGGATGAAGAATAACAGTTAAGTTAAAGATAATAACAGCGTACGTAATCACAATATTGGGATGTTTTGCATAATTTTAATAAGATTTTTAAGTATATGCAGGATGTTTTGTAATTACTCTGCAATATTCTAGGATATGATGCAGCACATAAGAATGAGAAAAAAAATCAATTAGACATGGGTCCGGACAAGCTTTGTTTCCCCATAGCCACCAATTTGTTTTTTCACTAAATAATTTTTATCTAGAGAATTATATGACTGATTGAGCTCAAACTTTGCACAAAGTTTAATCTAACAATGATCTATTTAAACAAGATAACCGATTATATACAATAAGGTGTTTGAAAATTTAAAACCTGAATTGCCCAAAAACCGTATGCCTACATTTTAACAAAAAATTTCAACAAATTATTTTTGTAGCCCTTTTCATTTTGTATCGGATGGTGTAACCACCAAAACAATCGGATGAAGGATAATAGTTAAGTTATGTGTAATAATCGGTTTGTTCAACCCGGCATCTTATACCAACACAGTAAACACAACAATATATTTGTGTGTACATATTATGCTGTTATAATCCTTAACTTAACAATTATCCTTCATCCACTTGTTTTGATAATTACACTTTCCGATAGGAAATTGAAAAGTGCAACAACAAAGATGTATTGAAATTTTTTGACAAAATAAATGGTTTTTTAGTTTGTTAGGTATGACATTTTTAACAGTCGCCATTTTTAAACGCATCATTGGATATAATCGTTTATTTTTTTATAATAGATCATTATTAGGTATAACTTCAAGTCTAGTTAGAACTCAATTGGTGAAACCGTTCTATACATATGATTTTTTTGTGAAAAAACGTACAGACAGACAGACGAAAAAGTAAGCACCGTTGACCTATGCTTATATTGTGAAATTTGTTTGTCTCGATTCCAGGAACAAATCCACAAAAGGGGACCAGAGATTTCGAGGGCATCCTGTATATTTGCAATTTATAATATAGCAGTTGTATGTATTAATACTATTATCTAAAGCACAAATAACAAGATAGGTTAATAAGGTCGGTTCCACTAAAGGGCCTAGGGAAAATTTGTATTACCTGTTTCCCTAAACGTGACGATCCTAAGGTGGCCATTAGCAAACTTTTTTTTTACATGTAGTAAGGGCGTGTAATTTCGGGAGTGGTTGTGAAAAAAAACATATTTACTTATATTTATAGGTATGTCATTAACGCATGCTTCTAACAGAACCAATTAGTGAAAACCCGGTGGTCCTTTATGGCCGTTCGGGTTCAAAACCTTTCTATAAGTTAGGTGGTTTATGATATTTGTTAAGTGTGAGGATTTCCCAGTGTATTTTGACGAATATCTCAATTTCTTGTCTTTCAATGCCCAGACAATAAATGCCCTAAGGCTGGGAAAAGTACTATGACATGTGTTTTGTTGTTAAACACTACCAAAAGTAACTGTCTAGGCTGCTGAATTAATTTAAGACACTTTTCTGCTTAATTGCATAACTACAATTAGGACTGTACAGTATAACATACATTTTAGGACTGGGAAAAGTACTATGAATAGAATATAGAATAGAATAGAATAGAAAAAGTACTTTATTTTGACATGTATTCCATACAAAATATAAAATAAATTCACAATTAATTAATTATAGAAGATAAAATAAAATGAAATAAACTTAATAATATTCTTTCTTTACAGAGTACTTTACAGCAATGGTCTTTTTGACCGTCAGCTGGGTTGGCATAAACAAAACAATATAGTTAAAAATTATACTATGAGTCACATATATTTACACATATAGACCTGTGTGTATATAACCTTCCTTCCATCAGTGCACCCATACATATATAATCATATAATTATACAAAATATTCAATATAAATTACTACAGAACTAATTAATTTGGCACCAGCTATACAATTAAAATTACTTACATATATAAATAGATTTACAGTAATCCTTCCAAGAACTTAGGTGTAACCCCCCTTCCCAACCAAAATTTTGTGTACTGTTACAGTTAAAAATTAAATTCATTTATTATTCCCATCTAAATTTCCATTCAATCTTCATGAATTTACACAATCTCCACCAATTTCTCCCATTTAATAAAAGTTAAAATTCCCCCTATTTAAACTGCGTTTGAAAAAGCACAAATTTCTTATATCGGCTAGGATAGGGCAGCGAGCAATAAAATGGTAAACCTTCTCCTTTTCATTTATGTTGCATAAGGAGCATAACCATATTTTATCGTTACACCACGGTTTATAGTTTAAGTCAACAAGTTCCGCCCTTGCTTTGATGATCCAACTTATTGTTTGTATATCATATTTATCAAATAAAACAAGTCTACTGCAGAGTTGAAAGTCAAGGTCCCGGTACTGTTTATGATATGTCGCATTTCTTGCCCTCTGTAAACATTCTCCCTCCCAAGTAACTCTGACCGCTTCAATAACACTAAGCATCTGTTCCCGTAGCCTATCAATATTGCTCATATCCACATCAATCCCGTATTTATATCCTAACACTTTCCACTCCTGGTAACAGTAAATGCCACTTTTTATTATTTGTTTAGCAAGAATGTTTGGCAATCTATTCTTTAGTAAAGCTACAACCCTTAAAAGAAAATTCAGGTGGATTCTCAATGTATACAAATAAACATTTTCAAACCCTCTTTCAAAAAAACAAGACATAATTTGAGGTGTTATTTGGCAACTTAAATATTCTTTTCATAAATAATCTAAATATCCCTTCCAATTCATCGCTTTCCTTGTAGCCCCAGACCTGGGAACTGTAGCATAAAATCGCCTTCACAATAGAATTAAAACATAATATAAACTTGGCACTAAGTGGGACCCTCTCGTTACCTAAAAGGTTGTGCCATACCGCGATTATAGCATATTTTGCAGCCATAGATTTGTCCTTAAATTGAGTTTCCCATGACAATGATGGAGTAAGTATAACACCTAACTATTTATATTTATTGACAACCTCTACCCGTTGCCTTTTGTACCACCACTTCTCATTTCTACACAACTGACCCCCTTTCCTAAAAACCATTATTTTAGATTTACTTAAATTAACCCGAAGATTCCATTTGTTACAATAATTTTCGAGTTTATTTATCATACTCTGCAAACTACCAGGAGTAGGGGACAGAATAACAATATCATCTGCATACAATAAAACACTAACCTTAAACCCTTCAAAATCGCATCCTCCATCTAAAATATCAGCCAAATCGTTCACAAATAAAGAGAATAGCAATGAACTTAAAATACAGCCTTGTTTCAAACCCATATTAGTTTCAAAACATTTCGTTACGCCCGCATTACACCACACTCCCGATGTTGTACCTTTGTAAAGCTCTTTTATAATATTCAGCATATGAGAAGAAACACCCAAACACGATAACTTAAAATACAGCGCCTTTCTATCAATAGTATCAAAAGCAGAGGAAAAATCTACAAAAAAACAATACAGTTTCGCCCCCTTCTTTGACAGTTGCAACTGAATCATACTAGTTAAGTTGAATATGTTATCTATGGTGGAATAACCCTTTCTAAATCCGGCTTGAAATTCACTAATTATTTGATGACTGTGTACCCAATTGTTTAATCGATTGTGCAATAAACTAGCAAACACTTTCGCTATACAATCTATAAATGACAGACCTCTGTAATTTTGCACACAATTGACATCCCCTTTTTTATGCAAGGGAAAAATTATAGATTTTTTAAAACTTTCTAGAACGCGTTCTTCCATATATATTTTATTGAAAATAGCCAATAGCTTTGAACTTAAAAACCGTGGGCCGTTTTTAAAAAAATCATACGGTACTCCGTCAAAACCTGGAGCCTTCCCACCTTTCAATTTTGCCAAAATCGTTTGCAGTTCTTGCTGGTTGAATTGCTTGTCGAGATCATTGTCGAAAATATACTGTTCCGTATAAGAAATATCCCTTGGTACAATAAGAGGATTCAAAAGATTTTTAAAATACTCCACCCATTCGACACAGCTAATATTTCCAGCTAATCTGCTTTTTGTATTTTTAAAACTTTTCATAGAATTCCAAAATTGTTTTGCATCTTTAACTTGCCCCAAACTATTTACAACATATTTGTAATGTATCTTACGCTTAGTTCTGCATAACGATTTAAAGTTTTTATTTGCCTCTAAATATGCGACTTTAACCATAGTTGAATTTGTTTTGCGAAACAGCATTAAGAGTTTAAAGGCTCGCTGCCTTGATACCAGACATTCGAAATCAAGCCATTGTTGTTTTTTGTTTACCGTAGTGTTATTATTTGTACTCGGTTTAAAGTGGGCTGCTTGTTTGATACAACGAATCATGCTATTGACATTTATCTGGTTATCATTCAAGACATCAAAGGTTGACATTTCCTTATCTATGTTTTTACCGAACAAGACGTTATCTGAATTAGTCCATTTTATTCTTGGCAACAATGGTAGTATACAATCCCCACCCCTTTGGCTCTCTGCAAGTCTACCAACTTTACAATTTACACAAATAGGTAGATGATCCGATCCTGCATGACTTATAACCTCAAAATCATTTACTATTTCTAAACAACTCACTGATACAACCGCAAGGTCAATTACAGAATTACCCATCTTCCCAATAAAAGTAAATTCTCCTTCAGCATCACTTTGCGTTCTGCCATTCAAAACCACTAATCCAAAATTAAGGAATAATTCTAGAAGTTTACGCCCCCTTGTATTTAATATCCTGTCTTTCGATTTCTGACCACTCTAATTGTACTAGTTACATTAATATAATTATACATATCAGAATTATTTTGTTCGTTAGATATTCGGCCATTAAAATCTCCAATTATTATTAAATTTTGCTCTGAATTTGAATTAATAAAATTACACAAATTTTCAACGCTGTTCTCCCATTTGTTATAATTTAAATAAATTGGCAAAACCAACCAATTTTTAATTTCAATTAATTTTATATTACGTTTGCATACGAAACTAACTTCTTTAGTAAAGGATGACTGTAAATTTACACAACAAATAATACTTCCTATTGCCCTTCCAAAATTAGCATTTCTTTCAGCAAAACTAAAAAAATCGATTTTAAAATTAGAAAGACTCTTAACAATAAACTCTTCATCATGTTCAGATATAAATGTTTCTAATAACAAAATTATATCATACTTATTTAGTAAATGAAAAAAATAATCTTCACCAACCTTGGCTCTTAGTCCACATACATTATAAGACAATATTTTAAAATTGCTAACCGTCTGAGGCACTATAATATTGTCCAACTCCTTATGAGCTGTTTGAGAACATTGTCCTGAGAAATTGGTGTTTAGTCCCTAAGAAGATGTTGTCTTCACTCCGTTCTCGTCTGTCCGTCCTGGTTGCAGATTCCCTGGACCGTCCTTTCTCAACTCCGCTATGCGCGATGAGAAATCGTAGTTGAATAGATCCTTCAGCTTCACTATTCCATCCGTTCGGCCGGCCATCAGTGTGTTGTCCTTCCAGGTGAATTTGACACATTCTATTCTAATGTGGTCAAAAACTAACGGCATACGACGTCTTCTCAACTCTTTTTCTATCTCCCGTCAGACTGCAGCAAGGTATGCTCGCTTTAATCTTACATCCTGTGTGTAATCCCGATGTACGACATAAGATGTTCCCTTTAACTTATTTACATTGGACATGATCCACCCAATATCGTCATCTGAAGGGAACTGGGCAATTATTGCTCTGCCCTTTGCTCCTAATGGTTGCGCTCTATTGACCCACAAACTGCCATTACACTTTAACACTTCCACACAGAATTGTTTCACAAGGGCTTTAAAGTCTGTCTGACCATTCCATTTAAGACCTACAAAAATTAAATTGTTACGTCTAGATCTACCTTCTAAATCATTAAGCTTATCCATAATAACCTGTTCTTGTTTCTTAATACAGTCTATCTTTGCTTTCAAAACTTTGTTCTCTTCCGTCAGACTTCTCACCTCAGAAGACACAATTAAGAGGTCTTTTTTAGTAGCCAATGTTGATAATTTTGTATCTAGCAAGTTACTCAACCCAGTCATTAGCTGTCCATGCGTCGTGTCACCTACCTTTGCATTATCCATCTTGTCACAATGCGTTTCCGGCATTCCTAACGAAACACTTGCGTCTTCCGAAAGTTCTGGCAAACTGTACGCCCTGAAACGTTTTAAACCTTTCGGATTTTTTGGGGAAAAATATTTGTCAATCGTTGAGTCATTCATAGGCCCGAAAAATTTCTCAAATTCCGCAAAATAGGAAAAATGAAAATAATACACAGGTGAGAGGTCTATCACTAACCTGCAGAACGAAACGTTAACGGAAACTAACGTTCTTCAATAACGTAAATATTTATGCTTCACACTATAAAATGCAATAATAATAATTGTAGTGAAATATTAATAAACTTTGATACTTAATACATGTTTTTCTAGTGGACTATACATAGGCTACTTAAACAGGCGGGACCAAACTCGCTGTCTCATCGTAGACACACACACACAAATTAAACAGTACACTTAACATATATTTACAGTATAACATACATTTTAGGGCTGGGAAAAGTTCTATGACATGTGTTTTGTTGTTAAACACTACCAAAAGTAACTGTTTAGGCTGCTGAATTAATTTAAGACACTTTTCTGCTTAATAAATCGCATAACTACAATTAGGACTGTACAGTATAACATACATTTTAGGGCTGGGAAAAGTACTATGACGTGTGTTTTGTTGTTAAACAAATTTAAACAAAAATAAAGCATGCCTAATTGAAATGCTTGGTGCATATTTGTTTGAAATCGATCGAATATTTTTCTCTCTAGCTTTTTATACATACAGACAGATATTTTGTAAAAACCAATTTTTTGGACTCAGGGGGTCCCAAAACGGGTATATCCACAAAAATCTCATCATCGATTTTTTTTGCGAACACTATACTTTATCCATACTATAGTATAGTGTGAAAGTAAAATGGTAACTAGTTAAAATATAGTTTTATTTATAAACTTGAAAAAATAAATACCGTAGCCTACTTGTTTGGAGAAATAAATTTAACTATCTTCGTCTTCTGATTAATAATGTGTAACATATTTTAACATTCTGTTAACTATATTATGAAAACGAGGACAACGAATGGCTGAACGGGAGTTGTACCGCGAACAGAGGATTATGTACCCTCTAGTTATATTTAAAATAAATAGTTACTTCATTAGTATTTGACAAACAATGGTATTAATGAAAGAAAGTAAGTGATATGATAAAAATTTTAAATCAATTTTTTTTTTGTATTAAAACTATACAATATTGTTATGTGACGCAAAATTTTACTCAAATAATGTTTCAGACAAAGTAATGTCAAAATTAAGTTCATTGGAGAGCATAAGGTCTTCAAAAGGCTCTATTTAAAATAATAGCAGGTCTTCAAAAGGTCTCTAAAACACGATGACTTATACCATGGTGATAACAGGCGTCTGAAAATAGAAATTAACAGGAACAGGCGTCAACTAAAGCCTTTAAAAGGTTACTTTTGTAACTGATCGTGTAAGACTTCAATAGGTGGCATTTGTAACTGATCGTATATAAGCCTTCAAAATATCGTCTCCCGTACATTTCACACCAGGCACTCTAGGCATCCAAAAGGTTCGTCGACGTTTTCGCTTTATACAGAGGGCACAAAAGGTCGTTTTAGTGTATGAAAACAGACCTTTTGAATGCCTGAGTTCAAGCACTCCAGGCCTCCAATAGGTCGTCGCCCGTACCATTAGGCACTCGAAAGGTCTTATACATAAATCTATATATATATATATATATATATATATATTAACAATTTAAACATGTATATAATCCCATAATTAATAAAAAGGGGATCACAGTTGATGACTGTCTTTACGCTATAATTTCACTTCACAATATCTTGCCCATTAGTATATATTTTCAATAATGTTCAATACAATATAGTTAGTGAATACTTTTTGCACAATATATTATATACTAGTTCTAGATCTCAACTTTTACTACTTTAATAATGTTCAACAGTATTCCAAATTAATGAAGAGTTTTTACAAAATATTAAATAGTTCTTATCTTTTTATGGAAGAATTTATTTCTATACAAATTTCAAGGAAAGAAGTGTCAGCTTGTAATGTTCAACTTTAAATGATGAATATATTAATTTCAATTTAAATACATTACAAATGTTAAATATAACTTGTGTGCTTTATACCAAGGGCACTTAGAACTGCTTCTAAGTAAAATACAACTTAAGACTATTGTATAATTGAAAAAGTTCATTTGAAGCATAGCACTTGCAGGTTTTCATACCGTTGTAGTAAATGAGAAGATCTCGTGTTGGCAAGGACTACCAACAGGACTATCCTCACCGAATGTAGATCAGCAAATGCACCCCCAAGATGTACACTGTTCTAACCTTGGTTCTGGAAATGTTATTGGAGGGAATTATGGGCCAATTAGAGCTAACCTGACAAATATATCAGTGCACAACATTCTGCATTGAATTTTCTTGGGACTTGTCTAATGATTTCATAATTTTAATATTTTATAAAAACAACAAAGTTTACAATTATGGTTTTAATTATGCTGTAATATTAAATTGTTTCACAAATTTCATACACTACATTTAGTCATGGTTCTGAAACAATAACCAAATTTGGAACGTTGTCCTTTTGTCCATACGTAATTTCAATATATGATCGCAATACGAGTATGACGAAGGCTCTTACATTATATCTTGTTACACCTCACATATTGAACAAAGTACTAACCCATAAGACAAAAAAAAAAAATGAAATGTTATAGAGCCCCCTAAAACAGTATATGTTGATAAGGGCAACCAATCACACATACTGTTCTACCCAAAAATTCTCGTTTATTTTTGTGTTCACATTTGTTCTTATTTATTTTCAAACAATCACACATCTTTGATATTTAAAGGTAGGTTGTTTCATTATACCTCCCCTCTTGTTTATTAAATGCTTAAAAGTACCTTCATTTTTTCATTATTCGCTACCTTTTTTAAATGAATATTTAAGAGTATCCCGATCAAAATTGATAGTTTTTATTAATGAAATTTATTTTTATTAATTTCAGTGAGAGACTCTGATATTACTAGATAATTACTTAAAAGACATTTTATTGCATGTTAATAGAGCTTTGAAGAATATTTCCTTAATTTATTGTATGTTCATATATTTTTTGTTTCATATTTTGTATGTTCGAAGAATAATTATTTTATTTATCGTAGAAAGGATTAACCCACAAAGCACCGATTGAAAGGTGTCGACTAGGCGCCAAAAGACATTTCACCCCTTATGAAAAGTCATGTTGAAGTTTTTTTTTTAATGTAGCATCGAAGTATTTTGATTTAAAATGTAGTGTCAAAGTATTACTTAAGTCGTAGAAAAGATTAACCTACAAAGCACCAATTGGAAGATGTCGATGAGAGCACTGAAAGATATTTAATCCATTGTGAAATAATAGCGCCGAAGTATTATTTACGTGCAAATAAAGTTTTATTATTTTCTTAGAATCGAAGAAACATTTATTATCGATGTAGAACATCTTATTATTTATTATATCATACATAAGTGAATTATGAAAACAAAAAATTCTTAAGTAATTATATAATTTAATACAATTATTAGGTTATCTTTCACTGGACAGGCTATATTATTTACTTTGATTTTATGGACCAAGATGATCAGCTTAGTCCAGTGGTTCCCAACCTTTTATGGGGCATCGCCCCTTTGTGGAAGATGACTCACACCTGTCGCCCCCTTCTGTTAGTACTGTATACCTAATTTAATTTTAAGTAACGAGTCATTATACAAATAATAGTGTATGTTATTCTGTTAAATGGTTTATTACTATTTACAACAAATAATTAACCAATGCAGATGTATCCAGAATTCTTCATCTCACTATACTTCATCTCATGAGTTGGAGCTCAACCATAAAAATTAGGTATCTTGTAAGCCTGTTGAAGATAACAAGTTTCAGAGAGTTATTTTATATTACATAAAAAAAGTATAAGCATTTGGATTTGTGTGTGTGTAATTTTTAAGGCTGATTTTCCGATAAAAATAGAAAAAAAAACAGTTCTCTCAAAAACTGCTTTAACGATTGTGATGAAATTTTAGTATGTTATTCTCCTTTTGATCCTGAAGAAAATGACACACCCGCATCTCTGTAAAAATTACAGTTCAAAGTAATTAGTTATTATTTCCTCTTAGCTACGAGTTTATCAGTTTGTAAAACGCTACCGTACAGTAAAAATTCTACCCTACAGTACAGTTTTATTTTTTCTGCCTTTTAATACTCATCGCCCCCCCCATATTTATCGCCACCCTTAGAACCCAAATCGCCAACTTGGGGGCGATCGCCCCCATTTTGGGAACCACTGGTTTAGTCCGACTAAATCTTGTAGTTGTTTACTGTTGAGATCTGAAGTTTATTTATACATTTTTAATGCTTATGATTCCATGCCCTTAATCCCACCTATACTATTTTTATGCAAACCCCCCTCTTTTAAAACCTAATTTGTGCATTTTTTATGCAAACTCCCCCATTTTTACCCCTTACAATCTTATATGCTACACCCAAGGTTCTATGACACCAAGAAACATAAATCACTGGTACATTCATGTCCTGAGTTCCCTCCAGTACCATGTTTTTACAAGCTAAGTAGCAATTTATGATGCTGCCAAACATAAATCACCCCAAAGAAGAGGGATTAAGGGTCTCTCCTTTGGGCTACAATCAGCTTTTTGTTTTGGAAGGGCCTTTAACTCGCACTCTTACCAAATTAAGTTTGAAATAATTATTTTCTTTTATTTTCTTATAATTTCTCATTGATTTTCTTTGTTGGGCTCCTGACGTCCCTTTGGTATGTTGTCATTCACCTATACTTGTGGGTCCATCATGAGTCCAAGTTGTACCTCGCTGTAACTACTGTTCAGCCCCTTTACGCGAAATTGCAATCCTTTTCCCTCCAGCTTGACCACAATCCGAACCCTTGGACCTTGCTTTGGTGACCTTCTGACCTCCTACTACTAAGTTCTAACATATGCTCTGGAACATACGACCTTAAAAAACCGTGGAGTTAACACATATATGCCTATTTAATTCAACCTATAACCTACACGGCTCCTCTAATCGTACCATTATATATATATGTTAGTTGTTTCATAGAAGACCAACCACCCACGTATTGTCTCGTCGTGCTAGTCATGCGGGATATGCAAAAAAATCTCTGTTTGTTGTATTTCACCGTTTACCCACCTACTTCATTATGTACACTAACTTTATATGCTTTTAATTGATTTATGTTGGATCAATGATGACATAAGCATTCTCTAACTTAACCTCCCCAACTTCAAATGGACCGATGTATAACAAGAAAAATTTCTTAATAGTTTGATCAATAGTCGACGACTGATAGTGTGTTTTGACTAAGACTAGATCACCTATTTTATAAGTTTTTGGTTTAATTAAATTATCAAGCCTGTTTTTTCATTTTAGAACCTTAGTTTTATAATTTTTCAGATGCTAATATTATTTTCTGTGGTGGGAAACTAATTAATGTTTCTATTGTATGTTTGGGTTTTTTACCATACATAAATTCATAAGGTGTAAAACCAGTTGATTCATGATAACTATTCTTAATCCAGGACTCAATGGACAACGTATATTCAGCCCACAAAGAATGTTGTTGATGAAAATAAGTATGGAATATTCTGCCTAACTCTCGCATGACACATTCCCCATATTACTTTCCGGGTGATATACAATAGCATGATGAATGTTAATTCCCTACCAAGCTAATTTTTTGTACCATTGTGTACTAGTACACTGTATGTTAGATAATATAATTTTAGGTTTACCTACCACTGGATTATAATCTCCTACAATTTTTAAAATTAATATTGCAATGGTAGCTTGTTTAATTTTTAAAATTTTACATATTTAGTAAACGTATCATGTGCCGTTTTCTTAGTTTGAAAACGTCCCATTAAATAAATTACAACTAAATCTTATACGGTTTACCCACTCCAGAGAGCAACCGCTGCTCTGTCTCTTAGCCACCTTTAGCTTGGAGAGTTCCTTATCTTTTAGTACACTAGAGTATGCAGGTTGCCTAATTTAATTTGGGAGTCTCTCTTATCATTCTCTAGCATACCTCCTTTTCTCTTCTCTCTTTCTCTTCCAATGGAGAGACAAGCAGTTTATAGTCGGCAAGCAAAGGGAGAGTCTGATTCTCATATCTTCAGGTAATTTTTAATATATTTATTGTAATATATTGTCAGGTGGGATACCAATCAACAGAATACAATAGTTTTTAAACTACAGTACAGAGAAGGCATTAAAGATTATATATCAGACTAATATCTTTTGTCATGCGGCCCCTGTTACATCATCCAAAACATCTCAAAATTAAATTTAAGAAAATCTAGCAAAGTTTGTGAGGGATTTTATTCTGTGCCCCTGTTAATGTTATTACAAATGGGCTCACTAGTACAAAAGAGTACGAATTTTCACATTTGCGTGTTTATGGGTAATTTAAAAAATATATACGATTATAACGACTAAATTTAGACTAGACTAATTTTCAAATTTCACATTGTGAGGTTGATGTTAAGTAAATAAATAAATATGTAGATGTTGAGACAACTGTAATGTTTCATATTTTTTGGTAATTTAAAGTTAAGTTAGATTATATATACATATATCAGAGGACGAAAAATGAGATCAGATGAATGGTTACTTCTGGTTGCATATATGGTCTGATTGAGCATATACACTTATGAAAGTGGAGTGTTACAGAATCAAGCAAATAAGGAAAAATAAAAACATTTAAATCATACTATTTAATTATAGAATATGATGATTTTTGTAATACATAAATGTACTATCATTTGTTAGGTTAAATCAATATATAAAGATGTAGGAATAAGTATGGTTATAGAGTACTAAATAGTGACATAGTTAGTTCTGGTTGGAAAAATTCTAGTCCAATAAAAGACATCATAAGCAGGAGAAGGTGATAAATATCTCTCAAGGAAGTTAATTGCTAACAGAAAAACAGTCCACGAAAAACACCTAGCAGTTGTAACGAATGATTAGTATGAGCAACATCTAGCAGTCGGAAAGAATCATCGGTCGACAAAAAACCTGTACTCAGAAACTAGCACTCAACAAGAACAAGCGCTGATTCGATAAGATCTTAGAGAGAGTTTAAGTATTTGTGGAGAGTGTTTTGGACAGGTGCAAGTATACTTTTGTTAGAGTCAGTGCAGAGAGTATCACTTGGTATATGATGTGATATATATATAAATATATATATATATATATATATATATATATATTTTCATAGTAAATTAAAGTATGAACATAAAAATATAAACATTACCAACCTTTTTTTAATGAATAAATAACGTTGAATTTTGTGGTTATAATTAACAGGACTTTATCATGAACATTAAAATAATATTTTAATTTAAAATTTTTTATAATTTTACATGTCTTATGTCAATTTTATGTTTAGTTTAATGAATAAGTATATGTATTTCAGGCAATAAACATAACCATGTATGTATTTCAGAAGCTGACTCTGTCGTTATGATTTATTTCTTAAGTACACTTTTCAAAAGAATCCATACGCTATAAAATTAGATAAAAAAGATAAACTATAAAATTAAATGAGTACAAATATCAAAAACTTTTTGGCATCCTTTTACATTTTTAAATAATAATAATACGACAAAAATTATAAAATCACTTACTCCAGAATGTAATCCCTCAGAACTAAAAAGATGGAAACTGTTTCATTAATGAGTCACAAAATCTAGAGAACCCCCTAACCCTCATCTTAGATGAATCATCCTTTATCCTCTTTCCTTTCCCAACAGACTTATAAAAAAACAAAAACAAAATCATCTGTGGTTCAACATTCTAATTAAAACAATTTATTCTATTTTTATACTCTATACTGATTGAGAAAGTAAACAATGTTTGCGAAATATTTCAGAACTTTAGTGTTTTTGTGTGTGTTTTCTTGTGTACTATTAGGTAATACCAAGAAACACTTTTCAAGTTAGCTTGTATCTCCTATCCATACAAAATCTAAACTAAAATAATAAGTAATGGTCATGTTTGAGTAGATGCAAAAACAGAGAATCCAAACATGATTCTTGTTAAAAAAATATATAATCATAAAATTGTAATGTGTAAAATAAATTAGCAAACAACTTTGATCATATAATAAATAGTTACACAACAAAGTTGATATGTCTTAAGAATATCCATCTAAAAATAATAGAGAAAAAGAGAATAATGTTAAAAAGTTACATTAAATCTTATGATTTACCTGTACTGCAATGCGTACAAATATTCCAAGTAAGCCATCTCGCCATTCTAAAGTCAGGGTGTTTACTTCTCCATAAAGCTCACCCATAGTCACTGACTTAGGATTAAGAGTATAAGTAATAACACGTCTATAATACTGGCCTTCTGTTTCTAATTCATGAAGTTTTGTTAATGTCCATTTTAACACCTAAAAATTGAAAATTAAAGTTCTGGATCAAACTCTTATATTTTATATGCATGTATAATTGTATAGGTAAAATACAATGACATTTATTATAATATTAGAAATAAGTAATTTCGCATGTCAAGTGTTTACATTATTACATTTAATAACATCATAGCATCGTTACTTTTAATTAAAGTTACAAAAATATCTACAGTAATTGTAATATTTCTACAAGTACTAAAGAATTGAATGTTGTACAAATAGTAAAAATTCATATGATATGAATAGATCATACGTTAAGCACTGCTGTTTTGCCTCCACCTGTAGGTCCAACAGTCATAACTCCATGCCGAACTATCATAGTTTCATACAGCTGTATAACTTTAGTGATAAAGCAACTCTCTGGTTGAAGATTTGCATTTTCCATTACAAGTTTTATGGTACTCTCCATTATACCGTAGTCTTCTTTTGGCAGAACCACACCAGGAAATAAATCACTTAAAATTCCCTAAAATTAAAAACACAAACATAATTAACTTAATTGGTTTAAGGTTAACTTTAATTGTTTATTATGACTGTTTCTAAGAATTATGAATTCATTATATAAAGTATATTAAAAACATAAAATTGAAAAATATTAAACACCCTAGAAGAACTAGATAAACTCAACTTTGCCTCTAATGAAATCTACAACACAATAGTTTCATTAAACAACCAAACACACATATACACAATATCAGATAAGCAAAACAAAGTCCATTATACTTCAGTAACTAGAAGCACCCATTAGTCACAAAATGTGGTTAATATATTTTCTACCTTCATTTTAAAAACTTTGCATGACAACCTATGAACAAAAAGTGGCAATTAACTTCATTAAATGTTTTGTTTAAATTCAGTGTTTTGTAAGTGTTTAGTGTTTAGTGTTGTTGTACATCTAACACTGCAACATGTCAGTTGTAATCATATAGAAACTCTGAAATCGCATGACTAATTAAAGATAATAAATTAATTTAGTTTAAAATTAATGACTTACTTTCACCAGATTATCAAATTTTAACACTTATTTTAAAACTAAGATTTTATAAAACCTTTGTTGTATTTTTAAGTAAAACACTTATGTAAAAATATTGTCATGGTCATCCATGGTAAAGTTATCATGTCTTGGTTGATTTTCCTCCTTTGACTTTAAAAAATCCGTTGCCTATCAACATTTCATCAATATTATTTTTCTAACCCACAGTACATTAATAAAAAAAACTATCTGACAAGCATTTAAACATTCACAAATGATAAGCAGATGCATATATTCTTGATAATTCTCCAATGTGTATAATAGAAGCCAGCGCCGGCCAAAGGCGTGTGCAGTCGCACACATGCGATTTTGGGAAGGGCGCTGAAATGAGAAAAAGTATAAAAAATAATATGGTAAAAATTAAAATACTTATGTAATGTAAATTTGAATTCAAATTAGCCATTTGAATATGTTAATAACTTTGGTTCAACAAATAAAATGTTGCTTGAAGTATACCAAAGAGACTGGCTCCAAGCTCTTTGCTCCGTGGTTTTGATAGAAATGAACAATTATTGTAGATAGTGAGTCAAGATCACTATCATATGTTTAATCTATCTGTCATCCTTCAACTCACCACGCTTGTTCTTCAGTTCTTGCAATGGCGACTGCGTTTGCGTGTCTGCACATCTTGTCTTGCCAGCAGGTGGCAGTCTTTATCTGACATGAGTCATGACAAGTCACAAGTGTATAGTGTATCCAATTGACGTGCATAATTAGTTTTGTATTTTGTGTTAAATATTATTTTTGTGTTTTGTGTTAAATATTAGTTTTGTGTTTTGTGAATTGTGATATTACTCTATTTGTGATGTTAATAAATTTAAAATGTTTACAAAACCTTCTGGATGTCAAAATAGGAAGCGGAAAGCTAAATCTTTAAAAGAAGCGGAAGCCAGTGCTAAATCACTAAGCAAGTATTTAGCCTTAGCAAAACCACAAAACCCTGTCTCCAGTACAGAAAATGTAGCTAAGAATGACATAGCCTAAGCTTAGTGAAAAAGACGAGCACTCTAAGTGACGAGAACTACAACTACCAGAGTGTAGAGATAGCTTACAAACTGAAACTGGTATTCATGAAATTGCAACAAATATATCTGATGAAACTTGTCAAGGTCAAGAACCTGAAACTGTAACTCATTTATTGAAAGAGCAAAAAAATGGTGGCACCAGCTTGGCGGATGTTACAGTTTCATTAACATGTACTTTTTCCCGCTATATGGCCTACACATCTTAATCCAAACGATCGTGATTGCATTATAGCTGAAGGGTTGTTCTCGCCATATTTACAGAAATATCCCAAAGATGGAACAAAGAGGTAATTTTTTAATTCAATTACTATTGGCTTTCTCCAAATGGTGAAAAAGTTAAGAGACGTTGGTTGTATTCGGAATAAAATAATAGTGTTTACTGTTTTTGTTGTAAGATATTTAGTACTGCACGTTCAAATAAAACTTTATCGGATCAAAACAAAACTGTGACTGGAGGCACATTGGAACTATATTGACACATCATGCAACATTCCCTAATCACATGAAGTGTTATAAAAGGTGGGTGAAGGCGGAAAGGAGACTGAGCACAGGTAAAACGATTAATGATGAAAAGCAGAAAAACATTGCCCAAGAAAAAGAACGATGGCAAAATGTTCTTAAAAGTTTTTTTGCCATAAAACAATTTCTTGCCCAGCACTAAATGGCTTTCCGAGGAACAAATGAAACCCTGTACAAAAAGGGCAATGGAAATTTATAGGGCTTGTTGAACTAATTCCCCAATTTGATCCTGTAATGAAAAGACCTAGAAAACCTCCTTTCAGATGGGGATGACAGTGACATCAAAGGAGCTGATCTCTATCAAGGACCTCATGGTAAATAAAGGTACGTTTTACTTTTAAGTTTTAGCTATTCAAAATTTATCATCTTGATTTATTGTTGGGTCAGTTAATTTATAATTGTTTTGGGCTCAAACAAAATAATTATTTTTCAAGTTTTTTTTTTAATTTTCAAAATTAAAAAGCAGCCTTTTAATCCCTTGTTTGATTTTTGGCGGGAAAATGCCTCTGAATGTAGTGAAATTTCTGTTGGAAACTGGATCTGAAAACGCTTATGTAAATGCGTGGGTTGCTTTGCGAATACTTCTGACAATATCAATGTCTGTAGTGTCGGTGGAGTGAAGTTTTTCAAAATTAAAATTAATTAAAACCTACATAAGGTCTACTCTTTCGCAGGAAACACTGAACAACCTTGGACTTTTGACCATTGAAAAATGTAAATTAAAAAAGGGAGAAAATCAAAGTATATAAGGTTTAAAGTTAAATGTTTTCGTTTTAGAGACATCACAATACACAACTGTACTACACACTTTTCTCACGGGAACTTTTTGAAACTGAATTCTTAAAGGACACCCAATTGCTGATGTATTAAAGACACAAAGAAAGCAAACCTAATTTACAGGAAGTCAAATTCCGGTTAATTCCGAACAGACATTGCAATGTGTGTTTAGAGACATCTATTTCCTAGAAAAGGGTGATATTTTATGCTCTGCATCATAGAGAATATGAGACATATATTTTTCCTTATACATAAATAAATAAATAAATAAATATATATATATATATATATATATATATATATATATATATATATATTAGTTACATAACTTTGTCTGGGTGAATTTCCGATATTTGCTTCGAAGCTTTGTGGAGATTCTACTACATCCAGTAATAGCTAATTGCCGATTATTATTAATAATCATATTTTAATAAAATACAATTGAGTTAATTTGATATGTTACAATGAATGAGTATATTTATTACTTGTATCATCTTCCTCATTATACAAGCACTATGTAATGGTTTAATGTTTAGTTTTATAACTAATCGCAATAGAGTTAATTTGACACTGTGTAATAAAAATATTATATTTATTATCCTCACTTTATTCCATATTATACAAAATGAACACGGTGAAATGATTTAGGAAATTTAATGAGCACTAATCGTCAGTAATCGTAATCGGTTATCATTGATTATTGAAATTAATCATAATCGGTAAGTCCTGAATTATCTCATTTACTACTATTTACTAAATGTTTGCTTGTGTATTATTACACAGGTATCTATTAAACCTGAAATGTAAAGGATTTGTTTATTACAGCATCACTAATATGATATCAAATTACACTGCATCCTACAAAATACCAGATATTACTAAAAATAAACAATGATAAACAATCCTAATAACCTGAAAGAGTAAGGCGTCATCTCTGAGAAATTTCGGTAAGTTGCTGTCACGAAGTGCACGGATTAATACTACATCTTCATTTTTATCAGGGTTCTCTCTCTTAAGGGAGCCAGCCATTACAAGGACACTTTTGACTGCCCTATAAATAAAAATTAAAAATCATAATTTATAAGACATAAATTTAACATTTAAACTAAGTATTATAAGTATAGTTATTAAATACACTTTACTACCTCTGTTATATTTATGCCGTCAATGCCTTGGTCTTTCAAATTTTGACTTCAGAAGCATTGGTGCTTCTGTTTGAAATTTTTAACATCTTAAAAACTACAGCCATTTTTTGCTGATGAAATCACTCTCAAAAAGATGTGCCCATAATGGTAATACTGGTTTCAAATTTGTAAAATTTCGCTTGACTTATATAGACTCTAGGAGTATGTTAATAAGATTTATTCCAGTTTGTGAGGTCAGCTTTCTAAAAACATTAAGCTTATGCCACTGATACTGCAATAAATCAGCTCTCTAGTATTGTGATTTTAAACATTTTTATCATATATTGGTTTACATTTAATCGATAGTGTAAAATGGTTTCATAAATAAATATGTTTAGAAAAGTTTAATGTTAATGTTAAGTCCTTGAATGCTTAAATACACGATTCCATTCTGTTTAAACTCGCAATAATCCTAGCTCATTTTTGCAAATGTATCAACCCTTGCATCTCCTGATCTGAAGTGTTACTCCATACTTTAAATTTATATAGATAGGTCTCCAATAGGATATAAGGCGTGTATTTCTAGTGCAAGTTTCTGTTACAAGATAGGAAGCAAGGATAAATTCTGTATCTGTTATTCTACACATGTATGATAAGGACACTTGGTGAATAGAGTGAAACCAAGACTGATTCAATCATCTCATCAGAAGTGAAGTTCCTGTAGATGCATATAGAATATTTTTCATTTATGGTGTCCTTGGTAGCGTAGCATGATGTACTTTTTGAGATTAACCTTGTCAGCAAAACTCTTCAAAGTCAGTCGGTCGATATTTTTTATCATCTATATTATCTACAAAAATGTGTTGATTTCATTAAGAAATTCAGGGATATTGGATTGAAGGATTCAATCTTGAAAACCAATGAGACAGCTACTGAAATTAGCATTGAAAATGTTTTTCAACAAAAAGGTCTGGAACAAAGATAAAACTGTTTTCTTGTGAATGTAAGTATAAGTACAATCTGAGCTCTAAAAATTTATTAAAAGGGATGAGTTGTTTCCCCCTATTGACACAATGCTAGTGTCTTTGAAACCATAATCAAAGTAGGGATATTTGTTTGACCTAAAGTATCTACCATAAAAAGAAGCACTTAGAAAATAATGGAAAAATTTACAAGAACTTCTTACTATAAACATAATAATAAGTAAAGAATCAAAAGTCAAGCAGATGTCTCCACTGTAAGCTCTATAAATTATTAAGAAAACCGACCTAAAACATTTCTTTGCCAATCTGTAGATATCACTTTATATCCTTATAACCATACCAGTTATGGTGGCAAGCTGTGAACAAAGCTACAGTAAGTTAAAATTAATAAAAACTTATTTAAGGGTCTCAATATGGAAGAGATCTTTGACCGATTTGCCAAATCAAAAACACGCAGCATCCCTATTTAATAAAAGCCTTAACCTAAGAAGTGATTTTTTTTTTTTCAATAATATATTGTAAAGTAAATACTTCAGGATGTTTGTCTTAAGTATCTTTAGATGTATGTTTTGTCTTTTTATTTTTGTGAGAATATGTGATAGCATGTATTTTACCATTTATTTACATGTTGTTATCTTAGCTCCATTCCATATGGGTATCCAGTGCAGGATTCATATTGTCTTATAAGGAATGAAACTTTTTTTGCATGAAACTCCACAGGTCCAGTAGTAGGCCATGCGTAACACACCCATGCAGATTATTTAAGGGTATCCCAGGCTCAGATATAAACAAAAGTTCTCAATTGGTTCCATGCGGTAAATTGATGGGGGGGGGGGGAACCTCAAATTCACCAAACTTATATAGAACTTAAAACTTTAGCATAGGTTTCATAAAGTGCCCAGTTTTTATTTTTTATTAAAAATGTTTCTCCAAAAATTTTGTTTGACAGCCATGATAATTGTTGTGTTTTTACTTATCACTAGTATAGCTTTTCTGTTTAGAATATTGTCATGTTTTGAGTTGAGAAATAGTTGTTTTAATTTTTTTGTTTCTTCGTTTGTTTTGACACTCCTTTTTGTTCGGTAACTATGGGAAGTATTTGCCATCATTATTGATTAATTAGTACTACCCAGAGTATACAATGTATCTTAAAGAATGCTGAGGACACAATCAACATTATTCCCATAGTATTATTATATTATGTACAAAAAATGTGACTGAATTATCTTAATAAATTATGGTTGTGAAAAAAGAAAACATTCTTCATGTTTATATAATTTTTAGCTTAACTACTTAATCATGGATTTGAGATTATTAATTTTAACAATATATTAAATACAAAAATTAAAAGTAGAGAAGACTACTTCAGTTTGACTATCAGTGCTTGAATTCAGTAAATAAAAAACAAACTATATATTTTTAAAGCATGAAACAGATTCATTGTAATGTCAATTTATTATATTTAAGTATGATATGGTGAAAATATTACCTCATGCCAAAGTCATAGTGATCTTGCTGTGACAGTTGTTCACTACAAAGTTTGTACATATTGACCATCTTTTGAGCTAAACCTTTAGATGATTCAAAACCTTCTGAATACAAAATAACTTCTGCTATTAAACCTGAAAAAAAGAAAAAGAAAGAAGATTACAACTTTAAATTCTACTTTTGAATTTTATTATCATTAAAATGGAACTGTTTATATCAGGACTGATTATTTAGGTCCTTTGGGTATACTTTTTGTTCAATAATTCCATTATATTAACAAAACTCTAATACAGAAATTCTAGCTATTGTGACTTCTCTCATAAAAGGACTGATAACCGAGACTAACCGTGGATCTCTCTCTCTCTCTCTCTCTCTCTCTCTCTCTCTCTCTCTCTCTCTCTCTCTCTCTCTCTCTCTCTCTCTCTCTCTCTCTCTCTCTCTCTCTCCTATTTTGATTACATTAAAATCTGTCCTACAAATTGGAATGGCGGCTTACCTAACAAAACAGTTTGTGTTTACCTCCAATACAAGTGGTAAGAGCACAAGGAGAGGTTCAACTATGCTCACCCTACCACTGCATCGAACATTAATATTTAATAATTCATTTACTGTGACTGCTTGACACTTATGGAATTCACTTCCTGAAACAATTAAGTCTGTTAACAGCCGTGTCCAATTTTCATGGCTGCTGAAGACATATTTTTTGCCTCAACAGTAAAGAAAATGTATTCCCATCTGAGATGTGGCCTAATTCTGTATGTTATTAATATAATCATGGCTCATTAGAGTCACAGTCTAACCACTCTAGACAGTAAGGTTTTCTCTACTCCACAACTTCGTTATCGTAGTTTTACTGGCTGTTACCCGTACTGTACTAAACAGGTAAAGAAAACCATAAAATTTGTTTATTTATTTTTTCCGTAAAACTCACGGATAATCAGGAGTACACTGTAATTAGGTACTACAAGCTAAACCAGAAATATTTAGTAAAAACTAAACTCAGGCTGATCCACTATTTGTTAAGAATTGGACTTTCCAATCCTTTATTTTGGCCTGGGTTCTTCGAAATACAAATGCCCGTTGGTTCAATTTAAATTAACTTGTATTTATTATTACAAAGAATGCACTCTTTACTAAAAAAAATACAATACTCTATCCTAGAATCTATATTATATAGAGAACTTAATGTTATCATTTATTAATCACTAAACGCTTTATCTTCTTAGGAACACAGAATAACTCCAATTATCGTGACTTCTAGACTTGGCTTTACTCTGATGATATCCAATGTTTTCAAGATAATTACAAGTTAATGAATACACAGCAAATTGGGGTTAATGGAGATGAGTCTCTTGGAGGTAAATGGCTAAAATCCCATACAAAAACTTTAAGGTCTTCAATAAGACTTCTTATGCTGATAATGTTCCATTGAATCACGCTATTCAAGTGGCTATATTTAATGATTAAAATATAATAATGTATTCATTAACAATTATCAGTTAAAATGGGTTTGGACCTGTATTAATTATTCTTTCCACCTGCCTAGCTTGAAAAACCATCAGGTAGTAATTTTGTTTTAATTTTCGAAGTGTCAAGGTTCATAGTAACTTTAACAACAGAAACATCAGGTGTTAAAGGCTTGGGAGATACCTGAGGTGATTTTAAGAGGGGTTTTGAAGAACCTGCTTCTCCCCTATTTTGGTTTTGTAGAGGCTTGGTGGTCATACCTAGTGGTGTCCTGGAGTTTCCTCGATTATTTGTTGCAACTTTTTTTTTAACTAGCTCTCCAATTATTAGTGGTAATATCATGTTCTTGAGTGGCGAAGGTGTGGATTTGAGTTTGGATGTAATAGATTTTGTTGATTTATCATGAAGGTTAACTTTAGAAGATGGGATGTTAAATGATGTACTGCTTTGGACTGCTATTAATTGTTTAGTCTGATCGGCAAATATACGAACCATCTCACCTAATTCCTTGAACGAATATCATGTATTCGGGATTGAGGCTAATGTCACATTTGCATACGATTTTTTTTTATGGTAGGAGGTAGAGGAAAATACTTTGTCTGTATACTTTCCTAGCTACTGGAAAGGAAAGTTTCTCTTTAGCAATAATTTCTAAAATCGTCTTCTCAACTTTATATTTTGGGCACTTTGATGAATGTGCAGGATTTGCACACTTTGACACTATATTTCCCAATATAGTGAATGTAATTTTGTGGCATTATACGACACACTGTCCACAAACTTCCAATTTAGAGCAAGTGCTGCTAACATGTCCAAATCGTTGGCATCGAAATGTAAGGTCTAACAATTAGACACTTGCTCAAGAAGATTTGGAGTAGCAAAAGTTAAGATAAGACAGCCGGTTGATTTTTTTCACACCATTTTCTGTATGAAAATTTGTTCGACATTGATAACATGCTATGACCTGTTAATCTCCTCCATGCTGTCATTCAAAAGGTCAAGGTTGGCTTAGGTTAAGGCGTCTAATAGCAAGAAATAATGCCTCTAGAGGAACTTAAACCCTTATAAGGTTCAACAGACATGCTAATGACCTCGAAAAAGGACTTAATTTTTAATAGAGTGTGATTGTGTTTATAGGAGTTAATCTGTATCAATAAAGTACCATTTCAAAGTTTTTGAATGGAACGAACATATCCTGCAGGACCAGTGACAGCTTTATTAATAACAAAGGGCGAGATCTTAGACAGATCTGGCCCCTTGGCACTGTTTCGAACAATAAGGAATCTGGGAGCAGGTCCCAGGCTCCTTACATCCGAATTACTTCTTCAGATGATATTTTTATTTATGATATAATTACTTTTATTTTATATTGAAATATGATTTTTAAAGATATTCTAGCCATAATTACTTTGCCAGGAAGAAAGAAAAATTGTTATCTTTCATAAGTTATTAATATCTCCAAACCCTACAGGCTACAGAATATAATAGTTAATAAATAAAGTTTTACTTCTAATAAAGGACACCTCTCTAATTTATTGCTACGATTGCTGTTTTTTATGTCTGTAGTAATTGGTATTAAATTACATTTTGGTACAAAATCCTGTAGAAAGATGTTGAGAGGTTAATTTCTTAATAATTAATCTTACACAATAAACTACATGGTAATATGTGCATAGGTAAAAATACTTCTGATTGTAGGTCCTTATTTATAATATAAATATAACCTGCAAGGTAAGAGAGCTAGCGTTGATGTACAGTGTATTTTTACCCCTCACATTACACAGACTTCAGATGTGTCCTGTTTTAGGAAAACAAACTTACCATAGTCTGGAACCATCATAGCCATAGGCCGGAAAAGAGACTTGAGATTATCTGGAAGTTCAGTACGACCAGCGTAACCAGGGTTCATTGTAATAAATGCAGCACATGTCTTTACTAACTTTATCTCACGTCCTTCAAATAAAAATCTAGGAACAAAAAGTACTACATCAATTTAAAAAAGTAAATACTATAAATAATAAAGGCAATGGTACAGATACTAAACAAAATTACTTTTTATATTCCATTACTTATTCTTTTTAGGTAATAGAATTATTTTATACTTATTAGGCTACAAATTTACTATTTAGTATTTTAGTTTATAATATAAAATAACTTTGAAAAATTAAATGAGTTATTTAATTGCCTACAAATACAATAATTTATGGAACACTGTAACTGTAATTTACTACTAGAAAATGTAAATGGCCTGGTTTAGATAATTGTATTGTTAGTTATGATTACTTGAATTAACATTGGTTATTTCATAATGACCGACGAAACTATTTGTTATTGCTAGAAACCTCTGACAGGGCTAACCTATTAATTTGTTGATGAGAAATTCACAATGAAAAATGTTAGTTTGAGCAAGTTGACTAAAGACCTCCTTTTGTTTCACATATTATAAAACATTAAATTTTATAAATGACATTCTATATTATATATATTTTTTTCTTTGTGTAATAGGTTAAAAAGTAAAAAAATATTAAAGATGTTTTCATGTCTATTAAATAACTTGAGATAATGACTTTAAACTGTTTTTTTTTCATTAGAACTTTAGTTTTATGTTTAAAATTATACATAACATATTCTTGTTCATATCAGTGCGTAATGTACCTAAACATATTATACATGGAGTAAGATCTTACCTAGCCACTTTGGCAACTTTAGCATTGCGAATAGTAATAAGTTGCTGAGCAATGACAGATAACACCTCTATGTCTATCCTGTTAAATTCATCAAAGCAACACCAAGCACCAGATTGAGCTAAGCCAGAGAAGAAACGCCCCATCATCTATACAAAGAAATCTAATTTATTTACAATAAATTGATTAATAAACATTTTTGAACAACTGATAATAGTAGAATTTCCATTGCAGATTGTAGTATTGGACAGGTTGTGATCTAACTTTGATTAGTTTTTTGTTACAGAATAAATTTATTACAGTCAATATATTTATTATTCATATATTAAAAAGATTTTTTAATTATTGTTAGGTGATAAATATAAATAATTAAATCTATAGCACCAAAAGAAAAAATAGCTGACACATCTAGGCTATGACTACTCTGTACCCTATAATTCTTTTTAATTTAAAAATAAGTTTAAAATCTTGTTTTAATTTAATATTATTATTAGATATGTATTCTAAAATAGTAATTATCTTAATTTTAACAATTTTATTACCCATACACATCCATCTTAATTTAAAATTTTTGTTCCTTTAATTTTTAAGAAAATGAATATAAATCATATTTAACAGATTTCAACTATGAGGTAAATATTTCATGGGATAACTTACCATCAAACATAATAAATTCGGTAGTTAATTGGACTATAAGAAATAATGCATGGCAATTACTTTATAACATTTCCCATTATGACCTTATCTCATTAAATATTTGGTTCAAATTTAAATTGTATTACTTTAACTTATTGAGTTTATCTGATTATCCAATCTATAGTTAATATGAGACAGAAAGATATGGACATATATTTGCAAAGGAAACCTATTTTAACTCATTTTTGCAAGTTTATAAAGACTTATTGAAGAAAGACAATTATAAACTTTGTGAAATAAATACAAATTTACAATAAATTTTAAACTAAAATACAATGTGTGCGGATATTTCAGAACTAGAGATAGTCATAAAATGTGAACTATTTTAGCTTTTCTAAAAATGTATTTGTTTATTGATGTTATATGTATGTAAATGTCTAATGTATTTTAGAGAAATAATGTCATCCTACAGATTATTAAATGTATGTCATTCAGAAACCCTGTGGGTTTTTTCCTGTAGGATTCATGATGGGGTTTTGTTTTTATTTATTTTCCTTTTTTGTAAAAGAAATTGTTTGTAATTAGTTACAGCCTGGCACCCTTAAAATCAATTAAAATATCATTGTTTTTTAGAGAATAAAATTGTTAAAATAAATTATTACAGCCCTTACTGGAGTAAAAATAGTTTTTTGATATTGCTATAGAATACTCATGCTAAAAACTTAGACCATTATTATAGTATGAATGATTTTTATTTAGGTTTATTATCCTTTAGCATTTACTAATAAACATTTGTTTCATGAATTTTATATTTTCATTATTCTAATCTAAAATTTGGGAATTTAAAGTCAAAAATTTCAATTTTGACAAAACTTTGTTATTTTTATATAATTTGGGGCCAAATCATGTTATCTTCAAATTTTGACATAATTCCAACTATTTTAAATTAAAACCACAGATAAAAAACTATTTTAAACTGTCACTATTTTGAAACTGTTTGAAACATTTGAAATAGTTTATGAATATATTTATATAATTTCTACTTGCCTGAGCAACCTTGTGTCATTAATTATTTGTTGACAGCTGTTTCACCTATTTGTCAGGCATCTTTAAAACTTAAAATACACTCAAAAAACTTCATAAATAATAAAATTATACATTTCCAAATTTATAGAAATTGTAAGATTAACAATAGTATTGTGTTGCATGAACAAACACAATTTCATGCCAACATAATGTTTGACTTAATAGATAAGACATTCCTATAGCCAGAAAACCATCAGTGTAAAGCCAGACAGGCCAGCAACTTGAGTTGTGTACCTGTCAAAGTTATTTTACCTAACTGTTTTAGTAACTATGTAGTGTTCTTTAAATGTATTTAAATTGTTTCTGAGTGCTTTTATAATTATTTATGAAGTGTTTTGAGCGTATTTTAAGTTTCGAAGATGTCTGACAAATAGGCAAAACATTTATTTGTCAACAATAAATTGCACAAGATTACTCAGGCAAGTAGAAATTACATAAATATATTAATATATGAGCAATCGGTAAGGGTATTACAACTATAAACAATAGTTTATGAATGTGTCTCAAATAATCTTAAAAACAACCTATTTACAAAATTTGAACAAAATCAGTCAAAATTAGAATAAAAATCAGAATAGTGTACGAAAATATGCTATTTAAGTAATGGTATCATACCTTATAATCTAAGCCCTCAGAACAGTTGAATACAACACACTGAACTGCAAGGGACTTGGCTAAATCCTTGGTAGTTTCAGTTTTTCCTGTGCCTGCTGGACCAGCAGGAGCTCCTCCTAAACAAACATGGTTTTATTATTAGGTTTGAGGACTCTTATTTTAGTGCATCCTAAAAATGAAATATTTTATATTTTTTATTCTTGCTTTTAAGACTTAATTTTTATTAGGAATTGGATTTGATATTTAGTTTAATTTTTGAAATATTAATGTTAAAAAAGAAGAAAAGAAATATAACGTATAGATGGATACAACAATGCTTATAATCAAAAGTTATCTATTTTGTTTATAGGTCTTGTAAAATGTATACTCTAATCCTTTAAAATGAAGTGATTGCAACATAATAACAAGTACAAAAGAAGCAAAATCATGATGTCTACTTTAAAAATCTGAAATCAAAATTTATTACTTTTCAGTTAATTTATTTATTTTTGAATATTTAACTATTGTCGGAAACCTACAAAATATTGTTTTAATAGCATTTAGTTATTAAAGCAAATGGGTGGCAGTAAACATTCCCAGTTTATATTTTTAATATACTCATATTGTTAATCACTAATATAATTATTAAATTATATGTGGTTATAAAAAATGTAATCAATATAAATAAGGTCAGGTTGAATTACATGTATGATAAACTTGTAATTGTAAGAAGTATTTTGAAATTGTAGTTTTAATTAATTAAGAACCGTTAGGAATATACTTCATTCAACGAGTGTTGGCAGTGAAGTGCTGCCTACTGCGGGAGGGACGTAAGGGTCGGGCCGGTTCACAAGCCATTCTCATTGCACAGCCTTGTCGCTGGTTTCAAAATGCGTGTTATTATAAAAGGCTGGCGACTGCCGATAAAGGAGGGTGTGTGAACCGGACTCAGGGAGCGGCACGTTCCGTTGGACTTTCCCTTATGCAATTGGCTCCAACCCTCTGTCCCGTTAGGCTGTAGGCGGCGCTTCACTGCCAACACTCGCTGAATGAAGTATAGAAAATCATCTCTAGATACAATTTATTAAGAAAAGCATTATTAAAAGTCTTGTATTTTAGTTCATATTTATAATATTAGACTTACAATAATAAATTATATACACCACATTTAAAATAAATTATTTATACTGTATTTCATGCTCTTTTTTACGTGTTCAATCTCTACATATAATAATTTGAATTCTTGTGCCATTGTGTTTTCTACAGCTTTCCTATTTGCAAAGGGTAATCTTGGGGGGTACGTGGATCTGCTTTATTATGTGTTGGCGGGTCGTCCGATCATGTGGTAAAATTAATATAAGTACATTGGGCGAATCTCAATCAAGGCTAACCATTTTTGACGATGTAATTCTAGAAACTATTTGATTAAAACTAACCAATTTACACTAAAACCAATAATAACTACACTGTATTGGCACAACATGTTGGACTAATACAAAAGGCCTATCATGGCCGTGTATTAGTTCAACTAATAATATTATGATTCCACAACAAGCGATGCGCCCAGATATAAACCCTAGGGCCGAACCGGCATATTCTTTTGGGTTTAGCAAGACATAGTTAAATATTATGGCACTATAAGAAAACCAAAGATGAACACTGTCCAGACGTCTTCCCTCACTGTCTGAAGATCCACAACTGGTCTGTTATATAGTTCCCCGTGTACATACTGGATAGCAAAGGGGAGGGGAGGGGAATGGTGACTAATCACCACATATTCCTCTGTAGTTCTTAAACTTCGATCTTCAGTTACTTTCTTGCTTTTTGGTTCTCATTCTCTTCTCCCTTTGGTTCCAAAGCTTGATGAATTTCTTGCAGGATATGTCATGTTTTTTGAAATATCTATTTTGAGAATACCCTCACCGACTTTCACATAGTCATACACATATCTTGGGAATATTAATGAATTTTCACTGAGGTTTTCACATAGCATTTCTTTATTGATGGAGAAGTCATGTTCCATATCAATATTCCCATGGAAGATTACTAGGATATGATGAATGAATTTCAGAAATGGACTATTATTTATGCCAGATATCTAGCCTCCCATTTCTTCAACGTTTGAGAGAGTCTATTTCACATTAGCAAAGTTGCAAGTAATTTCTCTTTATTAAATTCGCATATATAAAATATATTTCTATACAATACAATATACTTCTATATAATACATTTCTTCTCTATGAATCCTTCAACAGCACTCTGTATTCTACAGTTCCATAGTGATTAGACTCTTCACCACACATGATAAGCAAGACTTTTGACATATCTTTTTGAATACAGACTGAATAAACTCTTGCCACTCTTTCTTAAAAACAGTTTTTGAAGATCTTTCAAATCATTTAAGTCTTAGAGCATTAGTTGCTCCAAATCCAATATCCGAAACAGCAGGAGAGAATAGATTTTTTACATCATCAACTATGAGTGTTAATAATTTTGATGCAATTTTAGTATCTTACAAAATATCTGTTTTCAAAAACGGATTACCAATATTGTACATAAGTATATATATAATTCATGGTGTAGTGAATATAGGAGAAGCTCTCTTGACTGAAGCCAAGTCAAAAAAAGGTTCAATGTCAGTGACAATTGACAAAAAAAAAATTGTAGTTTAGCTAATCATTAAAAAAGTCTTGACTTTCGAATAACATCTACTTGGTTAACTGTGATATCTTAACGGTATCTATATATTTGTGTAAAGGCTTCAACAGTTCAATAGCCCTGATCACATCTTTATTTTCAACCCACCAGATGCAGCAAAACTTTAAAGGCATCAAAGTTGATTTTGAATGATATTTATAATCTCCAAGTTTGGATGGTTTATAATGAAAAAGATAAAACACTGAGCACAAAAAATTATGTATATACCATGCTGTTGTATTGTGAGATGTTTTATAAACTATATGGACTACATGTAAATTACAAGTACCTAGGTCAAATATCTTTGGGTCTTCCTTATCATTAGTATTTAAATGAGATTTTAAATCACACATCATTTTAAGGTTAACAGGAAGTATCTATACTTAAATCCAGAATTAAAAAAATAAATAATTCGAATTAATAGAATTGATAGCTTGCTTAAAACTGTTTAACAAGTTATCAGCAGTAGCCCTTGGAATAAAACATGAAGTAATGTAAAATAGATTAACCATAGAGTTAAGTGTATTCTAATATCTTACAATTAAGTACATTAGGCACTTCTGTACAATTTTATTTTTAAACTTTACTTTCATCTATGAATATAGAAAAAAAAATGAACATTCATTATTAATTTTCAAGACTTTATTTTTATTTTTTAAAAGTTCAAGCTCAACACCACGCAAGTAGTTAATTTTGTCCTTATATAACTACACATTCTTAGCAATAATATTGTTAGGACATATTACAGGGAATAAATCTGTGCTACTACCTTGGGACCCTAGATGATGAGTGTGACATAACCTTATTCAAACTCCAAATAATGTTTGCCTTTCTCATATCATCTTTAAACATGTAAGATATAATCTGGCTTTTATTTAGTGTCAGAGCAGCTAGGTCTATTTATTGTTAAATCAGATTCAGAATGAGAGACAGTACTGGCTTTGAGACTTATTTTCATCAGAAGGGCAGGTGAAATTTAAAAGGTTTGTTTGACCTTTCATAATAGGTACTAATAAGGATTGATGTTTCTTATCACTGTGATGTAGTTTTACACCATACAATCCTGAGTAAGAAATGTCAAAATTAATTTTACACACTATAATTTGTGCTGCATGATTAACTTTCTCCACAGGTCTTAGCCGTAATTTAAAATTATCAATATCAATCCACAAATTATTAAATGAGTATTTGACCGGAATTTTTTAAAAGTAAATAAATAACTTAACACTTGCACCGGAAAAATGTACAAAACACAAATAAATAAATTGTAAAAATAAAATTTATAGTCTAAGAAAGGATAAATAGCCATGATTTTTTAATCAAATTGACTCTGCCTCAATCCACTAATTTTTCCTAGTTTTTAAAACACATATATACAATTAACATATATAATTAGATAATTTATTAATAACATGAGTAATTGAAAATAATGTTAAATAAAAAGAATGTTAAGTAAACCAATGATAAATTTCAATTTACGAAACACATATTATTAAACAAATAAAAATTAAATAATTAGAGACAACACATCTCTGTTTAAAATATATAAATAAGAAGGACAAACTTTCACAATCATAAGTATACAGATGTTTAACAGTTACTTCATAATACGTGATTTCTATTACATATTCCACAATGATAAGACTTCTTGAAATGCCATGTTTGAACAACAGTGTGCATTAATAAGGCTTTTTGTTTAAAGGGTTGGAAAATTATCTAAAGTTTATTGCCAAATACTTCAGCAAAAAGAGGTATATGTTGTATGAATGGCGGACATTTACAAGCAGGTTAATTAGTTCAAAGTTGGTATGGATATGAGGATTTATGATTTGTGCCAATGTGCATAACCAGAAGTAAATGAAATGATCGGTAATAAGTAATTAAGAAAAACCCAAAATAAAAGCTGTACATAGTAATGTTTCTTTTGGTTTTTTTTCAAATTACTAATTGACTCATGAACTATAATTTTTGTTATTTGTGCTTTTGTTAATTTCATTGCATTATATGTTCACATTTCAATGAAATTTGATCAAAATTACTCGGACCAATTTTAAGATTTATGAACGAATGATGGCACTCATGATTCTTCTTCTCTGTTTAACTCATAACATCAAAACTGGTTTAAGAGAAAATAAAAACCTACACAGTTTGTTTACGCCTTTAAGAACTATATTTCAGCAAAGTTTTATCAAAATCATTAGAGCTGACTTTGAGTTTTGGTTTTATGGTAACTTCCCTCCCAAATTTTGAGGTCGATTGATAAGTGGTTTTTTTTTATGTAACAGAGCATGAAAAAATGTGTGCAATTTTTTTTTTACTGTTTATGATAAAGCCTACTTCTCCCTATATCCTTTTTGTTGCAAATATTTTTATAACCTGAATTTTAGGTCTGACATATGTTATGTATAAAGTATTTTTTATTTTAAATGGTCGTTACAGGCTTAAAAAGAAAACCATATACTAATTTTAATTCCAAAAAGGGACTTAACAATTAAACCTGTCCAATTTTCCAATCAAATATATCTTGATATAAATATCTCAAAATTGTGAACATTACAACCATGAAATTGAAGGTCACAACTTTAAATTCCACAGCTGTATTCTCAAAATATTGAATGATTAAAAAAGTTTTAAAGAAAAGAAAATTTATAGATAATATTCAATCACAATAATGAAAATACGTTACGTTAATTTACCTAAATCGAGTTGAAGGGCACCCATAAGGCAAAGGTAACATTTGTCTGTTAGAGGGGTAATAACAAGACGGGGTGAAGCTCCAAGGTATTCATATCCATATATACTGTAAGCACTAGCCATTCTTGCAACAAAGCAATCTACACTTTTTTCAAAGTAATATCGAAGTTGTTTTTGCCATTCAAAACTAGCACTAGAAACAAAAGATTTAATAAATAATATATGTACATCTTATATTATAAATATTATGTGCTACAAAATAATCAAATACAATTTGTTTACACTACATAATAGCTCAGAGTAAAACACACACACACACACACACACACACACACACACACACACACATATATATATGCAATTATAAAATAATAATATTCTTTATATTTAATATCTTCTTTTTTTTAACAATATAATAATGCTCCTAAAATAAAATAAAAAGTTAAATCAAGAAATAAATATTAATAATATTTGTGCTACTATAACATACATGGCATTGTCCAAATTGAAATTTTGAAAGTTAATAGTTATAATATGTGTCCGTGCAAATAGACATAAACAAGTGACTTGTTTTCCTAGGTTTTATAATAAACCTAAAAAATAAAATGTGATAATTCACAGACAGGATCTTATTAAATTTTGTAATCTCAAATTTGTATAAAGCTTGGTAAGCCTAGTGAATAGATTTTTAACATTTGTATTCCACAGGTTACTATGGTAAAAAACTTCCAAATATGTTGAATGTAACTTTAAAAATGGTCTGGTGTGGTTTGTATATTTGAAGTGAAATTTTGAAAATTAAAAGGTATATTTTTAAATTTTAACTACAAAGAATATAGCGCCAAATTTGATGTATTGCGATTCTGTCATTTATCTGAGAAACTTTGTCACAGATACAAACACATAATTTATAGATAACATATTTATATAAATAACATGATTAATTTTTTTATTTTTTTTTGTAGCAGAAATTGGTAAATGATATTATTAGACTCCAATTAAGAGTGTTATTTCATCTAATTTATTCATAATATCACTATAAGATTAGTAAAATATAAAATTATATATATATATATATATATATATATATATATATATATATTGAGACAACTCACAATCTATTCAAATTATTTTTTAAAAAATGGAATATGCAATAGTTAAATAAAAATAATTAAATATGGTAGAGTTAGCCAAAAAACCACTAAATAAGTAAAAAATAAAAAATTGTCAAAGAAAACTGTAATTTTAAATATTTAATAGTTAATAAATTTGTTTAGATTAAGTTATAAATTAAATATACAATGTTAAAAGTGCAAAGAAGTTAAAAAAAAAAAAAAAAAAGAAGAAAAAGATATTTTAAGACAACAAAGCTAAACTAAAATATTCCTTTGTTAACAAAATTAAAAATTATTATTACCAGTTTGATTTATATTACAGAACAGAGCAGATCTGTTTTCTCAAATAGTGATAAAATTTGAAGAAAAGTTTCAGAATAGTTTTTTTTTGTGATTAATATTGATTGTTCGGTTTATAGAAGTTATAGAAAGAAGATGTAATAAAAACAAATACAGGTTATTGAACAGAACTTTATATATGGTGAGATGGATTTATTTATTAATTTATTATAACTGTGCCAATACTTGGTATTTATCTATTTTGATTATTAACAAATGATTTGATAAGGACATTAATTAGAGACAAAGTGAACAATAACCAACTATTAATTATATATATATGTACTGTGAATTGAATATATATAAAAGGTTATAAATCAATAATTTAATTAGTAATGTTTATGAATTTGAACTTTAAATTGGCCCTAATTGATATTTATGTTTGTATGTTACAGTTGATATATATATGTAATTTTTTTTGTTACAAATATTTAATATATATAAATTTGCTAAACTTGTGAGGGTTTGGACTGTGCCGGCGAGAACATTTAACCTGAGATTAAGTTTCTTAAGCTTTTAAATATTTTAATAAATAAAATTATTATTATTTCTTTGTTATAACCAAATAATTATTATTATTTTTTTTTTAATAATTAATTAATAAATAGTGAGTTATTTCAATATATATATATATATATATATATATATATATATATATATATATATATATATATAAACACTCAATTAATTTTTATTCTTTAACTACATCATATTATTTATAGTGGCTTATCAACCACACAACTTCAGACAGCTCAATATAAATCTGAAATGTATATGAACTTTTCATTATCATCTGACTTAATTATAGAGATCAGGAAGGATTTATCTTAGGACTTATTGAGACGGTTTGGATTCTTATAAAACTACTCAAGTCTCAAAAAGAACAAAAAAGGGAAAAATTCAAAAAATTGTACATGTTAAAATTTTTAAGAAATGTAGAATGGACAAGTACAAGGTTTTGTGCAATGCAATGCTATTAGTAATCTGTAGCCGCCTTAAAAGCAGTGTCAATTTTTGATCTCTAAACAGGAAATTAGCTATCAAGCAGTTAACATTTTTTGTTTCCAGGAACAACACTGTGTCTAGGAATTTACTGAGGATGTATATTTTTGCCAATACTCATCACAGAATATATATGCTTCAAAAAATCGAGATGTATCTTTCATTTGTTAGTAAGTAGGTAGGCAATAATGACTACAATGGCTAAACAAAATACTAAGTCAGTTGTGCAGTAAAAATATAGTGGGTTGCGTAATGATGACTTCCATTCTCAATTATCTATTTTTGTTGAGGGTAAATTTAATACACAATATAATATTGGACACTATCTGTCACAGTATTTAAGGAAACATACTGGTAACCATTAATTGTCAGCTAAGTTCTAAGTAAACTTTTCTAAGTTATCAGCTAATTATCCACATGTCACAATTCTTTTTAAGTCAGTGTCAACCTTAATTACTATTAATTTAACATCAATGAATTTGCCCTGTGTAAAGCCTTTAATATTCTAGAAAGATATCTTGAGCTTATCATTTATTTATAGAAAGACTTTTTATAGGATTTCTTCCTTTCATTTTTTGTCACATAATCATGTTTGGACTGATTTCTACAATAAGAGTGATAATTTATCTCACCTTGTGGATAAACACTCAACGATATTACAGAGGTAAATGAAAAATAAGAACCTCGGATATGATCACACCCTAATGGTTCCAATGTCAAATTGAATTAAATAATTTAATACCTAAATCATTTTGAAGCTCTAAAATTGTAAGATGTATATTTAGTGTGTATATATATATATATATATATATATAATAGTAAAGTAACTCATCTTAAAAAGCATTAATATTTAATTGTAATTATTGAGACAATAAGTTTTTTCTTGAAATGAACTTGCTTACAAATTCATACACATCTATTCTTTGTTATACAAATTAAGTACCGGTAAAGAAAAATATTTTTAATATTTTGTCAATATTACTATATTAAATCCAGGAAATGTGCCCTAAAATAAAATAATACTGTTTTAGTCTTATAACGTATAGGAACAGGTTTAAAACTTTTAGTTAACTACTTTGTAAATTAATTATGATAATAATAACCATTACCTTGACTTGACATTTAACTGAACCAAAGTAGAAACAATGTCTCGAGCATGGACATCTATGGTGATAAGAGAACATAATATAGATCTTTTTAGATTTGGCAAATCACCTCTAACCATTGCTGCAAGTTCGTTCAAATCCTAAACAAATGTTTAGTTTGATTTTTAAATTTGTTACAACTGCTTTAAACAAACATTGAAATTTATTTAAATTCTTCCAAAAGTCTGTTTTGAAAATTCCCTGACTTTTCCCAATTTTACATGGTAAAAAAAAAAAAAATAAAATAAATAAATAAAAAAAAAAAATCCTCATGACTTAATATATTTTCTCAATATGTGTATGTCCAAACTTTGTTGGCTAAGCTAGTGAATAAATCCATACTAATAATAGGTTTACTAAATAAATAAAAATTATATTTAAAGTGTGCAGAATGAAAGAAAGTGCATATTTAAAAATGAAACTCCATTACTAATTTGAAAATGAAAAATTATTAAAAATCTCAAAGCCAAATGATCTTTTACCTGTTACTATTATTATTGATTATGTTTTAGTGGTTTAAAGGTGAAAAACCATCTCGGTCAACATCACTTTAACAAAAGAGAGAACATGAAATAAAGATCCCTAGCTTTGAGCAGGAAATGAATTGTGTCTTCAGGTGCTCTGTGGAGTGTAGGACAGATAGAAAACCAGGAGAGTAATATCCATAGTATCTCACTGTCTTCCAAAAAACCTGAGATTGGACTGAAAAAGAATGACCTGTGAATGAGAGTGCACAATAAGCTTTATAGCTGAGAGGCAAAACTAGGACTGGAAACCTAGCCCTCCTCGCAATAAAAAAAGATCCCTAGTCTTGAATAATCTAGTAGCGTCAGGGTCGGAAGAGAATAAGAGAGACCTGATAGAAAAGATGGAAGAAAGAGATCTAACCCAAGACTAAATAAGGAAAGGTGTACTTCAAGGCTACTTTGAGATTGCTGCCACCCCCCCCCCCATAATCACTAAAAATGAAGACCTTGAAGGGTTTTATATATTTAAGTTGATGCCTCTGTAGAAATATAAAATGATCCTCCATATTTACTACCTCAAAAACTAGTACTCGGTCATAAATGTAAGAATCTACAGCTTGTAATAGTGTACATTTTTAGTTCTTTGTTTTTAAAAACAATGGGATATCTTTGATCTTAACCCTCCATCTAGCAAACGTTCACGTACGTGGTCAATGAATGACGGATAGTTCAATTAAAACATGTATTTTGCAATTCAACATTTCGCCAACTTACAATTGTCCTATCGTAATAAATAAAATACCGTTGGAAAGCTAATGTTCCGTAGATGCATAATCATGCAAAAAAAAAAAAAAATCACAAAACGTTATAAATAATATTCCAAAAATTGCTAAAGTTTGCATATATTTGATACGTAATGTCAAAGATTTGCGCTGACAAGTTGTAAATAAAACTGATGTCATTTTTCTCTAATATTCCCAATTCGATATTTCTGTCAAACAGATCGACCAAAACAATGTTCTGTAGATCACATCTTTCTCTTTCAATCAGTGCATTTCACATCCTTCTATCTGTTATAGTTTTTATTATATAAAAATTAAACAAAATTAAGAATTTTGACTCATTTTTACACGCTAAAAATTACATTTTTTTTTCAATTCAACTTTTATCATAGTAAATATTATTTTATCGAAATGAATTATATATCACTGTAAAGATAATGTTTCAATCTTTCATAATCAAGTTTAGCAAAATCTATCACACGAAAACTATATTTTCTAGAACTCGATAAAGTTGCTGACTTTTTCGCTAGATCGCCTCACTTGCCGTGACTGAGTTTATGTAGAAAATTCTGTTCTCTGTGTTCATATGATTTTACGAAATGGTAATACTTGTCCAAATGCCACAAGTTGACAATACTATATAGTATTTTTCTTTCTCTTTCGATCTGTGCTTTTCAAATTTTTCTATCTGTTATATATCACGAGATATATCTATTTTACCAAAGTAGTAACCAAACACATTTTTCATTCGGTGCAGTTTACTAAATATGATATATCAATTACTTACATCTATATTTTGTAACCGAGCTTGACAGTAGTTAGTAGAGAAATTTTAGATCTTTCTGTTGGTACTACTCAATACATTTTAGAGTTAGTTTTAGGTTTTTGTTTCTGACTTGCAAGTTACCGATTTATTCAGGTTGTTTGTATAGTAAAATGACAGATTGTGGCGTTATGCATGACTTGGGATTATTTCTGTTATTTTTAAGGTATGTTATATCTATTTTTTATAATTTGTGTATTCAAATTATAATATCTGTATTATTGTTTGTAGAATTTATTGTTTTGAGTGAATGTTATTGTCAAACTTATCAAATAATGAGGCTGTCTAGAGAGAGGTTATGTTATTTGGTCTAGCCGTTTTAGCTAATTTCCATGTGTTTACATATAAAAATAATTTTGTCTAATGAAAATTTTATAAATTGATTATGTTTATACCAAAAAGTATATAAATTTATATAGACCTATCTATATTTATCTTTATTTATGTAAGTAAACTATTTGGCATTTTGCCTTGGTTTTTGTAAAAATTTTTGATTTCTGAGATACTAACTAATGAAAATTTTATAAATTGATTTTTCGTTTTAGCAACTTTTATCCACAAATATATTACAAATCTCTAGTAATACTTGAAAAAATTATAAATATTTTTTGTACGGTATTTATAACTTTTCCTGTGAAATTCTTGCCTCCTTTACTTTCCGATTTTTTGCTATTTGACATAATACTCCAAATTTTTTACATCTAACATTTTTTTCACTATACAGCTAAATTTTATGCACCTTTCTGAATATAATGATATATAGAAGTTGTGTTTTTCATAAATATTACTATTTTTGGTGAATTTTTGAAAATAAGCGTAACAAATTCCCTTTTTTCGAAACCAATTTTAGTTTTTATGATAATGTACAATTTTCTTTTTCCTAAATATATTCACAAATATATTACAAATCTCTAGTACCACTTGAAAAAATTATATTTTTTTTTTTGTATGATATATATAGCTTTTTCTGTGAAATTCTTACCTTCGTTACTTTCCAATTTTTTGCTATTTGACGTAATAACTCCAAATATTTTTCATCTAACATTTTTTTCCACTACACAGCTAAATTCTATGCACCTTTCTGAATATAATGATATATAGCAGTTGTGTTTTCCATAAATATTGCTATTTTTGGTGAATTTTTGAAAATAAATTTAACAATTTCCCTTTTTTGTAAAACATTTTAATTTTGAAAATGTAACAAATTAATTTTTTTTTTTTAAATATATTCACAAATATTATACAAAACTTTTGTATATCTTGAAAAAAGGTGGTAAGCTATTGATTTTGGATGATACAGGTTTTTCTGAAAAATGTTAACTTTTTTCGACATCTAACATACTTACTCCTAAACCGTTTCATATATATATATATATTACATAGATAAATTCTACGCATCTTTCTGAGAAAAATGATGTCTTATAAGTTAGGTTTTGTGAAAAAATAATATATTTTATCAATTTTTAAACAAGCGAAAAAAACTTTACATTGCCAGTTCTGGGGTTAAACAGAATGGAATATACACTTTGATCTTAGATGAATAGATGAAGTAGAGTATAGGCCTAGAATTGATGAGTCAAGGTAGACGTATTTTTGATTGAATAAAAAAAAAAAAAGGACCAAATTTGAAAGTAAAATGAGTAATGGCAAATGATCAGAGAAATTTATTCTATGTACAGTATTGTAATATTTATAATGATTATAAACTTTGTAATTTAAAAAGTGCTTTATAAACGTTTTGTATACAAAGAAAGAAGGATTGGGAGATTTTACCGCCAACTGCTGTTACTTTAGCCTGGATAGAACCTTCGCAGCGAGACCACGTCGCTCGGACAGACGTGTCCACTCATGGACAAAGAAAAGTGTTTTCTTCAATAATAATGAATTATTTTAGTAAATAATGTTATGTGGTATAAAATAAATTCAGTTACGTTTGCTATCTTTAAAACGAACATTTAGACTGAATAGAACTTTTAAAGGGAGAGTGTGTCGCTCATATAATCGTGTCCGATATAGAACAAAGACAATGTATATTTAAAGTGTTTTCTATAACAAAAGTGGACTATTTTGATAAATAATGTAATGTAATAAAGATTTAATCATGTTAGAATCAATTATGATCGTTTAGAGTGAAAGTGTTTGAACTATTAATTTTGTACATTCAGCAAACATATGATGTAATCCGGAAAGTACGGATGCAAAGACTAAGTTTTTTTTGTGTTTTAACTAAAATAAAACAATTTGAACATTTCATTAATAATTTAACTTTCAATAACGGTTGGAGTGATTGTGATGAAATGACATCATGCAGCTACAACGAGGAAAGGAAGCGATTTTTAATAAAGAGTTTGTTTTGAAAATAGTACACGTGTTTGGTAAAGCATGATTGTATAAACTGAAATTTATGTAAAATAAAAATATGATTTTTTAATAATTATAAATTTGTTTAATATTTGAATTTTGAACTTGTTATTTGTTTGATGTCTTATAAGACGTAATAGATTGTGTTTTAAAATAATGTTAAGATGTTAAAGCTTCTAAGAGATAAAATATTTAAATTTTATTTCATTTTATTATACAATTACTTTCATAGTAATTCAAGAAGAATATAATTTTTATTATTATTATTATTATTATATATAAGAAGCATTATTAAATTCATTTTATATAACAAGTTGCAACTAAAGTTTATATTCAATAAAATAAAATTTTCCTTTTTGATGATTTTTAAATAAAATAGAATATGTGTAGCCTATAGGATGTATTAGTAGAAAATAATATTTACAGGAATTTGGTTATATATATATATATATGTTTACATATTCTAATGATTTGTCTTAATAAAATTATGTGCGTCTCAGAATAAAAAGACTTCTATTCTTTCATCCGATGTTCTACTCAGTACACTTTTTCTAAAGAATTCACGACCCATGAGAAAGTAGTATTCATTTTTAGAGTTATAAATTTTAAATTTATTTTTTAATCTTTATTTTAATTTTTTTATTATTAGTTTTTGTAAACAATACATTACAAAATGGCGCCTAACTTCATTCAATAAAACCTTTTAATAATTTATAAAGTGTTTCAATTGTCGCACAACGTGTGTCATTTTTATAAAGCCAGTCACCCTTTTTTCACTAATGATTCAAGCTTTATACCCATAAAATACATAAACAATAATAGAAAAAAGGTGAAAACGATTCTTTATTTATATATTATGTAATATGATAATCTGTGTAAAAACTTCAAACATTTCCTCAAAAGTTATTTTATAGCCAGATTTTGACAAACAAATTGATATTATTTTTTATTATTCATTTAACATCTTTATTTTTCACATTAATTATTGAAATTTTTTTAAATGATTGGTTTATATTACTTTTAAGTATTTTGTGTGTATTTTTTTTCCATTATCCATATATATATATATATATATATATATATATATATATATATATATATATTGTTTTGGTGATTCATACTAGAATACTTTATATACAGGATAATGCCTCAATGTGTAATACTTCTTATGTGTCTATTTGCTGGTGCGAATTTAGTGAGAATACTGTGTTTTGTGGTTGATTTGAAGTCTTTAACCATGCTCGTTCAATTGTGAAAAGTTTCATGGTTTATTTATTTGACGCATGTATTGTGTTGCACAAAATTCAATATAGATAAGATGTTTATAATTCTAATTAAATGGTAATGGAATAGTGTGAATGTTAAATTTTCTATAACTTTAAAATTTTAACAATTTTTATATTGATAAATTTCCTAATAATCAATCCTAAGAAGTTTAGACAATTATTTGACTTTTTAATCATAGTCTAAATTAATTGAATGAGAGAAATAACATATTTTTTAAAACAGTAACAGAAAACATGCACTAATGTAAAACATAATTTATCAGACTGAAAATGTACATAAGATAGTAACCTATGCAAAGCTGCTCACCTATTTGTTAATATATATTTGTGAAATAACTAGTTTATAAATAACTGATTCTGTGTGTAAATGGAAATTAGTGTTGTTTTATCATTTCTGAAAATACTACTTGATAAGAAAAATATGCTTCATATAAGAAGAAAACAAAATTTTAAAAAGAGTAAAATGAGTAATTAGACAATAACTTTACAATGTTAAAAAGCACAGATAAAGGTGATTTAAAATTATTTGTTATGTACTCACTTTAAAACACTGTGTTTCAAATGCTTTCACGTTTGCTTCAGATTTGGTTTCAAGTACTTTGTGAACATTACTACACCAACAAGTTTGAGACACTGTCAATATAATCTAAAACAATACATCTTTGTAATAATTTGTTGTTATTAGTAATTAATTGGTTTCTACTTATAATTGTATATTTTCAAAACTACAATTGTTGCAAAATTATTTATAGATAACCAACTTTCATTTTCTAAGTTTCAGCATTTTTACAATACGAGCTAAGATTAAATAAATAATTTAACTTATTAGAAAACATGTCAATTTAATAACTTTTTAAATAATGTTTTACGTTTTTATACAAATTTGCCAGTTTTTCGAATATACAACAATTCAGCAACTATTTCCGTTTCACAATTAGTTGGGAGTGTGTATTTAATGCTGTGAGGGGATTCCAGTTAGACTATAATGCACCTAAAACACCTTGTACTAAAAAAATCATATATAATAAACACAATAGGTATGATAAATAAAACAAACCGGTAATCGTCCCCTTTAACAAATGAACCTAAGTTTGTGTGATGACCATACTTTTTATTATGGCAAGAAGAGTAAAAACTCCACTTTGATTTTAAAAGTCATTTTGTACACCAAATGACAAAACAAGTTAATGGGACCATCATGGTACTTACCCAGCCCAATAATACAATGCAATTTAAGCAAATCTTCTAAATGTATCACCCAAAAGTTATTTCTTAGGTCTTGTAGAAAATGTTAAATTGTATTGATAGATCAAGGGGTTTTACCTGATATGGTATAATTTTGTTTAAAACACAGATGTTACACAGGTTTTATGATTTTGTAACAGTGTATATCACTATTTTCATGATGCCAGTTAGGCGCTACATTTAGATGTTTATATATTAAAAAGTCTCCACTCTTGTCAGTGTCTTGGTCCTAGCAGGCCTCGAACCTGTACATATGTGAAGAAATTTCCACTTGTTAAGCTGTGTCAATGACTGTTATATAAAGTTAATATCTTAAGTTGTTATTACTTGTACAACCAATATGATAAATGCCAAGCGCAGACATTATAGGCCACTCAAAATGTAATCATGGAACAGCACAGTTACCTATTACCAGTTCTACATTAAATATAAAATAGTACTTTCTAAATATGTTGTCTTATTTAAATTACTGTATTTGTAAACCAGTAAACATAATATGGTGGCAGCGGTAATGACTAGTGAAATAATTAATACAATATTTTTGAAATAATATAATTACATAAAATATTGCAATCATGAAACTATGCATTCATTAGCGACAGAATACAGCATGGCACAAATAAATATTCTAGGTGATTTAGCAACTACCTTATTAGGAAATTTAGAAACAAATATTAATATTTATTTAAGTTATTTAAAGGAGATTACTAAAGACAAAAGAAAAGTAGCGTTGTTACTACTTCATTATATAGGTGAAGAAGGACAAGACATTTTTAAATCGTTTAATTTAATTCCAGAAAATTCTGTAAAGTTAGAACAAGTTATTTTAAATGTTGGAATATTCCTTTAAAAAATGTTACATATGAGACATAGACATATGTATTTTAATAGAAAAGAATTTTCAAAATGAATCTTATAAAAAATATGTGACTTTGGAAAATTGAATAATAGCTTAGTTAGGAATATTTTTGTTAGTGCTATACATGATTCTGATATTAAAATAACTTTGTTAAAAATTCAATATTTGACTTTAATCAGGCCTTTGAATTAGGTTGTAATAGAGCTCATAAATTAACCTTAGTTGGAAAATTTAGTTGAGAAAACCCTAGTAGATAATAAATCTGCTAGTTGAAAAATAGGCAGGCCTATTTTTGCTTTTTTGACATTTATATTTTGAAAATGTATACACTGTCTGTTTACAACACACACTATAGATTATTATAAATAGTTATTTTCAGAAAACACCAGCTATCTAGTTTGGGAATGGTAAATATATATTGATTGATTTTTTCCATGTTATATAAATAAAACAAGAAAATGGAAAAATAAAAAACTTCAAAAGTAACGGCTTGGGAAAAAAGAGACAAAAGTTTTATAAAAAATGAAAGATATATATATTTTTTCAAATTAAGGCTTTATTAAATAAAAATGCCAAGTTATATGAAAAATATTAAAAAATTAAACAATAGTTGTAACTTGTCACATTTTTCGGTAAATTAAAGTTTGGTCAGATTATGTATGAAGGCAAAGCTCATTATGAAAAATGAGATCTGAGAAGTGGTTTCTGTTGGTTATGTATATTCTCTGATTGAATATACAGGATGGCTAAAAAGAAACCTGCACCTCTCTCAACGTTTTTGTTATGTGATATATTTGAAAGCGGTTTGCGCCATTCTATTTTGAAGATAGGGGACACTTTTCATGACAAAATTATTTTCAAATTTGGGTTCCGGGGCCCAAAGGGGGAGGGGTAACAATGCAAAATATTCCAAATAGGACAGATATGTGATACATCATTTTGTTCATAATGAAAAGATGAGAAAGAATCTGTAATTGAAATATCAATCCGATCATCCTAAACAAAATGGCGGCCCAAAAAGTAAAATGGCTGAAAAGAAACCTGCATCCCCCAACAACGTTTTTGTTATTTGAGATATTTGAAAGCGGTTTGCGCCATTCTATTTTGGAGGTAGGGGACACTTTTCATGACAAAATAATTTTCAAATTTGGGTCCCGGCGCCCAAAGGGGGAGGGGTAACCCTGCAAAATATTCCAAATAGGACAGACATGTGATACGTCATTTTGTTCGTAATGTAAAGACGAGAAAGAATTTTGAGGACATCAGGTTGAATAAACAGTCGTTGCATTCATCAGATCACCATTCAGAAAACGAAGTCAAATTTAATATGTATAACCAAGATACCACTCTTAAAATATGAACGAATGTTCGCTAAATTTAATATTGAATATATAAAACAACAAATTAAATGAATTTGGGAAACGCAAATTAAAATAGAGTCAATTTATTATTTATATATTTATTATGCTTCTTTGATCAAAAATAAAAGATAATATAAATTAATAAATAAAACATTTTGGTTTTTGATTTTATTTGTTTGTTTTCTAAATATAATACTACGTGTAATATCAGATTGCTTTTAGTTATGTGTTAAAATATAAGAGCTCCTATTTTAAATGATAGTTTTTTTTTCTTTCTTTTTTTTTCCAAAAGACACTCCCAGAGAGAGAGAGAGAGTTTTATCACATAGACAAAGTAGAGCTAGTATACTCAAATTAAAGAAAGTTTTAATAAAAATTTTAAATACTAAGAGAAGATTTTTCTTGTAAAGTCAAAGGTAAAATCTTATTCTTACAAACGTAATGTAGAAAGGGGCAAAGAGGAATGTTAAAATTAATAACAAAGGAGAGACACGTTATCTTACAGCATGCAACCCCAGATGACCTATAAACACCGGCTTTCATCACTTCAAAATCATTCTGTTTCACAGAGATAGAGTTTCACACTCTTCTCATTCATTGATCTGCATGAGGGCAGAGAAGGATTATCCATAAACACCGGTGCAGCCATATCCATCTTACCAAATCATAACAAGACTAGCCGGCAATCAACATAGTATTTATTATGTGTCGCCTATGGGCCACAAATAAGCACCTATGACTCAGTACACAGGGAAATTGATCTAGGAGTAAGACGTCTTTTTGGCAGGACATTCGTCATCACAGATGTTCATCATGCCATCATATGAGCCGACTACATCACCAAGCACAACCTATGACTAGAAAACACTTGATCGACCAGACTATGAGTTATCATAAGTAGAGTTAGCAATGCAGTTCCAATTCACCTTTCAGCTGTATATCCTCGGCACCAGTAACAAACATCACCTGCAAGAATATCCCAATCTAGTTAGGTCAACTCCCATAAGGACAGCAACATCATGGACTATATGGAAACTAAAGGACCACTAGTCCACGCTAAAGTATGATGCTTGCAGTCTGCAGCGTACCAAGTGCCAAAATTGGAATTCAAGCAGATGATGGAAGCGGGAATCTGTCACCCATCCAAGAGTCCCTGGTCTAGTCCTTTACACTTGGTGCACAAGAAGGTTGGAACTATTTGCTAACTATCGCCAGATGAACAATGTTACCAGACCGATATACAGTTCCCAACCTTCTGATTTCACTAATCAGCTACACGACACCAAGATCTATTCTGTCCTAGATCACACCCCAGAAGCAACTGAAACTGCCAGTGAGTCCCTTTGTAATGTACAGATTTTAAATTTTTGTATATGGGATGAAATTCGCGGTAAGGTAGATAAATGCTGTCATTGGTTTAAATGAGACGGAAGTTAATAAAGTCAAGCGAAAATGGACTTTATTGCTGTTTCTAGAATAATGAAGTAAATGAAAAATAAATTTCCAAAAATGTATTTACAACAATGTTTAATCTTAAGTTTTGATTATTATTTAATTGAAAACTTGTTTATATTTGAGTAGTTTACTTGTAGTCATGCGATTTTGGTTTTGAGACTATGATCACGTAATAGGTGTGTGAATATCCGGACAATGCAAGCGTGCGTGGAATCAGTCTAGAAGCGGCGTCTGAAATGGTCAGACGTGTTTTTGATTGGTGAAGGAAGTATTTGGAGGACAATGAAATTTGTACTAGAATGATTTTTTGAATATGTGAACAATGGAACTTAATATTTTAAAGTCGGAGTAGAGTCTAGGATCAGTGGTTGAACGAGAGAGTCGTTTTGTAACAGTCTTAGAGAGTTTTGGTCGAGAGTCAGTTGATATGAGTGCTGATGGAATCGTCATGAGAGTCAGAGATGTTGTATTTCAGTAAACATTTAGATTAAACAATGTAAATTAATTGTATAAAGTGACGTTTTTTGAAACAAAATAGAGACACATAAATCTTCTTTAGTCACGTGTGTTTATTAGAACAATGATAGAAATTTGAGAAGTGAGTTGTTCAGGGAAATACGAATATCAAAACGGCGGTAAGCAATACGGCAAACGTGTCCCTTGTTTACGTGATAATGTTCAAGTGAGCATGTACAATTTATGATGTGTTATAGAGACAAAAATTTAACAACTCCTAAATTAGTTTGAAAAAGAATTCTATTGTCGTAAAATAGAATCCTTGATATGCGTGACCGAAGTGATACCAGCTTATATCTCATCACGTGCGGACAATGGCAGAGTTTTCATCTAGAAGCAGGCATCTCAGCGATCTTCAATGAACAACTTATCTTACAACAAATGACTAGTAACAAGTGTTAAAGAAAAGTCAAAATCAAATATTGTTAAACTATCTTATATTAATTATTATTTAATGTGTTAGCTATAAAATTTATGATTTTGATAACTTATTAAATAATTATTTTACTGTTGAAAATTAAAGATGTCTACTGACATGAATAGCTTTGTTTAAATAAAGTAATTTTAATATACTAAAAAACAGATAAGGCTAATCAATTCATTTTAACGAATAATTATCTAGGACTTGCAACTTTAAACTTAAACTCAACACTCAAGATTTTAACCTTCTTAAAGGGCAGAATAAAAGATTAAAGTAGGATGTATAATTTAGAAATATTTAAATATATATATATATATATATATATATATATATATATATATATATGTGTGTGTGTGTGTGTGTGTGTGTGTGTGTGTGTGTGTGTGTGTGTGTGTGTGTGTGTGTGTGTGTATGTAAAATCAATTTTAATAAAACTAATATGTTCAAAGATAGTAAAACACAATTTTTTTTTAAATTTTGTAATATCCACTTTTTATTAGTCTAGCCGACCAATGGTTTCGCCTGCTAAAGCATTGACGAGGCTGTATTTCAGACTGAAGAAAAAAGAAAAAACATAAAACTTTTTTTTTGTAATATCCACTTTTTATTAGTCTAGCCGACCAATGGTTTCGCCTGCTAAGGCATTGACGAGGCTGTATTACAGACTGAAGAAAAAAGAAAAAACATAAAACCTTAAAACTAGAGGGTGGGAGTTATTTGTACTTAGAACAATCAACTGGTTTTTCCCAATATGTTTTGTTCCTATGGTCATTGCCCAGGCCGGGTATTTCCCCAACCTTCAACTCCCACCCTCTAGTTTTAAGGATTTATGTTTTTTCTTTTTTCTTCAGTCTGTAATACAGCCTCGTCAATGCCTTAGCAGGCGAAACCATTGGTCGGCTAGACTAATAAAAAGTGGATATTACAAAATAAAAAAATAAAATTGTGTTTTACTATCTTTAAACATGGAATTCCACCAAGAACCATCGGTCTCAACAGTAATAAAAACTAATATGTTCAGTTTCAGAAAAACAAAAAGGACTTCTTATTTATTACATCACCACTTGGAAGTACCCTTTTACAAGAAAACACGACCCTGAGAACATTTTAATTAAACTTTTTTTTTTTTACTTTTTCAAAATTGGTGAGTTAACTCCACTTGGCGCCCATAAAGCGGTGAAGTTTTTTATTAAAGTAACTTCACCCTGTTTATTTATATTACTTCACCTATCTTAATTACATTCCTGAGCCACGTCTCTCTGGTGACCAGAAGCAATTCCTCATACTTGCCTACGTCCCGGATGCCACTGATCCTCTTTCTAGGTACAGTTTATATAGAGCTTCATTATCCATGTCATATTACTGACTTGCAAGCTGAGCAGCTGAGACACTTTTCAATTATTTCCTAACAACTATCAAATGTCTGATATTGAAGATTTAACTGGTGCTAAGATTTGAATATTTATTGTTAATAAAATATATTCTAAACATATAATCAATATTTTATTATCCTAAATCCGAACAGGAGAAACAACACTATCGGAAGAACTCTCTTCAAACTGTTAAAAAAAAAAAAACCAAATGACCTACATATTTACAATAAATATAGGTATATTGTTTTATAGTTACACAGGAACATGTTTATTGTTTCAAAATGGGAGAATGAGCCATATGCCAAAGAAACAATGAAGCCTAGAACATATCACTCTCTCAAGTATAATGAATGAAACAAATGTTTAAGAACACATCAAGTCAATGGGGTTATTTGAGGTTGGAAACACAAATTAAGAAGAAAAGCTCCCCCCCCCCAACAATAAATTGTACCTGAGAAGCATGACCAAGTACCCATTCCACACGAGGGCAATTATCGTAGTCAACTAAAGCTTCCTTCATCTGCTTACGTAAAGATAAAAACATAGATTCTTCTACTTTTCCAAGCCAGTCTTCGACATTGCCCCTTGCTTTAAGTCCCTAGAAATAAGAAATATTTGAATTAATTATTAAAGCTACTAAATATAATACAAATATGTTAATGATAGTTATGGAGTCTATATATTACTCTAATTAAATTATTAATAATAGGTAAAAAAAGCAATGGTAAAGATATATCATTGCTAATAACATGTTCTATATCTTTTTCTAAAGTGATGTTAACAAATTTTTATTTTACAAAAATACCCCCCTTTTTAAAACCTTTATAAAAATGAATAAATAAATGAATTACCTTATTGGTACGTCAACTAATCCTTCCGTTGATTTACAGATTACTGCAGTTTCGGGCTTTGTGAGTCCATCTTCAGATCGTATAAAGTATTTAGTTTATATTAAAATCGTTCCATATGGATCTTGTCAATAGAATATACACAGTACATACATAATAACACAAAACATAACATGACACTATTACGCACATTTAATGTTCATACGATCACAAAATGAAAATGATTATATATCGGTCGGTATGTATTCCCTGGTGAACCGATCGAGACTGGATATTTAATCTTATTTAGTTATCTGACTTTGAATAAACGATTCCTGTTGTTGCATCTTGATGGCACTGTCGAAAAGAATATTGGATGAGAATGAGAGTTGTTCATTTAGTATATTACTAGGTTGTTGTTTGAACGCTTTGTAGATTTCGAACTCCTCCAAGGCATTCATATATCGTCCTTTATTACATATGTGTAATATGTCCATATTACTATCGATGATTGAATAACTGTGGCGACTATCGATGAGGTGTTCAGCATATTTCGATATCTTGGGTTTTTCCTTTGTTGATGGTAAATGTTCTTTGAAGCGTTTTTTGAAAGAGCGCCCAGTTTGACTGATGTAAAAACTTGGGCAATTGTTGCATATCATTTTGTATATTCCTATATAATATATATATATATATATATATATATATATATATATATATAGATAAGGTAATTCATTTATTTATTCATAAATTTACTAATCCGTTGGCTACAATGATAAATTTATAAAAATGTTTTAAATGTGTATAAAATGACATTTCAAACCTGCTTATAATAAGTTTGCTTATCTTAAAATCCGCCCCAGTTGTGTAATTTTTGTAAATACTCCTAAAGCTGAATACTTAATATAGTCTGCTTCAAACATAAGCACACATTTGCCATCCGGGAACAAGCATCCACATGGTCAAGCAAGCTCGAGATTGGGGATTAAATATGCAAGATTTTCACTAGTTCTTTAAACAATATTTAAATAAAACCTTCATCTCCGTAACAATGTGTGTTTTCTATTTATAATATAAAAATTGATTTAAATCTACACACCCTTGAGTTAAGAGTGAGTGAGTGAGAGAGTGAGCAAACGAGCGAGTATGCGTGTGTGAGAGAGAGAAACCTACAAAACCTTAATAAATCCTTACTAAATTATGAAACTTTATTTTAAGTAGTGGTGGCAAAGATCACTTTTGTGTCATTGCTTGTCAGTAGGCATAATTAAATAATTACTTAATTTTGCTACTAAAGTGGTACTCTTTATTATTTCTACTCTTAGCTGCACCAAGAATTTACACTCATAAGATGTTAATACCAAACAGACAGTAGACATAACAGGCACTACCTCTAAACTGGTTGATCTGATTTTAAATGTGAAACTAACGAAATCTATTACATTTGGTGTATTGCAAATTAGGCTTACCACTCGATCAGTAATGGTATTGGCACAGCCCTATTATATATCTGTTTACCCAGAAGCTCTAAATGTAAGATACCCTTTTAGATTTTCATTGACTTTGGTTTGAATTTCAGTTAATAATGAAAAAAAAAAAAAAAATCACCTTTCCTAGAAAAACCTTTTCATTTTCTGGAGAAATCATTGCAACAATATCTGTAGTTAAAACTTCTTCTAATTCATCACCTTCCTCTCCATTCTCTGGAAGTACTAGTCGAGTACCAAACTCTAATTTAGATATAGCATCAAAACATTTCCGAAGATGTGGTTGCACTGCATGAGGATTCCTTGTCTGAAAATTAAAAAAGAACAGTATAAAATATTTGTGTAGGACTGTTTACATGTAGCTTATTATAAATCTAAATATACTTCTAGGTAAAAATCTACTTTTTGTGTTTAGTTTTGGTTTAAAAAAAAAGTGAGTTACCATTTACTTGTTGATTTGAAGAACATAACTTGTATAACAAGGTTTTAAAATGACAATTCAAAAGATTAAAAATGTCGAAAATAAAAATAATTTAGAAGAAAATGAGAGTTAAATACCACATAAAGTCCAGGGCACTCATTGTCCGTATGTAATGTTTGCATTTCTCTATCGTCGATAATGTAATATTATACATATTAAATATTAATATTTACCTGTTTTCCTGAAAATTTTCGAAAGTTTAAAGAAAAACTTTTCTACCAAAATATATAATTATAGAGTGTATAGCGTTATGAATATTAAATTTGTAAACTATGCACAAGGACTTCATTGTAAACTATCATACGGACTTCAAGAAAATAACAATTCATAACATTATTTCTTATTAAGGTGATCACACTCAACTGACACTCTCCTGTTCTAGTGTATACAAAAAGTCCGGGTGTAGTAATGGATATAAATAAATTTAAATGATATAACTATTTAATTTTAAAAAAAGGCAGAGTGGGAGGTGAGAGAGAAGGGGATATAGAAGTGGATAGGTTAAAATAAGAAAGTAGAAAAATAAATGAAGAAAAAGTCAAAGAAATTGAAGAAAGAAATGAAGAAAAAGAAAGGCTAAAAGAGGCCAAATTAAGAGGAGAAAGGGAGTTGGAGAGCCAGATATTCTGGAGTAGGATTGATGGGAACCTACAGGAATTAAAAGCAGAGGTTAGTACTAAGTGCAGGACAATAATGAAAAAGTGGCAGGAGGGATCGCTGAAATAGGTGATAAATGAGCCTGGAGGAGGTTGCAGTATCATTTAAAGTAAGTTTGACCAGAATTTTAAAGTTATGGACAAAAGGGTAACTAATAAGGAGAAACGTGTGACAGAAATGAGCTCCTATAAAGTAATGAACCGAAGCATAATAATTCAGAGAAATGAGGGATAAGGTGTAAAAATTGAGTTTTGTGGTAAAAATAACCCCAGGGAGAAACCTATGAATTTTTTTAGAAGGCTGAAAACACTCATTGATGAGAAAAACATTTGATTTTTGTAAAAATGCAACATTTTAATGAACATGTTAGGATGGCTAGCATGGAGAAAACCAGCAAAACTATAGGGGAAGCAATCTCATTCCTATCCAATATAGATAGAATGGAAGAAACGTGTCATTTAAACTGACCTCAGAATGCGTTTTTAGGAAATAGCCAAACCCACAACCCTCCTCTCACCCAACACCTAAGAACCCATGATGAACTTCAAAACAAACCAAAATTCCAACAAACCACAAGACCTAGTCCATCAAAACCATCTCCTTGAATAACAATGCCTTTAAATAGGTTCTGAGATTTGGACAAAAAGATCTACGAATAGGATGAATGCCAAGGCTGAGGACAAAATTAAAATAAACAATAATAATAAAAATATATAACTAAATAAAGTAAATAAAAATAGAAATCAAATAAGGGTTAATAAAAAAAGAAGAGTTAAAATATAAATAAAATAAAAGAGAATTTTGTAACACCTTGTAGTAATGAAGAATAAAATAACGCTTTTTCAAAATATAAAGTCTTCATGAAATGTGGAATAGATAAAATTAACACATTTTTAGAAAATAAGGTACCCAAACAAAGTCGAGAAAACATAAAATTAGTAAAATTTAAAAAGTTTTAATGAAGGGTGACCTGCATACCATTTTGAAAGAGAAGGGCAAATCGGTTCCTGGCCGATTATGATGGGGTAAAAACACAATAGAGCATGAAATAACACCACTACCTCTGCCTGTTGGTGGAATGAAACTAAATTTGTGCGATGATTTATTGGAAGATGAAGAAACAGTGGGATCTGAAGATAAAAAATATTTGTGAAGTGCCAAAAATACGCGCAGAAGTGATAAAACTACAATACTAAAGTTAGACACAGGAGCTGAATGTTCTCTAATAAAAGAACAGTATTATGATGTGTTAAAAGGCGAAACAATTGAACTTCTGGAACTCCCTGTATCTAGCATAGAAATAGTGACCGCATTGAAAGGTAGGACTTTAAGAATTAAAAAACAAAATATGTTATCCGTTAATATAGCAAAAATAGATATTGATATAAGGTTATTAGTTGTAAAAAATTTAAGAGCAAAAATTATAATAGGATGTGACATATTGTATCAAATACAAGCAAAATTAGATTTAGAAAAACGATTTATGAATTTTAAATGTGAAAATAACCAATATGAGATAAAATTTGAGAAATATTAGGATTTAATCAAAATAATAAAAGGAAAAAAAAGTTGACATAACGTCAATATATAATAAAAATGCTGGCAAAAGATTAGAACAAGAATATCTCACTGATCCTGATGTGAGCAAGAATAGTTTCGTGTGTTTGGGACATTCAAGGGAAAATATAAACCAGGGTGTTTTAAATATGGAAGCTACAAGCTTCATGAAATGGAAGGATAAACATGGAAATGATAATACCGAACTTGACAACCTAAATATGAGGAAAAATGTGGATAAGGTGAACAGGGTTCAATTTCTGGATGGAGAGGAAGAGGGAGTGTATCATAAAAATGAGTACCCACCAATTATAAATAGTAATAAAGCAAAAAAATTAAATATAAAAATTCCAAAAATGGAATATGTAGAGGTCTAGCTATAATTCAATGAAAATAAATGAAAATTGTTATTGATATGACGAGTGTCAAACTGATCCAAAGAAATCAGCTGTCAAGAGCTGATTACAGTTGGTAGGAAGGATCCTGAATATGAATTTCACACTCATAAAACAATAACATACACACAAAGTTCACTTCACATAGCGAGAATAATGTACATGTAAATGGCCCATTATTGTCTAAAGATTTAGACACCACTGGACGAGACAACAGATGTAAGACAATCCAAAACAATGGAAAAGAACGTAATCCAGGTTTCGCAAAGATAATTAAAAATAATAAAAACTATGCAAATAAAATAAATATAAAAAACTTAGAAATACATAATAATTATAATCAAAACATTATCCGTAAAAGACAAGCGGAACGTTTTTACCGTACACATGTCAGGAAGAAAATTAATTTAGGAACTGACATAGCACGAGGTGTACGTAAGAGAAAAAAACAGTTTGTACGAGGGCAGAGTACAAGGTTGGCTATATACACAACGGCAGTCCAAATAAATAAGATAGCATTAAATAATAATTACAGTCATGCACTGTTTCCACAAGAAGAAAAACGTTTACAAAAATAATAAAGAAATATTCTCAGAATTGAAAGGGTTATCAAATAAATATAACCATGAGATGAAAATTAAATCCAATGAAACTTTTGTAACAAGAAATTATCCGGTTCCTATGAACTATAGGAAACAAGTGAAAAAGGAGTTGGACCAAATATTGAAGAACGGTATTATCGAGAGTTCAAGGACCCATTACATAAATCTGATGGCCACTGTAGTTAAGCCAGACTCTTCCATACATCTCTGTATGGATGCGAGAAAATTGAACCAGCTAATAATCCCAGACTACCTTAGTGCACCAATCGTGGAGGACATACTAAGAAAATGTAGAAGTAAAAAAATATATATATATAAATAAAAATAGATTTAACGTCAAGCTTTTGGCAAATCCCACTGTCAGAAGAATCCAAAAAATATACCGGATATCTATTTGAAAACAAAGTTTACAATTTTAAAGTAGTCCACTTTGGTTTACAATTGTCAGGACAATAGATTTCACACTTGGTAGAGAAACAGAAGAATATACGCTTAATTGCATTGACGACCTCATATACCTGTCCGAAACTTTTGATGAGCATCTTCAACATTTGGAACAGATATTTCCAAAATTTCAAATTGGCGGATTAACAATTAATCCAAAGAAAATAGTGTTTTGCCAGGAGGAAGTCAGATTCCTGGGATTCATATTTTCACAACGAGGAGTTGGTACTGATGGGGAAAAGTGAAGTACCATCAGGTATTTTACAGAACCATGAAATGTAAAACAACTACAATCATGCCTTGGTTTTGTAAATTACTATTCCAGATTTACAGCAAAATATGCCACTTCCACAAGGCTGTTATACTAATTGTATTACTGGGGAAGGGCAGGAAATGGGAATGGAGTATAGATATGGTAAGGATATTCCAGAGAGTCAAGGACTTATTTAAGGAGTCGGTGGTAATAGCTCACCCATTTGAAGGGAAAGAAACGTTCCTCCAGATGGATGCCAGCACTGGAGCAATCGCTAGCCAGCTGTACCAGGAGGATGAAAAGGGGAAAATCTAGATCATCGGATTCTCAAGTCACAACCTAAATTAGTACAAGAAACACTACTCGATATATGAGCTGGAGCTATTTATCCAGTGATCATGGGTTGAGGCAGTTCAGGCCTCTTAGTGTTAAGAGCACCCCTCACCATCATTACTGACAACAAAGCACTTAAATTTTTGACAATATACCTACCGGTTTGTAAATAGTAGGATGACACGCTGGGTATTGGCGATCCAGGATTATCACCCTAGAGTTGTGCATTGTGCTAGAAGAGAGAATATCACCTGAGATATTGTTAGTAGGATGTACGAGGAGTGCAGGGAAAATATGAATGTAACAAAAGTAAGAATAAATAATGTTAAATTAATAGCAAATCGAAGTTTTAGAATGTTATTAGGTAAATTGGTGTTAAAAAAAGAAATAATGCTGAATGTCAACAAATATTAAATAATCTATATAACAATCAAAATTTTAAATAACAAACAATATTTTAAATAAGTTGATAAATAACAGATGCAAAGCCATGATTTCCAGAGAAATAGAAGAAGAATTAATAATAGACATACATAACATGTATGGACACCTAGGCCGTAATAAAATACAACATGATTAAAAATAAATTTTATAGCAAAAAATTGTATGCCAAAATTTTACAATATATAAGGAAATGTGATATCTGTCAACAAGCTAAATATGTTAATAATACATTATTGGAGAAAACCATGATTACCAACAAAATAAATAGAATGGTAGCAGTAAATTTCTTAGACCCACAACCAAATGGTCTTGGTAGTATTACACTTTTGTAGTAATAGATCTCTTCTCCAAGTATGTTAAATTATATACAGTAAGAAATCCAACTACAAAGAACAGTATCGATAAAATGGTACAATATCTTCAAGATATAGGTCGGCCCAGGACAAGTACAAACTGATTACGGAAAAGCATTTACTTCCAGACAATAGAAAGATTGGATGGAAGAACAACACCTAAAAGGCATGTACTAATTCCTATAAGACACCCCCAGGTAAATTTAGCAGAGCAAGTAAACAGAGATATTGTTAGAATTTTACGAACGTACTGCCATAACCTACAAAGTAGATGGAAAAATATGTTTCGTTCATTGAAAATTTATATAACACTACACCTCACGAAGTTGCCGGATACACGTTGAGACAGTCCAAAAAACCGATCTCAAGGAAGAATTTTGAAATCTTCGAAATTTCAATAAAATAAATCCAAAAGAGTAGAAATAAGAATAATAATTAGATTAAGTATAGGGAAAGTTAATGTAACCAGCCAAGGCTAAGGCGGTGTCAAATTGTCCGTACAGGAATAATCAAGCTTTCCGGTCACAACAGGAAAAAACCCCGTAAGAGTACATGTTAAAATTTCGAAATTCAAAATTAATTATTAAAAAAATGTCATCTTGTAGAGTAATTAAAATAGAACTATTAATAATAATAAAATAAACTTGTAAAGTAAATATTAAAAAAGTTATAGTTGAAAGAAAGAGGTGTAAAACAAAAAAACTTTTGTAAATCAAAATGAATTAAAAAACTAATAATAGAATGATATGTTCATAAGACCAATAAATAATAATCATTAACACAAATTAAAAATTAATTAAACCTAATAAAATAAAAAGGATAATAAAAACCGAATAGGAAGGAAGTGTCATAACTTGAGAACCAAAGAAGTCAGGGAGAAGAGGGGAACAGTTTTGAGACTTTTGGAATAGGAGGAACAGTAATCAAAAAGAAAATTTTAAAGTTTTCCAAAATTAAGAAAAGTAGAATTGGAAAATATACGAAATCTTCAAGTCTTCATAACACAAGAAAGAAAGGTCGCACAGGTTCAAACAAAGTTTCGACAGAACCAGGAAGAAAGGGGCTTCAAAACGAGCCAATCTAAAAGAAGATCGAGCAAAACAAAGAGGAGTTATGACGAGTTGAAGAAATCAAGGGTTTAAAATGCAGATTTCATGTTAAGACAAGAAATCAAAGTCGTGAGCTGACATAGCTTGTCACAAGTAGTGGGGGAAGGCCTACCACCAGTCATGCAAAATACAATTAAATCTAACTATTAAAATTAACTAAAATAAAAGAAATAATAAATAAAAAACCAGAGAGATAGCGACAGAATAATTAAATAAGCCAGACGGAGTTCAAAAGTGTACTAATTAAAATTAAAAAAACAAAATAAATTGAAGATCAAAGAAAGTGTAAAATTTGATGAAGATGGCTATAGTGTATAGCAAAATTTTTGACGAACTGATTTGTAGAAGATCATATCGACAGTCTTGTATTAACATCCAAGAGGAAACCACTTTTGTAGTAAGTCTGAAGAGGAAATCGTCGTGAAGAAAAATCGTTAGTGTTCAGTACTTCTCGAGGTTAATTACGATAACCAAAAGAAGGGTTGGCCTTAGAAGAAGACAGCACTACATCCAGATTCAGCTTGCTGAAGTCAACTTTAATACGAACTCCGGCAAATATTAAATTAAATATTTATCGTTATCGCCGCCAAGAAGAAGTTTAGAAGAAAGCCAGACTTCTGAAGATTCCCCGGAAGAAGACATCACTGGGCGAGTTCTTCAGGGACTACAACAATCTAAAAATGGAGGGAGAAAAGACCTGCACTACTCAAATAAAATAAGGTACTGCATAAATCAAGAATTTTAATATATAAAATCTTTTAAAATTTGAAAAAACTAAAATTCAAAATTTTAAATTAAATCGGGAATAAATAATAATTAAAAAGAAATAAGGGAAAAGAAACTATTAATTCAATTAGAGTCATTGTCATTAATAAAAACTTCAAATCTATTTTTAAGCAAACAGATTGGTCAAATATTAGAGAAGGAATTCAAATTTTCATGATTATTAATATAAGATGTATATTGTTTAGAATTTAAGGATTATAGGATAAGCATAGAAGTAAGTTTGTATCAGATTGTTTATGGAAGTAACATTTTAAAAAACATATGTTCGAATAAGGCAACTAATGATAGTTGTAATGATTTTAACTCATAAAATCAAGTAGTGTTCAACATTCAGTTAAAATTTGTTCCAGAAGTAATAAATTTGTTATTATTGAACTTTGTTCTCTGTTTTTTATCCTTAATTAAGTAAATTCCAAAATTAAAAAAGAAAGTAAGTGCTCTAAAGAAAAAGTTAAAAGTAAAATAAAATATAATTTTAATCTGATAAGATAACAAGAGCTCCAAAAGACACACCTTTTGAGACAGAGTCTAGAGAAATATAAATAAAGGTAAGATAGATATAGAAATTTTAATTTGTTTTGTGTGAATGTATTAGCATAAGAATTCAATCAAGATATTAGTATAATTTGTGTACTATATTTTAAGAAATTAATAGGAGAGTTAGAGTATAGGCTATGAAGAGACAAATCCTCTACCTTACTCACGTGTTAAATTCTTGCGAATGTTCGGGGTAAGTTAGTTGACTAAGAAAAGGGCTTTTCCGCATAAAATCCAAAAATAGGCTAACGTCTGTCCGTCGTAAGTGGCACCCAAGAGCGTGGGGCGCCTACGTAGGAGAAAAGTCAAATTAAACACGAAACCTGACCGTAGAAAGTGACGCAGAACGTGGGGCTCTTACGCGTAACCCAAGTCAAATTAAACTCAAACCCTGACCGTCGCAACGTACAGCAAGATACACTTAGGAGAAGAATCACAGTACATTTGGGAGGAGTACCTATGTGGAGACAGGACAGAAGTCGTAGAAACCTATGACAAAAATGTCAAAATGGTTTTGCCCGAATACAAAGAGCTGGTGAAAAACAGTACAGCCAGTCTCGCCTATGGCAACTGAATCAACTGATGGTTTACGGACTGAACATTTGTCATACTAAAAAGTACATAGAATGCAAGGTTCTGCTAGCACTCTGTATCACCATTATGCACTGTTGGTGACTAATGAGTCCGAGTGAATACACATGCACTATCAAGGTACTAACAAACCACTAAATCGGTCCTATGAGTGTTATACCAAATACAACACCCGAGTCTAAATTTAAAACCATTCTAAATAAAATTATATCTTCAAATCATTTTGAAAATATAATTATAGAAATTTATCAACAAAAAAAAACTGATATCATATTGAGGTATCATACTAGAAACAACATTGGCAAATAAAGTGTTAATAGTATTAGAATTTCACCATGAATTCATAGTCTTATGAATTATCCTGAAGATGAACTTTAGATTAATGGATTCTTCATACCATAAAACCTTCAGAAACACAGACCATTGAAGTTCTTTAAGCTGTTTTAAAAAATACATACATACTTACAATACAGTTAGCTCATATTAAGTATAGGATTTATTTGTGTCAGTGCATGTAACATTTTAAAACTATTACTTGTTAAATACTTATATTAATTGTATTAGGATGCCCATATATAGAAATTCAGGTTATTGTAATCTTCATGAATAAACCAAGTTTATAAGATATTTACAAACAAAGATCTCGACAAACACAATAATTGAAAACAATAATATCAAAAGTAGGTTGGTACTTGTACTTAGCCCATAAATAAATGTCTTTTATAAATGAATATTGAGCTTGAATTGTGAGATAATATTAGATAGAATAAAACTCTAACACAAGATCTCACAAAAATTATGTTTACTTAAACATGTTTCAACGACAAAGACGCCATCCCCAGTAATACATGAACTACAATAACTAAACTAAAAATAAATTCTTTTACCTGTGCCAAAATTTCAATAAGTTCTTCATTAGAGAGGAAGTAAAAGCGTGGGAAAACAACACGCTTAGACTCCAAATAAGCTTCAAGACATTTTAATATTTGGTCCAGTAAGTTATTATTGTTGTGGAATGTCTCTAGTAAACCAACATAAGTGCATGCTGTGATAGCTAGTGGGTTCTGTACAAAATAAACAATCATAATATCATATTGTAACTAATTTTGGTTTATATTATGACCATGAATTTAATATATCTTCTACAATTTTTTAAATACAATTTGTTTCAATAGTAAATATAGTATTAATTAATTAATGTTTGGTTGATACAGATATTATAAAATTCATTATTGTAATTATAAGAAAGTAAAAGAACAAGTACACTACCAATAAATTATACATAATATTTGATGATATTGTCACTTAGGTTTATGCTATGTATGATATCGTAATTTTAATGGATTCATTTGTTTTGTAGAAAATAACCATTACCACCATAACATCTAGGTCAGAACTCTTGTCACTAATAATTCAAACTTTAACTTTAATAGACTGCAGTAGATATGTCCTTGGCTGACACAATAGTTTAGAAGCTTCTAATGGAAACATGTTTATTCTTCAAATGGAAGTACATGTTTCATTTATAATGAAACCATTTTATTCTTACTGTTTCTTCCTACAGGAGGGTACTGCTAAACGCTATATGCATAATGTTAATCAATCTGCTTCAGAATTATGCCAAAATATTACTAACGTCTAATATAATTTCTGTGCTGATTAAGTATATGACATTTGTAATAATTGTAATTAAAAGTCAAAGCGTACATTGGAAGAAAAAAGTATGGACTGAGTGTAATCAAGTATTTTCATAATCTGAACACATTCACTCCGTAGGGTATATTTTTTATAGGGTACTCCAGATGAAAATATGTTTAAATGTAAATTGATTTTTTATAATTTAGTACTATGAGTAAATAATGTTGTTTTTTACATAAATAAATTATATTTCACTATGGGCACACAATGTCATGGGTTCAATGCACCCATTGTGAAATAGTTATGCAATGTGCGGTGGATGCACAAGTGAACTCTGTGAACTAATTCTAGTATTGAATCATGTTTTCAAAATGTCTTGTAGTGTAATGTTTTAGATAAAAAATAATAGATTTTAAATAATAAGACATACTTAATGTGTTATTTTGTCTTTATTAATCTTTTTAAAATAATAACTGACAAATATTTTATTTTGAGAATCAAAGTTTTTACTCTAAGATAATATTTTGTTTTACATTAATTAAATAAATCAAATGAAACACTGACAACTAATTTAATACGAATTAGTGTATATTAATGATAAAGATATATATTATATTCATACACAAAATTAATTAAATTCTATGAAATAACAAATAACTGCAGTTAATAAAAAACATAAAAACAAAAACAAATTTTTAAATTATCATTCTTTAAGTTCGAGCATTATGACAAATAAAATACATTTTAATATTTAGGCAGTCTCTTAATAAAATCTTAACTTTATCACTTATGATAAGTTTTGAAACAAGGATCCAAATACAATCCAGGACATTCAGTACAGGTGATACATGGATAGATGGTATCCTTCATCCTTCCAAATATTATGCATATACTACAACTTTTCTATAAAGTTTTTGTTTTCTTAAAAAATTCATTAAAAATATCATTTTTATACAAAACCTAACTTATAAGACATCATTTTCTCAGAAAAATGCATAGAATTCATCTATGTAATAATTTTTTTTTTTTTAAACGGTTTTGGAGTAAGTATGGTAGATGTCAAAAAATGAAGTTAACATTTTTCAGAAAAACCTGTATCATCCAAAATCAATAGTTTTGTGTAATATTTGTGAATATATTTAGAAAAAATAAATAAATAAATTTGTTACATTTTCAAAAAAAAATTATGAAAAAAGGGATTTTGTTAGGCTTATTTTCAAAAATTCACAAAAAATAGTAATATTTATGGAAAACACAACTTCTATATATAATTATATTCAGAAAGGTGCATAGAATTTAGCTGTGTCGTGAAAAAAAAAGTTAGATGTAAAAAATTTGGAGTTATTATGTCAAATAGCAAAAAATCTAAAAGTAACGGAGGGAAGAATTTCACAGAAATGGTAATGTACATCATACAAATTTTATTTTTTTGAATTTTTTCAACTATTACTACAGATTTGTAATATATTTGTGAATATATATAGGAAAAAAAAATTGTTACATTTTCAAAATACAGAAATTGGTTTACGAAAAAGGGAATTTGTTAAATTTATTTTTAAAATTCACCAAAAATAGTAATATTTATGGAAAACACAACTTCTATATATATCATTATATTCAGAAAGGTTCATAGAATTTAGTAGTGTAATGAAAAAATAGTTTGAAAAATAATTTTCGAGTCAGTATGGCAAATAACAAAAAAAACATACACACACACAAAAATCATAGGCTAAATTTCACTTCAAAGTCCAATTGAGCATAGAAAAAGTTTTTTTACATTTTTTTCAAGTATTACAAACGTTTTCTAGTATAAATGTGAATAACAATAACAATTGGTAAAAAAAAAAAAAAAAAAAAAAAAAAAAAAAAAAAAAAATTCTAAAATTATCAAAATAAAAATAATTGTTTCCCGTAAAAAGTGGAAATCGGCAAAAGTTTGGAAACCTAACCTAGGCCTAACTTGTAATTAACTTCTAAGCCCAGGCCTAAAACAAAATCACTAGATTTCACTAAAACAATAAACTCTACCAACGATAACATATATATACACTTGTATAATACACTTATACACTTGTATAATCAAATAAAACACTCTATATAAGAAAATTTGCTTTTAGGCCTAGGCTTGTAACTTATCTAGGTTAGGCCAAATATAAATCATTCCGAAACTAGAACCTTACACAATTTATAATAAATAAATAAAACAAACCTTCAGAATAACAGAAATATGTTCCCAAGTCACATAGGCGCTACGGCTTTCACATGTCATTTTAGTACACAAACATCGCAAACTTCCAAGTAAAAAACAAGAACCTAAAACTAACTGAAGGATATAGCAAGTAATACCAACTTGTAGAATGAAATCTTCTCTACAACATACTGTAAAGATCGGTTACAAAATATCGATTGAATAATCGATTATCTTATTTAGTAAACTGCACCGAATGCTAAGTGAAATTCGTTCCGTTTGGTTACTACTTTGGTTAAATAGAAATATCTCGCGATCTATGACACATAGAACAATTTGTAAACTACAGATCGAGAGAGAAAGATGTGATCTACAGAACAATGTTTTGGTCGACCTGTTTGACAGAAAAATAGATTTGTGAACATATGAGAAAAAATGGCGTCATTTCTACTTACAACCGCACAGTTCAAATCTTTGATTTTACGCATAAAAACATGCAAACTTTACCAATTTTTAAAATATTATTTATAACGTTGTGTGGTATTTTTTATTTTTTTTGCATGATTATGCATCTACAGAACATTAGCTTTTCAACGGTATTTTATTTATTGCGATAGGACGCTTCTAAGTAGGCAAAATGTTGAATTGCAAAATATGTCTTTTCGGGTCGTTACACTAAACCATGCATCAGCAAATGACCCGAGTCTGGATCGTTCAGCAAAAGTAGGGTTAAACTCTTTGACATTTTGTAGGTAAATGACATATATATCTTCCTGAAATTATGTGGAGTGGGTGTTTTGTGTATAGATTTGTGTGATAAAGGTTCTTAGATAATATCCAATAGAAAATCATAAAAAGAAATCTTTCAGTTTATGGCATTCTTTTTGAACAGCAAAAATGAATTTAAAATCATGATTGGATGGAAATGAAAAAATATTTTCTTGTACCAACGTACAGTTTTATTTTTTTCATGAATTTTGAAAAATAAGTTTAACTTTTAAGTCACTGCTGTTTTGCAGATTATTCAAATAAAATATTTGTAAATCGACATTTTTTTTCACACTTATATTTACATATAGACCACAAGACTATTTTTTATATCTTGAAAATTTGTTATTGTATTATCCATTTATCTGGAATGTTGCACTTCAGTTAGGGCTATTTTTGAATTACCGACCTTACTAACTTCAAAATTTGTATATCTTAAATTTATTTGATTACATAGATGAATTTTTTGTTTCTTTATCTAAACAATGGTATATTACAAATTGGGTTTTACAACATTTTACCATTTTTTGTGGATTTCGAAAAATAAGCGTAACTTTTTAGCCACTCTGTAATTTTTTCAAAAAAACATAATTTTTCATATGAGAATTTTGTAAATTAATTGATTAATTTTTCTATACAATTGTATTCAGATATAGACGAGAAAACTTTTGTATATCTTGAAAAAAATTAGAAAAATATTGTATGTGTTACAACGGAAATTCGTTGTATGGGATTATGTTTTGGTCAAAAAATAAAAAATAAAAATCTAATCCTAATACAAGGTTTGGCTAATTTGTAAGCGACTTTGCTGTTCACCGCGAGTCGGTGAAACTGACCTATGACCAGGTCTAAAGTCAACTTTCGCCTACCCGTTATGACAGTAAATTCGTATGTCGGTAGATTTTGAATAAAATATCTGTATGAATTTAATGAATTTTGAAAATATGAAATAATACTGTTATAGGATGTGTTATTGTAGTACAAGTTATACGCAATACAGATCAGTTACGGTTGTTTCATAATAATTAACACACGCTGCAATAAATTTGAATGAAGAATCCGAAAATTTTCAAAATTGGTCAAAAGTAAAACATTTTAATATTTTTCAGAATAAAAATAAATTCTAAGAATAAAATATTCTTGATAAAATTTTGAAAAAAGTGATAAATAAAAAGTTGGGTGAAATGGTAAAAAGAATAAATTGCATAAAACATAAAGAAAAGTAAATTTTAATAAAGTATTGTAAAGAAGTGTTTTATAAGACAAAGGTTTACAAATAAATAGAGAAAAAAATTAAAAATTAATTAAAAATAAAAGGTTACAGTTTTCACACTTTTTTGGGAACAAGGATAAAGTAAATAAGTTAAGATTTGGTAAACCTGATTAGTTTTGAGTATTTAAACAAAATATGTGAATCTCAGGGTAATCAGTATATATTAACCCCCCCAAATGAAGAGGTGTGAATACAGGTGTCAAAAACTCAGAAACTATCAGGAGCATAATATCGACGCCACGGCTGTGATAATTGTTACGCATAAATAACATAATAGTGAAATTTCAGAACTGTGAAGTGAAAGGTGTGAAAATTCAAAATCGCAAATCACACAAAACATTACGTAACGAATTGCAGGTGAACGGGCGGCCCGATAATCACCACGCGAACTTCTCGCGAAAGCTCAGATCAAGATCTACAAGATGCTGGTGTTTAAAACACGAAAAAGTCATCAGTTAACCTATTAAATTAAAAAATAAGAAAAACAATAGACAAATGTCTAGTTGCAAGTTGGAAGATGTAGAAGCTGAAACGTCATGACTTCGTGACGTCGGAAGGGGCGGAGTTAGTGTTACCAACCAGTCTACTACCAGATAGAAAAGATTAATTAATGGAAATTAATTAAAATAAAGGAATTTAAAGACTCGGACCATAGTAAACCAACCACAAATAAATTAATATAATAATAGAAAATGAAAATTACCAAAAAACTTCATGGAAAAGGTGAAAAAAGGAAATATCACATTATCCCTGTGAGGGAAATAAATTGGTACGAGAATATCGTATTTTTTGGCTATAAATATAGCTGCCGGCGACTCAGTCTCTCTCTTCTAAAAAATCAAGTTTGAAAGACTACACGGGGGCTATGCCCGAGCTTGCTCTGTTCTTCAAAATTACTTAAAACAGTTTAAAGTGTTACTATGCCCGAAGTTATGGTGCATAAATTTTCAAAAAGTTATAAAATGAGTAAAAATTACATCCAGTGTTAGCCAGATCAACACGTGGTCAGAACTTCGCATTGAATCCATGGATCAGTAAATCATTTCTACAACCAGCGGTCACCAGGACAACAACATCTTCCCTATCCAGGAATCAGGATCATCAATCGTCAGTCAAGGTATCCCTTTTTGTTTGCAAGGCAAAATTGGCCGAAATTAAAGTAAATTCAACTGATTTTCCTGGGATATAGATTTAAGATGTTTAATAATACTTTGTAATTTGATCAATTTAATTGTGGACATTCTTTTTTGTAAAATAATAGTAAATTAAATAAATTAGACCTGAACGACTAATTAAATTGTCAAACTGGGTAATTAGCGTTCAGGCATTGAATAGAGGAAGTGCTAAAAATTAATTATTGAAATATAACTTTCCTCAAGTGTAAACTGCCAATCTACAACCTAGTTAAAGTAACTTATAAAATTGTAAAGTGTAATGTAAAATGTTTTCTTTTTTAATGTAATATTATTTGATAAAGAGTCATAAATTTTGTTTAATTAATAGTACAATTGTTTTAATTATTTGAAAAGTTTAATTTTGATTTTCTTAAAAGCAGATGGAATAAATTATTTCTTTCTTATTAATATTAACAATCTTGTGTTGTTTAATTTAGATAATCCACACCATTTGTATTAAATTAGAAATTAAAGGGAATCGAGATAAAATATATTGTGTGACAGAGGTATTCTTCAGAACACACTCCTTGGGGATTAGTAAAGTAAGATTAAAGTCGTGCTTTCCCTGAGAATAGTAAAGTAAATTTAGTACTGGAAGTAATTGAATAAATAGGGGGGTACCAACGGTTTAGGGGAACTTAAACAGTTGAAGGGGTTAATCAATCCAGGCCAGATAAGAAAAAGAAGCCAAAACTTCCAGTGGGTTGATTAATTCATTTTCTATCTCTCGGGAACGGATCCTGGATAAAAAATTCCAGGGTTTGAGACTTGTGCGTTTAGTAAAGAAACTAGGGGAAATGTGCAGTCTGACTCAAAAACAAGACTTTGAGTTTTTTCGTTGTAGTGTATATACATATATATATATATATATATATATATATATATATATATATATATACAATATATGTGTTTATGTGGAATTTCTCCTACCGTTAGAGGATTTTTTTCATTCCTGACATACTACCTCCAAAATGTTTACATCTAACAACTTTTTTATTGCATAGGTAATTTCTATGGAGTTTTCTCTAAAAATCATGTTACAAGTTGGATTTAGCATTATGTTACTTTTTTGTGTAAATATTTTAATAAACATTTGCAAAATGCAATAAAAAGACCTCCACTTAAAGAGTAATAATATACAGGGGAGTTAGAGGGTTAAACTCATTGACTCTACAATCAATTTTAAGATCAGGAAAATATTGACGAATAGAACGACCAAAAACTTTTTTAAGTTATTGTAAACCTATTTTTAGAAATGATGAAAAACCAATAAAGTCAGTTACCTTTGCAGTTCTGCGCATGATCTCTTTCCAAGATTTATCAACTTGTAAAAACATTTTTGATTCTAAGGGAAGTTGTTTTTGAATATCTGGGGCAGAAAAAATTGCCTCCAAATATAACCAATTTGTTTGACACTCCAACCACTCATCCTGAAACAAATACACGTTTTGAATTATTATACTAATTATTTGTAGTAACATATCATTAAACAAACATAAGCTACTTTGGACATAAAGTAATACCCTGGAGTTACGCGATAGGTAGGACCGGACATAGACCACATATGTCGGGGCTAACTTTACATGTAAACACTGTATAAATAAAGTTATTTAGTAGGGGTTAAGGAATTTAGCAAAGATATCCCAGGAGGGAAGCAGAGAATGATAATCATATCTACATCAGAGAAAGATATCCTCAGGACTGCTGTGCATGAGCGAAAAGCCACATCCTGTTCCATATTTTCCAAAAGCTGTATTTATATTTTCCTTGGTTATTTTACCATATATTCCCGCACATGCACCTAAGTTAGTACGAGATCCATCAGTATAGTATTCTATACTATTCTATATTAGAGACCAGTCTCTCTTAATATCCTTTCTCTCTTGGATGATAACTTCAAATGATATAGTCCATGAGGTTTTTCTTAATGAACTAGTCATTAAACTTTGGTTTTTTACCAAGTCATTTAACTATAAAATTAAAACATTAAATATAAATAAAACTTGTTAATAAATGTATGTTTTATTTTAGAGGTTTTTATGATAATTTAGCGTATCTAGTACATTTTCCTGTAATTCACGACCAAAGGTAAAAAAGAGTAGAATTAAGAAGTGTTTTGTTTTTTTATAACAAAATGGTGCTCAACAAGTAACAGTAACAGTAAATTCATCTGGATGATAACTTCAAATGATATAGTCCATGAGGTTTTTTTAAAGGACTAGTCATTAAACTTAGGTTTTTACCAAGTCATTTAACTTTAACATTAAAACATTAAATATATAATAGAACTTGTTAATAAATGTATGTTTTATTTCAGAGGTTTTTATGATCATTTAGCGTATCTAGTACATTTTCCCGTAATTCACGACCCAAGGTAAAAAAGAGTAGAATTATTAACAAGTGTTTGTGCTCTTATCACAAAATGGTGCTCAAGTAACAGAGCTCGAGTAAATTCATCCCAAGTAAAAAAAAAATTATTATTATTATTTTTATAAAAATGTAATAATAACATATTTTCTTTAGTAAATTTTTATATTATTACAAGCCCTCAGTTATTTCAAACCGGTCCGCTTCGATTTTTCTGTATTGTAACTGTCAGTTCACCATTTTCTGTTTGTGAAGAAATGGAATGGATCAGCTGGTTGAAGCGGCAGACACATTAACAAGTTTATAACTTTTGCTGAAGCAAACTCATGTTATAACTGTTCAGAAATCAATGATTTGCATATTGTGAGAAATAACTTATTAAAAAAGAAAAAAATACTTTAGAAAACAATAGGTCATTAGAGATTTTTTTAAATGAGACTTTGTAAATTTACAAATTTACTATAGGAGTTACTAAACTCTAATGTACTATATTTCAATTGAAAGTTCACTGTAGGCCTTCTGTTATGTCAATGTATTGCTGACTTGTACATACATACCATATTTAAAATATAGTGTACAATAAAAAATAAGTTTTGTTCTATACTTTATAGTTTTTATTTTTACAGTATTTGTTTTCTAACATCATGTTACACCTATATTTGCTGTATGAATTACAACTCAGCTATCACGCATGGTACCATCTGTTAAAGCAGCATTTCTGGTAATCCGGTAGCGGAAAAGTCCTGAAAGTGGCGGGTTATTGAAAGTCTACTGTATATATGTTTGTATTTAATATAATTCTAGAAGCCTGTCGGCTGGTTCTTTGTTTTATGTTATGTTTTTTTTTAAAATTTTTTTTTTCTGTTTTCTCTGTGTTATTCACAACCTCAAACATGTATTAAAAAATCGAGTTAGTTCAATTGGTTCCATATGTTATCTTTTATACAAGTAAATTAAGCTAATTTTATACTTAAGTTCTTTCTTGTTCTTTAGTTATAAGGAATGTATTTTTATGTTATATATTATTGATTTAAGCAAATGTTAGATGTATATAAGGAGTAATAAAATATTCATTCATTCATTCATGTTATTATACTCTGGAAAGGTTTTTTTGTTAAAAAAATTTTGTTTAGACATCTTTATCCAGAATTGGCCAGTCTCACCCACATTGAATATGGTTTGATTGATATAGCCACTTGCCTCTATCATGATTTTGAGTTGTCCGAAAAGGAAGACACAGCCTGTTTATAGGTACTCTCAACGATGCTGTGACAATTACAGTGAGTTATAAATTGGCTGAACCAAACCATTATTGGCTACAATATTTTCATCTTTGGCCTTCTTCCCAGCTTCTTCTTTTAAATTTTCAAAAGTCAGTTTAGCTTGATAACACACAGTGTTTTAATCGACTGGACAATTCTTCACACTTGATTATCACACCATAATTTCAGCATTGTTTCCATTTCAGCAATAATACCATGATGTTTACGAATTATGCTTGAGTTCATGGATTGGGAATTTTTCACAGCTACGAGAATTCTTCATTTATCATTTATGATTGTTCTTCCTGTGGATTACGATAGTTAAAAATTCTTTGCTAATATACAAATTTTCATGTGGGTATCCTTAAAAATGTTAAGTTTACATTTCAGAGTTAATGTTTTCCTTTTCTCACTAGGTGCAGGAGAATCAGTGTTACTTAATTTAAATGAAATAATAATTTTAAACATTGCACACACATACACACACACACACACACACACACACACACACACACATATATATATATATATATATATATATATATATACACATAAATGTAACAAACAATAAACATAACAATTGGAAATCTCTATCACCGGATATGCTTATAAATAACTTTTAATATGTTACTCACCGCCAGCAATCCTTTTTTGAAGTTTTTTCTTCAGTACATATATATTACCACTACACGTGTTTCGGACTTTTTACATCCATCGTCGGGTGGTCAAAACACAATTAAAAACATTTAACACAATTTGTAAAAACACATAACACAAACAACATACGCGCACAAATGAAGTCCAATATGTCTCTGGGCTGACGCTGTACAATGTACTAATTGTGTTTTGACCACCCGACGATGGACGTAAAAAGTCCAAAACACGTGTAGTGGTAATATATATGTACTGAAGAAAAAACTTCAAAAAAGGATTGCTGGCGGAGAGTAACATATTAAAAGTTAATAAACATAACACGTAACCATAACCTATAACACTAAACTATAACCTATAAACACATACCTATAATAAATTTAATCAAGTATAGAAGCACAACTGTCTATATTCAAGTCTTGTACTGTACTGCAGTATTCTAAGAGAGTGACAAACGACTATGGAATGATCAGAGGGTAGGTGGAGAACAAAGTGGGAGAGGGGATCACTTAACTCCCAGTTTGCGAAAGTCGGGGTATTACTGTATTTGTTTAGTTTTAAACTAGGCACTTAGTAAAATGATTTTACATGTTATCACTGTTCCCCGCAATATTATTTCGATTAAGTTTTTAAGTGGAACTAAGAACATGTAAAAAGATATTTCATGAATTCATATTTTTTCACTTTTTTGGAGTTATGGTGGGACATTTAAAACTTTTAAATGAAACTTGGTATTTTTTTTCATTCTAGTTCAGAGTTTTATAAAACAAATGCATATAGGAATAAAAACCATATAGGAATAAAGTGCATATAGGTTGTCTGTGACATGAATATGTGTTAGAAATGTTTGATCATCCCTACAATGAAAACATTTGAACTGATTTCCATATTATTTACTACATCATCTTTTGGTAGTCAAGTTGATCATTTGGAATTGTTATTTATTTTAATATTGTGTTAATTTTTTTAATATTTTTTACATAATGAACATTCAGTTCCTATAAAATAATTACAATTCTGTACTAACAAATCATAAAGGCAGTGTGAATGACCAAAAAATGAAGACTGTTTAACTCTATAGTTATAAAATCGTGGAGGTTTTGTTATAAACAAATCATAAAGCAGTTATAAAATTTGTTAGTACATAAATGTATCTGTCTTCTCTAGCTTTGTCATATTACTACTGTTGGATGTGTTAAAAGTATATTTCATCTTTCAAAGTATATATCTGACGTCTCTCTGAATGTATCAAAAAGAAATAGTATGACAAAGCTAAAGAATGGAGACACGTATATTCACAACCAAACAAGTACAGTAATACATATTATCTAGTTGTTGTGATATATTTCACTTACATATAATCATGTGCCATGAAGGAACACCCTCTTGCAGCAATATCTGAGGTTAAATGAAGCTGATTAGGGCACTATCAAAGCCTTAGTTTATATTTAATTTAGAAATACAATGATAATAGACTAGGTCTATAATGATTAACCCTCCAACTGGTGATCGACCACTTTTTGCCTAAAAGTGGTCGCTTCATTATTCATGGCTCACTTCACCAACTTAAAAACACGTATTTTGCCATTCAACTTTACGCCCACTTAAAATTGTCCCATCGCAATAAATAAAATACCGTTGGAAAGCTAATGTTCCATAGATGCATAATCATGCAAAAAAATACCACAAAACGTTATAAATAATATTCCAAAAATTGGTGAAGTTCACGTATTTTTTTAGCGTAAAATCGTAAACTTCAACTCTGCGCCTTTCCGTATAACGCGGCTCCATTTTCCTGATACGATTACATCTCTATTTATCTGTCATTTAAGTCAACTAAAACACTGTTATATAGATCACATGTTTCTCTTTCTAACCGTAGATTACAAATTATTCTGCGTCTAACAGATCCAGAGATGTTCCTAGTTGAGCAGAGAACAAACCTGACGACACGAAATTCATTTGGCATTCGATGCGCTTTACGAAAAGACGAAATTCAATTCTCTCTGTTTTTAAAATTATTTTTCTTTACACTATGTTATAGGGGAAATTCCATTCTATAAGTTGGTACCACTTGATTTAGGCAATTGCTTACTAAGAATTTGTTGTTTTGAAGTCCAAACGTAGCAAATTAAGCAAATGTCTGACGTGAAAACTATAATATTTGGCTTGGCACATATTGATTTTGGGATTAGATTTTTGTTATTATAAGGTTTGTGTATACAAATTGTATATAAATTGTGTATACAAGTTACAATATATGTGTTTTTATTTCTAAAGTTTGTTTTTGAGTAAATTTCGAGTGTGTATATGGAATAACCTATAAATAAAAATGGTAAGTTTAGGCTATATGCATATTTTCTTATATTTAGTGTTTTATATGATTATATAAGTGAATATGTGTGTTATTCTTTGTAAAGTATATTGTATTAGTAAAATCTAACGCTTTTGTTTTAGGCATAGCTTTAGAAAGTTACTAATTATGCCTAAAAGGTTGACGTGTCACCCTAACCTTCAAGCGTCAGAATACCAATTTTTGAAAAATCGTCATTTTTATTTAGAAAATGTAACATATTATTATTTTTTTCCCCTAAATATATTCTCAAATATATTAGAAATCTCAAGTAATGGTTAAAAAAATTGCAAAAAATGTATTAGTATGTTTTTGATTACCATTTCTGTGAAATTTCTGCTCTGTTACTCTTAGATTTTTTGGTATTTGACCAAAAAACTCCAAATTTGTTACATCTAACTTTTTTTTTCACTACACACCTACATTCTATGCACCTTTCTGGACATAATGATATATAGAAGTTCTGTATAAAATATATTTTACTATTTTTAATGTTTTTTGGAAAAAATAAAGAGAAAATTCAGTTTTTACGTAAAATATTTTTTTACATTTTTAAAATGTAACAAATCTATATATTTTTTCCTAAATATATTCACAAATAATACACAAAAATTGTGTATATCTTAGAAATAGGTAGTAAGCTATTGATTTTGGATGATACAGATTTTTCTGAAAAAAAGTTAATATCATTTTTGACATCTAACATACTTACTCCAAAACCGTTTCATAGATGAATTCTATGCATCTTTCTGAGAAAAATGATATCTTATAAGTTAGGTTTTGTATACAATTAATATATTTTATTAATTTTTAAACGAACGAAGAATTTTTAAGACAAATTACCATGCGCCAGATTCACCAGTTAGAGGGTTAATAATTAATTAATTAGATTATTAGTGTGTAGGTCAATAATGTTGTGCTGGGCTCAATGTTATACAAAGTATGATACAATCACCAAATTTTATAGAGCTATATATTTAAATTGAAACATTTCAAAAGTTCTGTATTACTTGACTAATGCTCACACTGCTAATTAAAATTTTAGCCTGACTTCACTAAAACCTTAACACATCATGTAAAGCTAGGTAAGCTTATACAAAGTACCAGTTTGAATATTGAATGTATTCACCAAGTTTCCCATAACTCCTTAAGTGTTTATAGTTAAGTTTTCTCATAACTCCTTAAATTATATGTGTTTATCAAGTGACAAGGAACTTTTCATTTAATTCAATGTGACAAACTCAACTGCTTACGGCTTCCTTTCATCTATCACTTTCATTCTGTTATGAGTTTAGTCTACTGGCACTGAAATGTGGAGCTAGAAAAGATGAGAATGGATAGATCCTGAACAAAATTCTGTTTTAACAAAGTACATAAGCTGAAAGTATTTTATGTTAAAAATTTACCAGAGTTCTTGAGAAAAGTTCTAGTTGCAATATCCAATCATCAACACGAGGTTTAATTGGTCCCACGTGACGAGAACTTGCTATAGTATTCATATTGATATTACTTTCATCCAATGCAGTTTGTACTTCTTCAGTGCTACCTAGAATATAAACATCCTTGGATTCTTTGTGAGGTAGAACTATAAATTCTAATGACTTCCATGCATCTTCAACCTGTAGCATAATTAAATAAATTGGATAAATTAATGGAAATCAACAAATCATAATTCTTATTTATATTTGAAAATCATATACTTAAAATAGTACATTTACTTCAAATAAGTTTATCTTATATTTATATTTAAATATAGTGCCCACTCCATTGCTTTCATGTTGACAAATTTGCCTTGAACTTATGCATTGTTCATATTTACATTTAAACTATAATATATAAAATGAATCCTAAAATTAAGTTAGTCTGCATTTATTCCTTTGTGAATTCAGACAAATTTATTTATCTGCATTTCATCTGATCTAGCTGGAATTGCAGTAGTTTATTTCGAAACTGCAAAAATACTGTATCTTGAAACAAAATTTTATAGACAACTACTAAGAACAAACATTTGCAAGATGCCTTTGTTTTAAAATATTTAGATAGGAAATTGTGCAGAGTAAAAGTTAAATACAAGAAAGTAAATAATGGGTTTTAACATAAAGGTTGTGAATTAAAAATAACAGACGATACAATCGTAAGTAAACCACAATTATTGAATAACAAAACGTTCATGGAAAAGAACTGTGAGTAATTAAAAGATTCATAAAATATGGATAGTTTTAAGATATAAAGATTTTGTAGTTAGATGTAAGTTGTTTAATTATGATGATAAAAATTTATATCATTTTAGTAAAGAATTTGTTTTAAACATTAAAATGTCTAATTATAAAATTATTGAGAACACCTATTTAACCAACATCGTCTGGACTAGTGAAGTAGAGAGATGAAGATAAGAACCTATGGTATTAAATAACATTAATCACAAACAATAGATTTTGATTAAAATAAATGTTTAGTAACGCTTAACATTACGATATTAATTCAAAATTAGGTCAAATAATTGTACCTTTGACAGGGTTAGTGAAATATAGCTTCCAAGTAAGTTGGTAACAGTTATAACTTAAGTACACAGCTTACAGAAGCTTACTTGTATCATGATCATTGGGGCTTTCACAAATACCTTCTTAGCTACCATAGATATTGCCTTAGGGCTTCTCCCTGTGGACATTTTCATTATGGCAGAAGCATAGAAATCTGGTTATATACTGACTGTTGTGGGTCACTGGAGGGAGAGCCTGCCCAGAATGGGTCACATCTCCATTACTAGGTCGACTCTAGATGACTCTGTGCTGAATATGATCTCAGATGCCAAGGATGCAAAGTATGTCTTCACAAGGCCTTTTTAGGTAAGTTTTTGCTCTTGTGATAAGTGAAAAGAAAATGATAATTCAGATTTAAATCGAGACAGCCTTGTCTGATATACAGATGGCTCTGTCATCGAAGGAAAGTTTGTGTATGGAGTGTACAGTGCATCTCCTATAACTAATCACAGTTTAAGTCTAGGAAAGTACAGCACAATTTTCCAAGCCAAAGTCTCTGCAATTCTGACCTATGTTAACTTAGGAATAGTTAAGTGTTATAACAACAAATTCATAGTGATTTTATCCGATAGTCAAGGTTCCCTTAAGCATCTTGACTCAGATCAAATCTTTTCATAGCATATATTGGAGTGCTCTTAACATACTAGCTTGCCATAACTCTGTAAACCTAAGCTGGGTAACCTGGTCATGATAGTACCCATGGTAATAAGCGTGCGGTGAATTGGCCAAAAGAGGCACTAAACTGCCCTTTCTGGGTCTGGAACCAGCCTGCATCATAACAAAGCCTACAGCCTACAACGCCATTAAGAGAAAGTGCAAGGTTATTAATTGAAGAATTTATGTAAATTTACGTGTTTGTGAATAACATTTGTGTATGTGTAATGATTTTACGTGAAGATATATTTCAAGAACACAGCTGTGTGTGTATCAACCACAACAATAACTACTGAAAACAAAGCCTACAGCCTACAACGCCATTAAGAGAAAGTGCAAAGTTATTAATTGAAGAATTTATGTAAATTTACGTGTTTGTGAATAACATTTGTGTATGTGTAATGATTTTACGTGAAGATATATTTCAAGAACACAGCTGTATGTGTATCAACCACAACAATAACTACTGAAAACTAGTGAGAGTGTGAAGTTATCTGACTTTCATTATTATATATTGTGTCTATCAAATAAAATTTACCTTGCGTAATAAAGCCTCAAGGCCAGCTTCTGAACTAGCTTGTCCAGAAATAGTTTGCAGTTCTGCATGGAAACTAAATGTATTTAACTGTTCCAACAGCTCTAAAGTTATTGGTATTTCAGGAGAAAATTTAGTGTTCAACACACGTTCCACTTCCATCCAATGTCTTGGTTTCAGATTTGGGTTTCTTAAAGTTGTGATCACAGGCAACTGGAAAAATTAGTTTTGAATTACATTACTGTATTATTGCTGTTACTTTTAATTAGAGTATTATAAATATGTTTTAATAACTGAGCTATTAAAATAATGAAACACACATTTGAAAAGTATATGTTTATGCTTTATAAGAGAAACCTGATACTGAAGGAGGCAAGTATTGAACAGTGTCAGGGTCAATACAATTCTGGTGACTTATAAGTTTCTTGAAGGTTGTATCAGTATGTTAATGAAATGCGAGTTACTATACATTATAATAGTGTGGGGATCTGTAGGACAGAACCAGAGAGCTGGGTAGTCTGGACTTGTTCCCCTTGCTCAAATTATCACAAATAAAGTATAAAAGGTTAAAGAAGTGATATTGAAGTTTTTTGGGCCATCGTGAAACATAACAAACAAAAATAAAATACTCACCATACAAAGAAATTCTCTTTGGTAGCGAATAATGCCAAGACTAACAACCTTCACATATACAATGTAATTAATGAATCACAAATTACAAACTTAAATAATTTTGTTCACTGCATAATATCAAGAACATCCAATAAATAATATTTTAATAATAAGGTAAATTAAGTATACCAAGTTAAAATAGCAAATAAGAAAAGAAGTTTAAAACTTACAGTTTTTACAGTTTAAAAAATGAATATCTAAATTATTCATTTAAAGAATATAGTATTAAAAACGATTAGTCCCAGGTTATTATTCCCATAAACATATAAAGGTTCTGGAATTGAACAAAATCTAAAGACTCATAAATTGTGGATTTAATCCAAATGTTATTACTTAAAATTGAAGTTGTTTGGCTCATGAACATTCTTTTAATATCTGAAAGAAGGCTATAAATTTAGAAATTACATAAGTTACTTAAGTGTGGCCTTTACAAACCCCTTTCTATAGCAGCAAGGTGTATGTGGTAATTAAAACTAAACTCAGGGAACTACTGCCATATTTCAGAGAGAGAGACAGAAATTCAAATCGAATTCTGGTAATCAGAGTTAAACAAATGATTTAGAGATATGCAAGGCCAGGTTTTAAACTTAAGTAAAACCTCGGCCAAATCAAGCTAAACTCAAGCTTTTATTTTTGCTGTAAATTTTGTTCCTGTAGGAATTTTATAATTCTGTAAACATAGTCCTCTTCTACCCATTTAATGGTTCTTCTGGAAACTCAAATGAATGTTCTATGACTGCAACTTTACAAGTTTTTTTTTGAAGTTTTCGAATTATTTCTGCAGGACCTATAGAAGATGGGATATAGTGATTGTCTGTCAACAAAGTCAAGGAGGCAGGAGCATAAACCCCCATCACCGTAACCAAGTTAAAAGATCCCAAGACATCTACAACTAAATTGCTGTAAAAGCAAACCATATACTGTTGGTCACATAATGTTCGAACTGCATATGGTTATCTAAGACAAACACATTCTGAAGACAATATATTTTTAGTAATTTAGTAGATAAAGATCTCTGCCAAAATTGTGGAATAAATAATAATGTTACCTTTATTACGTCTTATCCTTATTTGACTTTACCAATATACCAAATGGTTCTGTAAAAAGAAGATTCCATTGAGTATATACTTTTAAATCATAATGGATCATGTGAAGAGTGACACCACCTTCATAAGTTGATAAAGGGATGCGGGGGAGAGGAATTTTTACTGGAAATAATTACTAAAAATCCAACACTCTGGGAATTAGCACATAGAGTATATAAGGGACATCGGGAAATCAACATTTTTGTGCTAGAAGTCCAGTAGCAAGAAGTAGATCTTCATTACACAAATAAATCATAGTTCTAAAACCAATTACTTTTTCTTTTTTTTTTACATTTAAATAAGAACTTGAGTATAACAAAGTACCCTAATTAAAAAAGTAAAAATATACTATTGTGTTAATACACATATATATATATATATATATAATTTTTAATACAAGAGGCATACCTTATCTTTTAGCAATTCAACTCTCTCTTTAAGTTTAGGAACAATAAGATTTTCTGGTAATCCTTTTTCAAACTGTATAATGTACTTCATGTATTTTGCTGTAATTTGATTTATATCTTCAGGCACTAATGTTGCAAACTCATTATGTGTCCAGTCATCCATATGTTTATCCCACGCTTCAATGCTTTCCCATAATAATTGACGTAATTTAACATCATTCATTACTTCGTCCAAAATGTCAAAACGTGTTACTTCAACCTGCAACAAATATAATGCTGATAATCTCCCATATAAATTTTAAAAAACCAAAGTTAACGTTTATATTTAAATTGGTAATCATTTTTTAAATCTGATCTATCAAAAATAATTGAAGATTGTCAAACTGGAAACCAAATGCTTTATTCCCCACTTTTCAATATTTTACCAATTCTATTCAGGTTCTATTATTTTTCTTTTATTGGCAAAATATTATGAAAGCCTTTGATCAAATATTTTGTAGCCAATTTTCCGCTCTCACTCGGATTTATTTATAAAATCACCCAATTTGATTTAGTTATTTAGTAAAAAATAAATAATTCAAATCCACTGGGAACTACACTTAACTTTAAAAGAAATGAGAACAAAATAGATTGTCTAATACTTGTCATTATTTACTCATAAATGAACTAATCACACCATGAAAACGTAATCAATACACCTGTATAGCTATATACTATGATAATGAATCTGTGTTCTTTCTACAAAATAAAATTGGATTTAACTAAGCAATAAACGAGTAAATAAATAAATAAATAATAAATATATATATATATATATATATATATATTGTCAGAATTGATTAATATTATTGAAGGGGGAAATTATGGGTTGAGAATGAGAAAATTATAACAAATATAGAGCATACTGCGTGTAATGGTAGAGCATACCATGTGATTTTGTTGTTAAAAAACATCTATAGTTACAGTATCCTCCGACTAGGAATTTGTTTGGTGTAAGAGGCGTGTCCTCCCTTCTACTTGCTTCCCTGGTCTGACTTATCAGTACAACCCATTCCAATAAAACTAGATACACAAATTACTGCTTGGCTACATTTAATTCCTAAAGATACAACTTCGTGACAGACAGTATCTCCCTTATGTGCCCCAGCCAAGGAGCCCACCAAATAAAAACTATAATGAGAATAAATTAGGATATAACAGGAAGGGATCCTAAATAATAAAATATCAATAGGCACTCGCGATTTTGTTGAGAAGTGCAAGATCACGTAAAAGGGTGGGAGAGACGAGTAGTGGAGGGCTTGAACCAGCGAGCCGGAGTAGAGTCTGTTCAGAGAGCCGTGAGAAGAAGGTTGAACGGCAGACCACTACAGGATGGGACGAGGTCAGTCCATTTTTCGGCCATGTGCTATCTAAATTAATCGGTATGCTTTTCGGCCACTATTAAGGCCTTTATCTAGCCGTTATGTCCTTTTTATAAATTATAGTTCATTACTGTATTTTGTAACAATTCAAAATTTAGCTGAAGTTACTTTTAATGTTAATAATTTGTTAATTTGCTCGACTTTAGGGCGCCAGGTTTGCTTTAGCATACCAATTTAGAAAAAAGAATGAATTTAATTATTTATAAGATCTCTGGGGTCGTAGGCTCTTTTTACAGTGTACTTACAGTGGATTTTGGTTTTAAATGAGAACACTTTGGCTGAAATGTTACAAAGAAAACATTTATTAAACATTCAAAGAAACATCCTACAAATATTATTAACAAAAAAATCATATTATAAATACTAGTTATCTTTTTAGTTTTAATAACAAATTATGAATTTATATTTCTTTTATTTCATTCTTTCAAATTAATTAATTTTATCTTCAAAAATGCTTCTACAAATAAAATTGTTGCAACAGGACTTTAATCTATGAAAATTTTTTAGTAACTTTGTAGCACTAAAAGAAAAATAAAAAGATTCTATTTTCATTATTTAAAAATTTCATTTTACTAGTATCTCTTCTAGTAATAATCTACAAATTTTCTTTAAATAGATAAACATTTACAAAAAATTAATTTAAAACATAATACAGGTTATTAATCAAACAGGTAATATATAGCGTCTATACCACAACGCCGATTTAAATAAAAAAACCTTGTCTGTGTCCAAATGGAAGACTGATGTCCTACAAGTTGAAATTTTACGGCTCGAAGTGGATTCTCCCTCGTCCAGAAGTTGTTTTCTCCAGTTGTTGAGAATATTCATAACTCGCGTACATAAACTATTGTCTTTTATGTTCCCGCGTTATTGTCATTGAAACACGCTCTTTATAGATTTTTTAAACACTTTCGATCTCTATTTGAGACAAAAAATCAAATGTACATTGTTCTAATAGAACCTAGAAACTCTTTCTACGATCTTATCTCTCCAAACACTAGACTTCGACTTTGAAAAACACAACTTGTCCATTTTAAGCGGTTAACTCTAACTCTACAAAACACATCCAGTCCCTTCAAGCTCTGGACTTCAACTGCTGTTGCCATGAGGCAAATTCTTACTTCCGAAAGCGTTCCTTCCGGTTACTGTTCACACATTTTACCACACTGCCGTAAAATACAAATGATTTACTTAACACAACAAACAAACTAAATTACATTAAAATTAAACATAATAATTCATATTGTTGTCTTGAAAATCCATTTTTCTTTTATTAATGACGTTACTAAATTTAAATTATTATTTGAATCTCTTATCTCTTTGGCTTAACCGCGTCTTTTAAATGAGTCTATATTAAAATCTGACTTTTTACACTGTCACAAAACCCCACAAGGTTTGTATTTCAATACAGGTATTGGAATACAAAGCTTTTATATATATATATTTCAAATCGAGAAAAAAATATTAATGGATGTTCAAGACATTTCATTTCAGAAGCTAAGGACCTCATGAAAGAAAATAAGTATCCCTAGTATACTTAATTTAAGAAAGATTCTCTTTTCTTATAAAATAAAAATCTATTTGCTAAAATCCTATTTCATTATTTTAATTTGTTAGCGTTATAATAACTCATTAGTAAAAAAAAATAATACACAAATCAATTAGTGCTAAGCCTTATCTCTATTTATACAATAAAACCCATCATCAGTTTCCTTTCCAACCTTGTTGGCTGAAACTTTCCATCAACATTTTTTGTTGACAGGATCCCGTCACTCAAAGCTTATCTCCCAGACAGCCGTCTGTATATTTTCCTGCCATCTAGCATTTCCTTTCCCACACTTTATTTTTCTGCCAAGACGAAATTTCTACATCTTTTATAAAAGTCTACACCCATCTTTCACTATCAATCTGAATCATTTTTCAACTAAACGCAATTAAAATTTTAAAACTTCTCATTATTAATTAACATTTTTACGAAACTATTTACTTATTACTCAAAATTACTTCAATTCACCTTAAAATTTTTCAATACAGACTTTACATTATTATTTATTTTAGTTTAAATCCAATAATTATTTATTCTTTATCAAATTCTTAATTACTCTTTGTCTCGCTGGGATAACATGTTAGCTACTGATTTTACAATTACAAAAAACTCTTTTCTTCAACTAAAATTCAAAATATAACATCATTATTACAAAAAAAATATAAATTTACTTACAAAGCTCATCTATTTATTTCAAAATTACCTCTTTACAATTGTATTGTCTCTCAGTATCCTATCTTAAAATTATTTCCATCTTATCTTTCATATTTTAATAATCTAAGTTGCATTAATCCCCAAACAAAATTCTTCATAATAAAAAAAAACTCCTTATTATTTACCCATATATTATTTCATAAATAATCTCCTTATTTCAACGTAGCTTCCTTCAAAAATCATAATAATCGCCGTATTTCGTAGACTTCCTTAAATCTCCTCTTGTTTCATTAAAATCGTCGCATATTTCCTTTATTTCATTAAAATCGTCGCATATTTCCTTTATTTCATCGTAGTATTCAAAAAACCTCTTAAAAACTAAAAAATTACCATTAATGCAACCTAACTACCTTCTTTATAAAAGTTTCTTAACAGAACAACTTCATTTTAAATACCACTTTACTCAACAATTCTGTAAAGTCATCATCTTCATATAAAACTCAAAAAATCTCTCATTTAAACTACTTCATATTAAAATCTTCTTAATCTTCTATTACATGTATACAAAAACTTCAAAAAATAATAAAATTTACATTGCTTTCCCAGCTAACACTGTATTTCATCAAAATCTTTAGACATCTTTATCAAATAACTTCTCACTATCATCTATTGCTATTCAAACATTATTTATTAAAAATCATTAATTATTTATTTCATTCATAAATCTCATCAAAATCTCTCTTATTATCATTATTTTACTACTTTTTCATTAAAACCAAAACTTAACCTCAAACTATTTATTATTTAAAATCAAAAAACATAAAAAAAAACTTTATTATTATCTGTCTTGGCAAAACTCACATAGATTCTCAAACTTTTTCACCAATTAATTTTCTCAAACCATTAGTCACTTAAAACTAACAATCTTATGATATCAAATTACTATTAAATAATCCTTAACATTTATAAACATCAAACATACAACTTATCTTTTTTACAATTCAACATCTAATTACCTTTTCTAATCACCTAATCAACATTTTTACAATTTTACAGAACTTTCCGTTTCATTTCATAAAAACTCTCCTTTTGTCACGTCCGGTTTATTTCTAGGCTTTGTTTCTTAACAAACCCCCTCCTTTCACCATGTAAGCATTGTCCTATTGTCCCTTGACGACTTCCCTCAACATCTGTTTCTACTTGTTATAATAGACCCAAAAAAAAACTTTTCCTATATCTATGAAAGTTTATGACACTTACAAACATAAGTCATTGTTTATGTTTTTTGCCCAAAATTACATGTGACAGAACTTTAAACAACTACGTTGGATTTTTTGATAAGTTTTCCAATTAACTCTAAATCACTACCTTCTAGAAATGATATCTTAGGCCTTGATCATATCACTTCTCGAACATAGCTACATCCTGCCTCGAAAGACAGTTCGCCTACCAAACTTTATATTTTACAATATAATCAAGAACTCTAGGTTCTCTCTTGAACTTTTTCTACTAAATTTCTGTATTTCTCAACACAAAATAAGAACTCTTTGTTCTTTAAACCTCTCAAAATTGTCAAAGTTTTAACTATATTTCATTTACACGAGTCGTATGACAATTTTTTGTTTTTGTTTTTTGTTTTTTCTTATTTTATTTTTCAAAACTCGACCGGGATTTATTATCGTAACAGTAATTGAATTATACTCCTCTATTCTGACAATAAAGCCCTGTCGAACGTCGATTAATAAAACCCTCCAACGTTCCATTTTTATTTTGTTTTTTATTTATACCTTTTTTATTTGATTTTTTTATGAATTTTCTGTTTATTTTATGCATATGACCTCCTACTTTCCCCACTACAGTCCTTCTGACCGCCTACTTTTTACCGTGCATACTTCAAATTGCTCTTTGGACTCTTACACAAAGTAACATGTTGTGACGTTGAAATGTGCAATGGTTGAATGCAATATCTCTACTAAATTCAAGATAAAGCCCAAAACACATCCCTATTCCACAACACGCCCTCCATGTAGTCCCAGAATGCCTTATTCTTGCGAATAAAACATTCTATTATTACTACATAAACTCCTACCTCCTCCCAATCCTTCTGATGGTCTAATATTTTACATGTGTCCTTCTGATCACACTCTAGACACTTACATTGAATTATGCATTATGATCTTCAGATGTGAGATGGTTGAAATGCAAAATTCCTACTTTGTTCAGAATAAAGCCCCAATCACACCTTTCAACCATAACACACCTTCAATGCTGTCTACATGCTTTATTCCTAAGAATAAAACATGTTTTCTACTTACATAAACTCCTACCTCCTCCCTAATGTTCATGTATTCCCTAAATGCATTTACACGAAGAAAATTTTAAAATTCATAAAAAATTTCATTCAAATCGTATCATCCGAAGTTGAAATAATGTTTATTTTACCAATCTTATTACTAGCATCATCGATTTTCTGTTTATGTATTCCTTTCTAGATGTTATTATTCAAATTCAAAAAGAAATTTTATTTTTAAAAACTTATTCTAAGTTCTTTCCTTAGAAATTTACTTTTAATTCTATTAAAGTTATTTATGTAATCTACTTTTGTTCTTATTTACTTTATTTAAAACCAATTATCCTCTATTTAAATACTCTTTATTTGAAAACGCAAGTTAATTTCCGATTATAAGTCAAAAGTTTTTTATTTTCAGAACAGCAATTTCGTAACACGCTGTATTTCAGTCTCAATGTCATGCAAAGAACTTATACCTGACTAAGGAATAAACAATTTCCCCTTTGTATATAGAGACGCAATTCTTTATCTGTTTACTACTGATAAGAAGTGAACCTTTTGGTTCCAATACGGTCTATAGATGAATCTCAACTCTCGTCACATTTTATTGAATAATTTTATTGAATCCACCTACTTAATATTGAATATTATTTCTTCAACGTTACTCTGAATCCTTGCTTCGAACTAACTATCTTATCTATGTCACGTAAAATCAATATTTATTCCTTTCATAAACATACAGAGTTATTTACTAACAATCTTGCAGCTCCAATGATCCTCTCATCTAACATTTTCAAATATTCTAGTTTGCCTTAAAAGTTTTCTTATATTACACAATTTATTTTTTAAAATGTTCTATTTTCTAATCAAATTATTTATTTAACATTAAAATTTATTATTATCAATTCTTTAATTATCTATGAAATATATTTCCTTAATTGAGTGACATTGTATGTCCCTTTAATTACTTCAGAGTCTATTGTACTAATTACATATGCATTTTCCAATTTAATTTTTAAAACTTTAAACGGACCTTGATACAATAAGAAAAATTTCTTTATTTCTCTTCTCAAATTTGATGACAGATAGTGATTTTTAACCAAAACTAAATCTCCTATCTCAAATTTTGTTGGTTTTAGTTTTTTATCATGATATTTTTTCCGCTGATTTGCTTTTAACTTCAAACGTCTTCTCGCTAAAACTATTTTTTCTTCAAAATCTATTATTTTTCCCGGAGGAAATTTGCATAGTTGGTTATAAATGCGCGGACACTCCTTTTTAAACATAATTTCATACGGACTATCATTGATGGATTCGTGTATGGATTGATTCATACAATTTTCTATAAATTTTACATAAAGTGGCCATTTTGTGTGTCTATTGTGTACATAAGTTCTAAACATTCGACCTAGTTCTCTCATGCAACGCTCACTGGGATTCGACTGAGGATGATATACTGATGTGTGCCTAACTTGAATATTATTATTTATTAATTTTTCTTTCCAAATTCGTGATTGAAACTGACTACCGTGGTCACTTAAAATTATTTTTGGTTTCCCTATTTCCTTCACATATTCATTGATTATTTTATTTGCTAAAACTGTCCCAATTGCTCTCTTTATAGTGTATAATTTTATAAATTTCGAAAAAACATCCAGTACTACAAATATATATTTAACCCCACCAATTCCCGTAGGTAGCTCTCCAAATAAATCCACTGCTACTAAATCTAATACATTTTCGGGTAAGATGTTCACCATTAATCCTTCATTTTTTATATTTGATACTTTAGTTTTTTGACATAAATCGCATGGCCTAATTTGTAATTTTATTTGTTTTTCTAAATTTGGGAATTCGTATAGTCCTTTTAATATTTTATAACACTTTCCTGCACCAATATGTCCGTATCTTTCATGACAATCATTAATTACAATTTCTATTAAAGATTTTGTTAAACAAATTTTGTGAATTCCATTTTTCTTTGACTTTTTAAATAAAACATCATTATAGATAACATAACATTCTCTTAACTTATTAAATTTAACAGATTGGTCTTCTAATAATTTAAGAATTCTTATACAATATTCATCTTGACTTTGTTCCAAATTTAAACGTTTAAAGGCATTTCTTAAAATTCTATCTTGTTTTGCTAAATTTTTATCAATTTGTGTTTGAAAAATTTTAATTAAATGTTCATCTCCTGCCTTGATGACTTCATTGTGATCCGTTCGCGAAATAACATCTGCTACAATATTTTCCTTCCCTGGACAATACTCAATTTCTAAGTTATACTCCTGTAAAAACAATATCCATCTCAGAAGTCTACCATGTGTTAATTTACAGTTCTTTAAAAAGGTCAAAGCTTTGTGGTCAGAACGTATAGTCGTTTTATTTCCTAACACATAATTTCTAAACTTTTTACATGCGAAGACTATACTCAACAATTCTTTCTCTGTAACCGTGTAATTAACCTCACTATTTTGTAAAGTTCTGCTTGCGAAAGCAATGACCAGATGTTCATTATTTATGTCTACTTGATACAATACTGCTGCTAAAGCTTTATCCGAAGCATCTGTGTTTAAATAGAAGGGCTCTTGGAAATTAGGGTGTTGTAAAATTATCGTTTCTAAGAAAACCTGTTTTATTTTTTCAAATGTACTTCTATCTTCCTCTGTCCAATTCCAAATTTTGTTACTATTCCCTAAAAGATGTGTGAATTTACTAGTTAACTCTGCATAATTTTGTTGAAACTTCCTGTAATAATTACATAAGCCTAAAAAACTTTGTAATTGTTTGATATTTTTTGGTGTGGGAAAATCTTGTATTATTTTAATTTTTTCTTGATCTGGCTCTATTCCTATATCTGATATATTGTATCCTAAAAACTTTATACCTTTTTTGCAAAAAACAGACTTTTTTATTTTAATAGTTACATTGTATGTTCTAAGTCTTTCAAATAACTTTCGCAAATGTCTCATATGCTCTTCAAACGATTTTGACGCTATACATACATCATCTACATAAACTGTTGTGAATTCCAAAACTTCAGGCCCTAATACCATACTTAATCCTTTTTTAAATAATGAAGTACTAACATTTAAACCAAAAGGGAGTCTTTTGAACTGTAAATTTCTACCATTGAATACAAAAGCAACATATTGCCTAGATTGTTCATCTAATTCTATCTGCCAAAATCCACTAACCAAATCTATACTAGAAATATATTTAACTCCTTCAAACCTTTGCAATATATCATCTATCTGTTCAGGTGCTTCTCGATCTGGTATTATTATTTGATTTGCTTGCCTAGCATCTAAACATAGTCTTATGGACGAATCTTTCTTAATTACACATACTAATGGGTTCGAAAATGGGCTATTTGAATCTTCTATTATATCATTGTCAATCATTTTTTGAATTTCCTTAGCTACAGCTTCCTTTTTTGAATGTGGTATTGCATAAGATTTATTTATAAATTTACTATCTTCCTTTACATTTAATTTAGCTTTATAATTTAACATTTTTCCTGGCTGATCCGAAAATACTTCTTTAAAATCATTTAATACAGTTTTTAATTCTCGTTTTTCACTATCTAAATTTAAGTTACATTCTTCTAAAATTTTCTCTACAATTTGTGTCCATTCTACATCTTCATAGTTATTTTCATAATATTTTGAATCAAAATCTTGAAAAAAGTTGGTAGCTACATCATTAATTTGCAATTCTTCATAATCAAAATCTGTCTCATCATAACAATTTATTTCTGCTTTAGTCCTACACAATTTTAATCTATAACATTCTACTTGCGAAATTTGTTTTCTAAACTTTGTTTGAATTATTTTATCCTCTACATTAAATTTAATCTTTTCTTCATCAAAATCAATTTGAGCTTTCTTTTGTTTTAAAAAATCACATCCTATGATCATTTCAATATTTAGACCTCTAACAATTAAAAAATTTACTGCAACTACATCTTTTCCAATTTCTACATCTATAAAAGCTTGTTTTGTATTCCTCTTGCTACGTACACCTGTTACTCCTACAATTGTTAAGTTACATACTGGTAATTCCAAAATTTTATCATTATTTATAATTAGCTTCTTATAAATTTCTTCATTCATAACTGTAATTTCAGAACCTGTATCTATTAAACATTTAAATTCTTCTTTATTAATTTTCACATCAATTTCAATTAACTCTCCTTTTATAGGCTGTATGCTTAGATTATTATAATTTTCTTCATTTAACAATTCTTCTCTAATGTCTACATCAATGTTACTATTATTTTTTGTTATTATAGATGAAATTGTATTTTTGGAATTTACTATTTTAGGCCTATTTTGATTTTTAGACAACAAAGCTTGGGCCCTATTCACTGTTGTCCATTTTGGTTTCCCTGTGGTCTATTACCATTTCCCTTGTTTCCCTGATCATATCTTTTCTGTTGGAAATTTGGCCTAAACCCTTGATTCATGCCATTACCATTTGCCCTATTAAAATTTTGTTGATTTGTCAACATAGGCCTATTACTGTTATTTTGCATATTAGGTGGTGGAAATCTAGTAAAATTATTAGGTCCCCTAAACCTATTCTCTCCCCTTGTCTCTTGAAAATGGGGTGGTGCCCTAAATCGAAATCCTTCCTGTCCTAATTGCTGTGGTTGAAAATTTTTATACATGGGTCTGTCCATATTCATCCTATTGTCCCCCTGTCTTGTCCTATCTGGTCCTAATAACTTTTGACTTTCTTGCCAACTTAAGATTAACTTTTCTAGGTCATTAACATTTTTAGGCCTAGCTGCTAACATCATTAACTCTAGTTTTTCAGGCATTTTCCTACTTATATGTCTTACAAATGTATCCATAGACATGGGCGGATCTAAAAATTGTGTCTTATTATATAAGCTCATCACATATCTAAATACTTCTTCCATTGGTCCCCTAAAATAGCTTCCTACCAATAATTTAGTTTTCAATTGTTCCTGTTTCTCCTCAGACCAAAACCTATCTAGAAATGCTACCCTAAACTCTTCCAAACTACCCCACTCATTTTTGTGTGCTTCAAACCATAACTCTGCTTCACCTTTAAAATATTTTCTCAAACAACCTAACTTTATTTTCCATTGTCCCCCATTTATTTTGTTAAATGTCTCTATAGCTTCTATAAATACTTTTGGATGTGGTTCTAACCTTTCATTTTGAAACTCTGGGATTATAGTCTCATTAATTATGTTCGCACTTGTATAAGTACCCTGACTTATGCTACCCTGCTCTACAAAATTCTCCCTTATTTTTTTCATAAACTCTCCTTCGAATTTTAAATTTAGGCTATTAATCTGGTCCTCTACATTGTTTTTTAACTCTAAAATTTCTTGTTTTTCTAGATTCTTCTGTTTTCCTACTTCTAAGTCTAACAAAGTTATTTTTTCGTCTGTCTTCCCTAACTGCATCTCAAACTTATCTACTCTATTGTTTACATCACTCTTAACCTCTAAAATTTCTTTACAAATTTTGTTTTCAACAACCTTTAGATCATTTTTAGCTTCTATTTGATTACTTGACAACTTTACTTCTGTTTCAGATTTAACATTACCAATTTCCTTAACTATACTACATATTTTATCAGACATATCTATTTCAACTTTAACAATTTTTTCATCAAAATTATTTTCTATATCTAACCTAGTTTGCTTAATTTCTTGTCTTAGGCCCTGTTCTACATTTACATAACCTTCTTTAAATTCAGCCTTAGTTTCTTCAAATTTTTTATACATTTCTTCTTTTAAATCTAAATTATCTTGTCTTAGTTCTAATTTACTCTGTTTCAAATCATTGTCTATTTTATCCAGTTTAACATTATTTTGTTCAAGTCTAATATTAAAAACCTCCAGTTTAGCATTGATTTCTATCTTGTTTTGATCAAACTTGTTACTTATTTCTTTTAATTCTAAACTACCTTGATCAATTTTATTGTTTAAAACTACATTATTTTGTTTTGTTTCTAAGCTATTTTGTTCAAACCTTAAGCTATTTTGTTCCATTTTTTCCATCATTACTTTTAACATACTCTTAATCTCTAAATCCTGATCATTATTTTCCACACTCTTATCTAACCTAACCTGCTCAACTATCCTAACCTGCTCAATTACCCTAACCTCTTCAGCTCTTAATTCCCTATCTGAATTTTCCTTTACAGTTTCTACCCCTGGTGTTTCTACTAATTTTTTATTTATCTCTTCACACTGTTGTTTACTATTTAGAATCCTATCACTATCAAACCCATTAAAATCCGAACCTGAACTACTATTCGCGTTCACACTTGAACGTCTACTATTACTATTACTACTTATTTCTTGATCTAAAAAATTTTGTGCAAATTGTTCATTTGTTTGCTCATTACTTTGCGATTCCTTCTGTAAATTATCAAAAATATCCCCCGTAAATTCCAATGGCTCTATATTATTTAAAGAATTTTGATTTCCTAACCCTACCTGTTCATCACTATTATTAACATTTACAATTTCTGACTCCATTTTTACCTTACTATATTTAACACAAAAATTTTAAAAAAGAATCTTTCTTATTTTATTTAGAGAGTCCTTACCTTGATTAAATGTTCGCATTACCAAAATCACTGTTTATTTCGACTAAAAAGGCCCACAGTTGCGGCGACATTTGTAACAATTCAAAAATTAGCTGAAGTTACTTTTAATGTTAATAATTTGTTAATTTGCTCGACTTTAGGGCGCCAGGTTTGCTTTAGCATACCAATTTAGAAAAAAGAATGAATTTAATTATTTATAAGATCTCTGGGGTCGTAGGCTCTTTTTACAGTGTACTTACAGTGGATTTTGGTTTTAAATGAGAACACTTTGGCTGAAATGTTACAAAGAAAACATTTATTAAACATTCAAAGAAACATCCTACAAATATTATTAACAAAAAAATCATATTATAAATACTAGTTATCTTTTTAGTTTTAATAACAAATTATGAATTTATATTTCTTTTATTTCATTCTTTCAAATTAATTAATTTTATCTTCAAAAATGCTTCTACAAATAAAATTGTTGCAACAGGACTTTAATCTATGAAAATTTTTTAGTAACTTTGTAGCACTAAAAGAAAAATAAAAAGATTCTATTTTCATTATTTAAAAATTTCATTTTACTAGTATCTCTTCTAGTAATAATCTACAAATTTTCTTTAAATAGATAAACATTTACAAAAAATTAATTTAAAACATAATACAGGTTATTAATCAAACAGGTAATATATAGCGTCTATACCACAACGCCGATTTAAATAAAAAAACCTTGTCTGTGTCCAAATGGAAGACTGATGTCCTACAAGTTGAAATTTTACGGCTCGAAGTGGATTCTCCCTCGTCCAGAAGTTGTTTTCTCCAGTTGTTGAGAATATTCATAACTCGCGTACATAAACTATTGTCTTTTATGTTCCCGCGTTATTGTCATTGAAACACGCTCTTTATAGATTTTTTAAACACTTTCGATCTCTATTTGAGACAAAAAATCAAATGTACATTGTTCTAATAGAACCTAGAAACTCTTTCTACGATCTTATCTCTCCAAACACTAGACTTCGACTTTGAAAAACACAACTTGTCCATTTTAAGCGGTTAACTCTAACTCTACAAAACACATCCAGTCCCTTCAAGCTCTGGACTTCAACTGCTGTTGCCATGAGGCAAATTCTTACTTCCGAAAGCGTTCCTTCCGGTTACTGTTCACACATTTTACCACACTGCCGTAAAATACAAATGATTTACTTAACACAACAAACAAACTAAATTACATTAAAATTAAACATAATAATTCATATTGTTGTCTTGAAAATCCATTTTTCTTTTATTAATGACGTTACTAAATTTAAATTATTATTTGAATCTCTTATCTCTTTGGCTTAACCGCGTCTTTTAAATGAGTCTATATTAAAATCTGACTTTTTACACTGTCACAATTTTTCTAATTTGGCGCTATAATAAAGGATAACATTTAATTTAACTTGCTTTGCGTGCGTCTATTAGCGTCCTAACCCGAGTCCTTGGCCCATCCTGACGAGATTCAGCTAGAGTGTACGCGGTCTCCAGCCAGCTAGAGCTTCCAGCTGGTCAAAAGAAGTGAGGGACGGACACAAGTGGTGTCAGAAGTGGGATCCGACCGTCTCTGTTTCCTTATTGGGAGAGGACATCGAACGCAACTCAGGTAAGAAATTACAATATTTATTTGAATTTTAAGTATAAATTAACGCTCTAAATTATGTATTAAAAAAAAATAAACGAAAAAAGAATTTAGATTCTTCTATTTTTAAATTAAATACATTTCACTGACTTTGTCTCCTATGTACAAAATTTTGTGTCTGAGTTTACAGGATTTTCCAAACAGTTTAGGGATTAGAGATCCTTCATAAGGGGAAAGGCACATCAAGGAAATCTTTTTTGCTAAAAAAAAGAAAGAAAAAAAAATTCCATGATTCAGGACAAATACCTGAAGCTTGAAAAACTCAAAACCCATTAGGCAAGAATTTAAGTATTAATTTGAAAGTATTATGTAGTTATGCTGGCAACCAATTAGGGTTTTAGCGCCTAAGACTTGACTGAATATTTTAATGTAAATATATTAAAATAAAGCAAAATGGCGGCTAATTTTAGGATCTTTTGGTTTTGCCTACTTGCACACAATATTTATTTATAAAAACTAAATACCAACAAAATATAAAGTCGTGTAAAAAATAAGTTTATGTAATGATAAACTGTAAAACGTTTTTACATAATGAAAGTAATGAAAAAAATATTCAAAACGAGGAAAATTTATATTTCTCGGCTAAATGATAACTTCCTGCAAAAAAGTTGTAGATATTATTTTGTTGATAGATTTTTTTTTACTATTAGATGTAATACCAAAAAAGGTTAATTCGAGTGAAAAATTTATTATAATAGAAATCGTGTTGAATAGAGGGTAACGGAACGTAAGTCAAAAACATGACTTATGGCTCTCAAGGTTAAAATAAAGCAAATTCATAATAGAATAGATTTCCAAACACAAATAAATAACAATGTATAGATTTTAAGAAGATTTAGTCATAAGAAATTTAATAAATTGTGTGTGTTGTAAAATGATGAGATTGGACAAATTGTGAATTGCGTAGTATTTGAATAAAGACTAGATGAAATGTAGACGAGAAAAATATCGCTTACGCGGTGAGAATTGGAACATAGCCAATACCGGATATTAAAAATTCACCATGCGTTTTCGTCAGTCTTAGAGAGAGGTCTGATGTGGCAGGACGTGTTTTCAATACAGAGAAACTTTTACAAAAATGTAGATTAAATGTTAATAAGAGTCTTAGTTTGGGACCTGTGAAGGTCAGACCTATAATAATGGGTATAAAGGTGATTTAATAAAAAAATGTAAAGTGTTAAATTCCCAGTCTTAAGGCGGAAGTTAGTGGAGGAAGATGTGTTTTTAGTAAAAGTAGTAAGTCAGAGTTGGACAAAGAAAAAATGTAGTATAAAGTTTGATTGGATTTTGAAGTGTAAAGATAGGAACTTGTACCGAGCTAATCTAACTGCAGTGTAAATTGAACAGTATAGTAGAGTGTGTTTAATGATATTAGAAGGATTAGAGTGGACAGAGTTTAAAACGAGTAACGTGTTACACGTAAAGACAATTACGGCGTCTCGTATTAAAACGGTTGAATGATGAGCAGTAATAAAGTGTAAAAGATGAACTAATAATGTTGTTAAACATTTTTTAACACGAACACTTATAAGAGTGATTGAGGTGGGATCTATGGACATCGTCTTCACGGACAGAAAAAAGAACTTTCGGCAACTGCCATCTTATATGCACCACAACTGTGTAATGTAATAACGGACTGGTAAAATGTGTTATATAACACAATAAAATTAATCTATGTATGATATAAAATGTAATATGTTTCATGTTTCTAATCATAACTTCATGTTCTTTGATAATTTGATATTTAAACAAATATATTTTCTATATGAATAAACAGTAGATGTCGATTGACATATTTCTTTTTAGATAAAGTAAATTCAATATTAAGTAACAGATATTTCAATCTGTTTTATTTTTTAAATATTTTTTTTTAGTTGCAACATAAAGTTAAATTCAAGTTTTCTAAAACAGCCCTTCTTCTAAGGTAATAAAAAATAAATAAAAAAAAGTTAATTTGAATAGGATGTTAGTCTTAGTTGATTTATTTGATATTTTTGTGATAATAAATGTCATGTACTAATTTCACTTAAAAAAGATTTTGTTTTTAATAAATTAACATAATTCAATATTATTTTGGTTTAGGCTAAATTTGGATGTTGTAGATAATTATCAATTGGGCCGACACTATATTTGATACTTTAGATATGGTAAAATACTTTTAATTTATGGACATATATCAGGCATTTTTTCAGCAACCAATAGTTCCAGAACACAGATCATATATAGTATTTGTAACTGATAAGGGTCTTTATCAGTATACAAGGTTGCCCATGGGGATGGGTAATTCATCCAATTATTTTCAATGCAGTATAAATTGATTGTTTTCAGGTTTATTATATCAGGTTATGATTGTATATGTGGATTACTTGGTGGTATACGGTGATACATTTAGGGACCAATTACCATCTATAGAGAAGGTTTTCAAAGATTAGATGCAGCAAAGTTGCAATTTAAAATGTTAAAATATCATCTTTTTAATCAAAATATATATGTCCTTGGACACAATATTTCTTAGGAAGGGTACAAATTTCCCTAGATAAAAATTTGAAAGCAATCACAGAATTTCCCACTCCTATAAAAATGAATTGGTGGCATCATCCCACTCCTACGTTCTTGGGGGCAGCATTGTATTATCGGAAGTTTATACACAGATTTAATGACATTGCTTTGGTGGATCTGACAAAAAAGAAAAATTCTGTCAAGAGGAATTTCAGATGGTTAGCGTAGCACAAGGTGGCATTTTGGCAGTTGAAGGATGTTTTGACTAGACCACCAGCCACAGCTAATTTTAATGAGGATAGGGAAATCATTCTATCTTGTGATACTAGTCGAGATGGGATAGAGGACATCTATCTCACTACCAACAAGAAGATGGTATAAGACCAGTGGCTTATGCTAGAAGGAAGCTGCGGGTTACTGAAGGTAGATGGAGTGTGTGTGTATATATATATATATATATATATATATATAGAGTTGCTGAGTGTGGTATATATTGTGCATTATTTTCAACCTTTTCTGTATGGGCAACGATTTATGATTTTTAATGATTACGCCAGCTTATAGTATTATAAGAATGTTAAATTTTGAGTTCATTATACATACAAAGAAATTAAACATAAGCCAGGTTCGAAGATGAGGGTGTTTGACAGTTTAAGTCATTACCCTGATAACTTACAAGTATGACAGTTGGAAGCCGAAGGGGAATTTAATATATATACAATTAAGACAATTAATTTCAAGGAATCATAATTGGTAGATAACTATTATTTAGTATCAGACATGCTTTCCAAAGTCGTTAACTTTAGATGTTCTACAAGCTTTCCATGATTCGTTTGTAAGAGGAGGTCATGCCAGAATAGAAAAAACTATGTCGAAAATATGGAAAAAAATATTACTGGTCTAGTATGACAGTGAATGTAGTTCAATACGAGAAGAAATGCCATACATTTCAAATAATGAAAACGGAGATACAGAAACCTGTGGGTTTATTAAAACCTCTGCAAATCCATACGAAACCTTTTACCTAACAAAAAACATAGTAGAAGCAGGATGGTTTTGTTTATTACGTAGCAAACTTCCCAATATTCTCAATCGATAATTATACTTTTTTTTCAATATTTTTTTTTTCGTGTCTAAGTAAGGCAAGAATTTTTTAAATAATTTTTTTTTTACTAGATCTAAATAGAAATCCTTTAATTTAAACCAATACATAAATCACCACCCGCAGATTCCAAATGATTTGTTTCTAATGAAATATAAAAATGCTAACACTAACAATCATAACTTAATATTTTAATCTATTTTTTAGTAAAGCTTCTGCCTGCTTATAATTATTATCTCTCTTCACTTTTTACCCACGATCGCTGCTTAACATGGGTTATTCGGTTCCTGGATGACACACCTTATTTAAATTTTTATTGTGTACCTTCTTACAATAGTTCAAGGTTAAATTATTTTAGTTATTGTTGCTTCGTGATGTGGTTTCATTAGTTTTGGCTCCACAGTGACCAATTTGACAATAATAACTTGACATTTTGTAACTTTTAAAAATGAGGTGAAGTTATTTATTTATTGTTATTAATTTATTAATTTATTAATTTGCTCGACTTAAGGGCGCCAGATGTTTTAACATCAATTTTGAAAAAGGAAAAGAAGTTAATTTTCGTTATTAACAAAAAAATCTCTAGGGTCGCAGGCTCTTTTTACGGTGTACTTACAGTGAATTTGGTATTGCAATGAAAACACTTTGGCTGAAATGTTAACAAAAAACATTTATTAAATAGTAGAAAGAAAAAACACATTAACATAAATCATATAAATCACTTATGTTATATATCAGATGTCGTTATTTCCTTTTAAGAAGGTTTTAATTTTAAGCAAAGATCTTGAATTTACTTTTTTAAGTTGCAACTGAAGAATTATTTATAGAGCTTAACAGATTGAATTTATCTGTTCTCTAATATTGAATCTACATTACTTTAAAAGGAAAATTATGTCAATCGTTATCTATTATTCTTTTGCATAAAAATAAAAAAACATAATTATTTGTAAATTTTAAATTTACAAAAACCAAAAAATCAAATCTAATAAATTCTATACAAATAACAATTTGAAATTTAAATATTAAATAATACAGAGTTACCAGTCCGTTGTCTTAAAACATATCACTCCATTTCTTTGTCCAAACCACATGGCTTTCTTACGATGGTGTTCCTGGAGAGCAACGTTCCTCAAAGTCATTTTATTTGTATAGTTTAACTATTCTAAGTTTATTGTTAATTATATGTCCAATAATAGTTCGTATTAAAGTTTATCTTCCACTTAAACACCTCTGTAACTTAGTTCATAACCCGAACTCACGATTCAAACTGTCCAACCATCTCGACCACGTACTAAAATATATTTTCCTTTGCACATTTTACAAAGTTCATATTTACATAACATCTGGTCTAACCGAACGCTCTTACTAGTCTCTGAGATACTATTGTTCATTCAAACACTCCAAACTAGACTTAGAAAACACATCTTTTATCATCTCCACGTTTATTACATTAACTCTCAAAATACGACCGTTCAGTTCAACACTCCCAACTGGACTGACTATTTGCCATGAGGCCAAAATCCTACATTAAGAGGCGTTACTTCCGTTGCTGTTCGCACTTTATAACACACTCCCGTAAAACACAAATAATTTACATATCATAACAATTAAACTAAATTATATTAAAATTAAACATGGTAATTTATACTGTTGTCTTGAAAATCCATTTTGTTCCTATAAATGAATTTACTAAATACAATTCATGATCCAGACATCCTGTCTCAGTTCATGCACCCGCGGATTTTAAACCTATTATAAATTTTGATTTTTCACATTATTACAATATACCACAACATGAATTATAAAATTTCTTAATTTTCTTGATATTTAAACATAACACAAATAAATTCAATTATTCTTTGAGTTATAATTTTGAAATCTGTTATTTTTTACTTGGCTTGTTGTTTTAATAAAATTATTAAAACGGTAACAATTTGGTTTTCATATGTCTCTAGTGATGCTGGTTGTCAGATTTGAAGCTGATTAGCCCAGCTATCACTAGGGCAGCTTACTTCCTTTCTCATGATAACATGTTTTTATCTCATGAGAATTGTGACTAAAATAATTTAAAATATCATTTTCAATTCACATTCTAAATTAATTATGACCATTTTTATTTCATTTTATTTAATCGGTTCATGTTATATCAAGCTTTCATTGCAGTTTTATAATATCAGTTTTAAGGCCTTCCCTTAAAAACAAAACCTGCTTGGAAAACCGTGTTGAGTTACGAAAATCAAGCCAGGCTCGTAAAAATGTATCAGCTCGAAAAATTGAACAGAGCTCAAAGAAATGAGTCTAAGAAAATCAACCCAGGCTCGAACAATCGAGGGCTTAATAATTTTAGAGTCTTTATCCGAAACTTAAGTTCACAAAGATTTCCAGGGCTTGCATATCCCTACTATTAGTCTAACCCTACTTCAGTAATGTCGTTATAAGTTGTAATATTTGAAAAAGACAAGTGGTGCATCACTCAGGTAACTTACTTGCTTTCTACAATAACTTCCTATTTCCTGATCACTTCCTATGATCTATACTTGTGAACATAAACCTGTTTCTATCTCACGTAAATTGCTCCATTTGGTTAATATTCAATTGAAGAAAAAAACTACATTTTTTCCCATTTATAAGTTCCCATTATTGAGTTTTCATTGTAGTATTATTCTATCAGTATGAGCCTTGCTCAAAAATCATACCATACTCATAAAATATAGCTGTGATCGAAAAAGTATCAGGTTCATAAAATCAAGCCGATATTTAGGCTCAGGATCAGCTTAAAAATTTCTGGTGTTTGCACATTCAGAAGAAACTGGATTAACCGCCTGTCTTGGGACCATACTGATGACGGTCAAAAGAATAGACGGACAACAGTATTACTTTTCCATCATTGTTATCCTCCAATTGTTTTCTTCCGTAGTTTCAATGTTTTCTGGCTCAGACCGCAATTTATTCCAACCTCTTTGTAATGTTATCTCGGAAACCTTGTTCCAAGCTTCAGTCACATTGAAAATTGCATTTTTAATTGTAAAAGATTTCCAGAAATCTTTCACATTTAACACACCATCAGTGAAAACAAGCTTTTGCATGAAAAACCTTTTGGGTATCGGTGTTTCTTGCTCCTATTATGCCCTGGTCCATAGGTTAAATCAGTGCAGTCATATTAGCTGGCAGAAAATAAGAAGTGATTTTTCCATCATCACTCTTCAGTTCACAGAGTAGATGTGTAGGTGCATTGTTCGTAAGTAACATGGCTTCTTGTGGTAATTTCCTTGATGCTAAGTACGATTTTATACTGGGTACAAAAGTTTTATCAAACCAGTCCTGAAGTATAATCTGACTCATCCAGGCACTTTTCTGTGAATAATATGTTACAGGTAAGGCATTTGGATTTAAATGTTTAAAAGCACAAGGCTTTTTGATTTGCCAATAACAAGCGGAGGAAATCAATGTGTTCCACTTGCATTCCCACAAACCATAACTGTAATACAGTCCATTTGCATTTTAAATCCAGAGCAGATTTTTCTATTAAAGTGGCAAAAGTTTTTTCACGTAGGGCTTTCCAATTAAGGCCTGTTTCATCACAATTATTAACCTGCTCTTTTAACAATTATCATTTGTTTATCTCTTTTTTTAAACTTATCTCTGAACTCTGTTATTACTATCGGCACTTAGTTTCTCACCTGTTCCAACTGTTGGATACCATGTCAGCACTTCAATTTATCTAGCCATCCTATGCTCATATTGAAAGGTGGATCCCCATCAAGCTCTTATTAAAGTTAATGGTCTTAGTAATAATTATAATAGTCCATAACGGGGGAATCCCCTGACTGCAAGTTTAAATAAACCATTGATACACTAGTGAATCAAGTTGTGGTGGTTTGATCATTTTCCTTGCCTTTACATCACCATCACTACTATGCATTTTAGACACCTGACTCCCAATTTTGTCTGCATCTCATTTAATGTCATTTATGGTTGTCCACCCAATACCACATAAAATGGGCGCTATACTACTAGCACTTTCACCCTTACACAAACCTTTTATAATTTCTTGTTTTTGTGAAAGGTCCACATTTTGATACGACATTCATAAGCTTGTGTACGAAACACTCCAACTAAACACTTGACTAGCAGATCAGTTACGAGAAGCTAGACACAACACAACTAACCAAACTGACCAATGACAGGATTTCCAAAGCGGAGAAAGAGAGCATGTTGAGTAATCGGTTTTAGAATGTGGGGAGGGTCTTTTCCCATCCGCCCTTGCCACAATTGCTATGTTTTCACTTCCTTCACATATCATACATTCAGTAGACAGTAAAGTTTTTTTTTTTTTGAGGCTACTTTTTATAACATTTACTTACGAGTATATTTAATGTTTTGTTCATTTCATTTTCCAATGTAGACAATGAAATATATTGTTATAAAACATTATTTATTTTTTATTGACACGCCAGTTATTAGAAACTGACAGTTAAAAGGGTGACGAAAAATTGAGTTTCCACTGTACCTATATATATATTTTTTTTAATTTGGTTATTTTCTGTATATTTTTTGTATAAAAATAGGAAATAAATAATTTATGTGTACCAAAAGTGGGTTAATTTTATTTATTTTTTCCATGATATTTTTTAATACAATTTTACCTAGAAATCACAAGCACCTTTTTTGATGACCATGTAGTATAAATATTTAATATATATTAGCGGTGATCTTTACGTATATTCATGGGACATATCAATCCCAAAGCTAAAGGTAAAGGAGTTTGCAACAGTGAGAATTTACTTACCCAGTACACAAATAATAAGGTAAGTAAGGTAGTCACATAAAAATTTCATATCCATTTGTTTTTGTTTCTCTAATTTTATGTCTCATAGCCTAAGAAACCGAAAAAAAACATACGATTAAAATCCCATCCAAATATTATTCATGATTTAGCATACTATTTTAGTTCATATATTCTGTTGTTGGCATTGTTTTCATATGTATAATTAAGTCACAAAAATTAAGATATAAATTTGAAATTTGGCGGGAAATTCGTGTATGTCTTTATAGAATACAACTTAAATTTACAAATACCTATTTAAAAAAATCTTACAATAACACCCATTTAAAATAGTTTTTGTCAATAGCTATTGAGAAATTCAACTTAAAAATACTAAATTCATAAAAATTTGATATTGGAAAACTTAGGCCAATAATAAAACCATGTCACTGATATGAGCATAGCTAGCGAAAGCTTTTTTACATATTTTCAGCTTCAAGGTGTATCTGAGCTGAGACATGAGTAAAGTGACTCGAGATAGTTTTGTACAGCTACGTCAATTTATGGCATCTAGAAATAAACATTTAATAGATTCAGTAAACTCGTGTAAGGGTTGGTTTGCAAAATATGGCTGCACGATTTTCATATTTTTTCATGTCATATGTCCATTCATTTCTTAATATTAGATATTCGCTAAAATTTAAAAAAACTAAGCAGTATAAACAAAAGATGTTTTATTTAAGGTTTTCTACTGTTAGTTTGAAAATGTTAAGTCTTCAACACATTTGTTTTATACACAAATAATGGTAAACGTTTGATGAAATAGTAATTTAATGACGAAATTCAACTTTTAATATTACAAACAAATATTAAATGTTTGAGAAAATATGCTGCCCTAAAATATGATATTTTATTATTATATCTGTACATAATAATACCTTGAATGCTCTCTGATAACCTTTAAATTGAGCTGCTTGTTCTTGACAATGAGCAAGTTGATCGCACAACTGAGCCAATGTAGTTTTTGCTGCTTCAGAATTTGAATCTATATCAATAAGCCAGGGTTGCTGTAAAAAAAAATGCATGTTTTAAAAATTATGAGTTTTAATTAATTAAAAGTAGATACAAAAAATATTGAGTAACCATAACATCAAGTAGCTATTAATTTTTATTACTTTAACAGTATGTTTATTTTTCTAACAGTAATTTATTCATACTACTGTGCCTTTGAAGCTATTCATATTCATTTTACGATTTTATTTCATTTTTTTAAAGAATTATTTGGTTTGGTTTGGCCGATCTTGAATGCGTTGTATTTTTGTTATATTCTTATGTCAGAAAATCAAACTTTATTTATTGTTTGAATACATACTTATGGTAGGTGGTTATGTTAATTATGACGTTGATTGCAAAATACAGAGACTTTATTCACCCAATAACAGATTTTAGTTAATAACACAAAATCGATGCAATAAATTATTAAATAAGTTTATTCATTGGCTGCAACATATTGTGCCTACAAAACAACTGCAATATCTCCCATGCAGCCTTGTAGACTAGGGAAGTGAGAAGAAAGATCAACAGATAAGGGAATTTGAGTTTAAACTTGTAAAGAATAGTAACAGATAGTATTCACAACCATATCCTGTATCTAGTCTATTTATTCTAAGGTGCTACTTCTTTTTTGTCATTTAGATATGAATTATTTATTATTTACGAAACAATAGTTAAAAATGTAATGACTTCAAGATGTTTTTATATTTTACCAAATTTCGCATGTTAAATATAAATAAATCTAAGTGAGACTGGAAAATATGTTAAAATTGGTTACAAATAATACAAAATATATTGATCAAAGTCTTACAAATATTTGGCTGATAAAACAAAAATAGTAGAAAACGAATTAAAATAATTGGTAAAATATAAATAGGAATAAGACGTTTGGTTTCCAGTTTGACAATCCATAATTTTTTTCGAGTTCTAAAAATAAATTTAAAAAATAATAATAATTTAGAAATTTAAAAAATCATTTCGCCAGTTATAATATCAGAATTAAAAAAGTTGGTCATAAACTTTATGGCAGCTGTCTATAATGGAACGTGCTGAAGCTCATACTTGAAAATAATATTCCACCTCATTTCTATTAGGTTCACATTGACTCTAGGTGAATTCAGTCTATCTTTTTTCAAGTGCACATATGCCACATGAGGTGTAATTTTATGTAAAGAATAATTAAGTTCCATTACATATCGATCATTTTACAAGGTCAGGATTTAAAAAAAATAAAGTGTCAAACATACGTGATATGTCTCCCTATGCCAACGCTATCTTGATAATAAATGAGCTCTAATCATTAAGCCCGAGTCAGTAAGAGAAATGTGAATCAGCGATTAAATGTTATTGCTGATTATTGTAATAATTCCAACTATATTTATTGGTCAACTAATTGTCTTATCCCTAATTTAAGAACTGACATACTAGTTATTTAAAAATGACATACAATGCTCATTTTAAATTATTAACTGTGTTGAAAAAGAAGAGGGAGAGATACTTCGAAAGGCTTGCAAAGGTAATTTCCAGACATCAAATCAACTATATATCATAAAAGGGCTATTACAAAAAGTAAATGTATTAAGATTTTAAAATTAAACAAGTTCATCAATAAAAGTAATTTAGTGCATTTCGAAGTAAACATAAACCATAAAGGCATTGCAAAATCAATTGTTGAGTGTTAAAATTGTTAAGTGAAAAATACAAATATTTAATTAACAAAAAAATTAATAGAAAAAAGTAAATGGTGTGTGTGAAGTGAAACTTAAAATGTTATGAACAGGAACACAAAGAATTACGTAAGCAGTTTGTAATCTCAGATTTTATGTAAGGGAGATTTCATAATCAATTCATTAATACTAAATGTACTAAACAAACAAAAATCAAATCAACGTCAATAAAACTAAATCATATAACCAGAAAAACTAAAATGAACCTAAAATCTAATCAATGCCAATAAAACCAAATAATAATCAGATAACTTAAAATCAATAAAAGGTATAATTTAAAGATTAGAAACTCCTTTGATACAAATTAGCTGTAACAAAAAGGATCTTAAGATACCTTCCAAGCGATTATAAAAGAGCTAAAATAATCTGTAATTAAATCAAAATAAAAAAGAATTAAAATTGTATAATCTCAAATGTTATAAGAATATCTTCATCATATAAACCAAATAACCAACTTTACATCAGATAATTAAGTAGTCATTAAAAGGAATAATTTTAAACAGAGTGATTCACATACGGTTCCGAACACTTACTCAGCTGATTCCACTAGCAAAAATAATGAAAAAATTTCATATAAACATAGGTCCGAAAAAGATTGTTTTCGAGTTACTAGCAATTTTCTTTTTTCACAAAATACCTAATGTTTTTTAAAGTAAAAAAGATATTGAGCTCAAACTTTGTATACCTATTTCTTGTGTAACCCTTTATCACTGTACTATAAACCAGAATGTTCTTTTGATTTTTTTTTAAAAAAAGCGGCCGTTTAAAATTTTTAATGTCAAATATCTCAAAATCCGCTAACTTTACAAAATAATTACAGCAAACCGAAAAATTTACTTTGTTAATTGTAAACACAATCTTTTTACTTTTTATTTTGTCTGTAGCTTAACACATAACAGAAATATTGACAAAAACAGAAAAATGTATTTCTTGGTAATTGTCAACAATACCCAGAATTACTCCAGAAACAAAATATGTTTATATCAAACATCATTCAATAGATTAAGCAATAAAATAAATAAATAACAATAATTTTTACATTAAAAAATATCTAAGAGAATTTTGTAAGATAGACATTATTATTATAATAACTAAAGTGTATTTCCGTCTCTTTGACTTAATTATGGTGTAGTAATTCTACTTACATTTTGACGCGTTTCGGAAATATTTTCCATCCTCAGAATATTTCACTCATTGGAGGTCGTCACAATAAATATGATTTCAACATATAACACAAAAACACACTAACACATATTAAAATACATACGTAACGCACGCTAACGTGTGCACACACGGACGTATATCAGTCAACTGAAACCAAGTATTTACCGCGCCCGTCACCGAACAATATTTATCATTTCCTTCCTTCTAACTTTATCGCTGTGTCATAGATCATATTGGAACGAAAATGTAGTTGGTCATTTAACACATCAGTCGGGTGGTATTTATGTGCTTTATATATTTCGTATTCTTTTAATGCATTTAACTGTCTGCCCTTTCCACACAAGTGCAACGGTTGGAGATTCGTGTTAAAGTTAGAATACGAATGACCCTTTTCCATAATATGTTTTGCATAATTTGACTGGATGTTGACTGTCCTGTTGTTGGGTAGATATTCTTTATACCTTTTCGAGAAGTGCCTCCCCGTTTGACCTATATAAAAACATGCACAGTCATTGCAATTCATCCTATATACGCCAGATGACATCTCGATAGGTGTTATGTTTTTTGCTTTAACCAATTACTTTAGGCTATTGGTTGTACGGAAGGCCATCGTGACGTCCGGTTTTTTCATCACGTTGGTTAAGATGTTTGGTAATATATTTCCATATTCCGCAGAACGGAACGTTTTTTTCACTACTTGTTTTTGTGACGCCGCATTTCGTTTCTGTAAATGTTTTCTAAGGATATTACTGACAATAAGACTTTTGTATCCGTTTTTACCGCTATATGTTTTATGGTATCTAGCTCACGTTGGAAGTTCGACTCACTGAGTGGCACCGTTACCAACCTATGGATCATACTATGGTATGCCGCTATTTTATGTGAAAAGGGGTGGTGCAAATCTGCGTGGATAGTGATATCCGTGGTGGTCGGCTTTAGATACCACCCGAATGATGTGTTAAATGACCAACTACATTTTCGTTCCAATATGATCTATGACACGGCGATAAAGTTAGAAGGAAGGAAATGATAAATATTGTTCGGTGATGGGCGCGGTAAATACTTGGTTTCAGTTGACTGATATAGGTCCGTGTGTGCACACGTTAGCGTGTGTTACGTATGTATTTTAAAATGTGTTAGTGTGTTTGTGTGTTGTATGTTGAAATCATATTTATTGTGACGACCTCCAACGAGTGAAATATTCTGAGGATGGAAAATATTTCCGAAACACGTTAAAAATGTAAGTAGAATTACTATACCATAATTAAGTCACAGAGACGGAAATACACTTTAGTTATTTTAATCGTGACTTGGGCACATTTGCAATGAATATAACATTATTATTATTTACAAATATCCTGGGTTTTATAATAAAATCTTTAAGTAAATTCATGTTTAAAAATAATGTTCAAGTAAAACTAAAATTGAGTTAAAATTTTTTAACAAACAGTTCATTAGCTTTGGACGAGCAACCAAATTATATGATAAATATCTTATTTATACCTCACAAAAACTAAACTAATTTGTTGTAACTGAATTGATGAAATTGATTTGATTGTCATGTGTAGTGATCAAATACATATACTTAATATGTGCAGTGTTTCTAAGCTAATACATAAACAGCAATGGGAATGCTATACTTACTTACAATGTTATACTTATGTATCTGTTATACTACATTTAACAGCCAAAATACCAAAGATAAAAGTTCTAAATGAAACACTAAATGCTTCAATTTAAACATAACATATCTTTAAAAAAATTACTTTTAAAACTACAATACAATTTTTTATAAGGACAAATTTTAGCTCATTTGGTAAAATAACAATTCAATAGTTTGAACATAAACTTTAGTGATTAAAAAGCAGTGCCTAGTGAAACAAAAATAAAAATTATGTATAAAGCGTGGGCTGTAGTTCTTTTGTTAATTTGTTTTATATAGTAAAAATTAAAAAATTAACACACACAAATTACAAAAATACAAAAAATGGAAAGCACACATTTCATATTTTCATTTTTAAATATGTTATTGTCAAAGTTTATTTCTCTTTTCAGTATAATAGCAAAATGTTAGAGTAAGTAATTTGAATTAATATATATATATATATATATATATATAGTCAGTGTACCAAAGATATTTAATGCTTTACCGGACAGTTTTGATACAATTGTGTCATATATAATAATTTTAAGGAAAAACAAAAGAATTTACGATGAAAAAAAAATTAAGTACTGTTTTGGTTATTGGCCATTTGTTACTTTTTGTATTCTTCTTTGCAATGTTCTTCTTGATGTATATCTACCTCTGATAGTTTATAATATATATATATATATATATATATATATATATATATATATATATTATTGTATATTTATATGCTATATATATTTTTGTTGTTTTAAAATTTAAGTTGTATTGATTATATGTTGTACTGAGCTCAGGATGTATAGTGATAGTGTGTAACTTCTCCACTTGTCGTTTGAACTGCTGCTAAATCGACTTTTTGAATGTAATTAATTAATAAACAACAATTGTTGGAATAAGAACTGCAGAAAGGCCGGTAGTGTCTTTTGCAGTTAAAGTATGGTTACTGATTTATTGTCAATTTGTTAAATAATGTTTATACATAATTTGATTATGCTAAGGAATCCCCAAAATTATAGTTTCAATTGCTAAAATCAAAATTCTGTTTGGAAATACTAATTTCTAAATTAAAAACTTAACATTTATATATTCAATTGTGCACTAAAAAAATGTAAACAAAATTTGAGCATGGATCTGTTGTCAATGGTGTAAAATACCAAATAAAATCAAACATAATTGATGAAAATTTTGTGTTCAAATTAAACAATTCCCAGGCCTTTTGGTATTATAATGTATTACTTAAAATTTGAGCACAAAGTAGAGTGATGAGTCAGATTAAAAACAAAATTTCTCAAGAATATTTACATGAAATTTTCTTTTCATAAAGTGATAAAATAAGATAAGATTTTTTTTGTCTTTCTAATGTATATATATTTAAACTACAAGTAATACATAGGTTTTATACTCACAACAGCTTCATCTCTAATAGCGGCTAACTCTTCAATGAGAGCACTGATATCTTTATTTATTTGATTGTTAAAGTGCTCCACAATTTGAGGTTTCTCATTCAGCAGTTTTTCAACAAGATTATGAAGAGAGGTCAATACATCACCAAAATCCTGCAAATTACAACCACACTTAAATAATTGAAAAAAACTTAATGATCTATCATTAAAATTCTATCATTAAAATTCTATCATTTAAATTATTTCTATTATCTGATATATTATAGTCTTAACATCTTCTCTTAGAGTGGCAAACTAACCCCAATTAAAATTGTATTTTCAAAAGGATTTTTTTGGTAAACTGTGTTGAAACATTTTGTTTTTAGCTGAAATCTTGTTTTATTATATAATTTACAAATAAAAATTAAATATACAAAACTTTTAAAAGACATGCACACAAAATGCTACCATTGATTAAAGGGTAATTCGATTTAGTAAGAGAAAAAAAGAGTAGATAAAAATAGAATGTAAATAAATATAATTGTTCATATTCATAAGATTGCAGCTGTGTCATAAATGCCATAAACGCTATAACCTACATAATCTCCATCACTAAAAATGTCTTTCAAAAAGTGAACTTTAGAAAAACTATGTAATTAGTGTTAAGATTTTTGGTTTTGACCTGAAAAGTATTTCAGATGCTTAATCAATATGGTATAAGTTGAATAAATAGTGCAAATTTATACAAGTGGGTTGATAAAGTTAAAAGTGTCAGAACAAGTGTTAATGATGTGCAATGAATGGAGACAACTAACTGAAGTGTCAGCGCCAACTATAATAGAAATTATTAAAAGATGTAATATGAGTGATGGTACATTTTCCCCTTTATTCATAATAAACCGAGTTAACATAAAAAATTAAAACATGTGTGAGATAGATTCCAAGGCAACTTACCAACAACACACAAAGAAACCAAGCTTTGCATAAGTTAGGAAATGAAATTATTTGATTTAAAAAGATGAATTGTTATTTTACTTGTGAGAAACCTTGATGCACAAATTATAAAATGGTATTGAAACAGCAAAGCTTGAAGTGAAAACATCACACTTCATCAGCCAATAAGAAAAAGTCAAGACTCAACTTTGAAAAATGGTTAAGACTAGTTTTTTATTCTAAAACTGCAATACAAACATAGTTAAAAAAATGTTATGTTAATTATCAAATACTATTTATTTATTTTTTATATGGGTAAAAGTTAGGTAAATGCAAAAAGTAAATGCAATATAAGATTATTTTCTATCCCTTAGTGTTTAAAAATGTTTAACATAATGGTTAAAATAAGATTAAGAAATTGTACAATATTTTAGTGAAAAAATTATTTTTCACTATTAAAAATTGTAAATGACTTATATATGAAAGCAATAATAGAAGATATTATAGTTCTGTTTGTAACATCAAATTTTTAATCAAAAACCAACCATAATCCACATATAACATGAATTAAACAAAAAATTATAACAAAAACATATTATAAGAATGGGAACAGATTTTTATATTCTCTTTGTGACTTCCGTATTATCAAAACATCCTTACCTAGATACACAAGGATATTTAAATCAAATAGTAATATATCATTTGTTAGAGGCAGGTGAAGTAGAATCTATGTACAGTAGAACCTCTGGTAACCGGCCTCGGATTAACCGGTCCTCGGATTAACCGGCCTATATCGTAGTGTACTGGTTGTAAGAGAGTTTCCGAAAATAAATTGTAATTGAAACACCAAAGCGGCGGTGAGTCAAACGACTTTGTCGATAGCGGTATCCCATTGTCGGCGGCACCAAAGCAGCGGCGAGTCAAACGACTTTGTCGTATCCCATTGTCTGCGGCATAAAAACACCGTGGCATTGGCACCCGTTGGTATAGCAGACATACACAGACAAAAACGTTTGATGGGCCGCTTTTTTTCCACGAATCAATTTAGTATAACCTACATTATGGAAAATATAACATTTCTTTTCAGTTTTCTTGGAAGCGTCTGTTGGTTTCGTTTGAGTTGCGGTTAAATGTGTCAAAAGACTTGACAGAGGAGAATCTGTTAAAACGCTTTGTAGTGTTTAATTTTTTCATGTTTGATGTATAATATACATAACATAATGTATACGATACATTTATGTACAATAAAATGAGTTGCAATAACATCTTTATTGCATAATTCTTAGCGCTACCTAATTAAATAAGCTTTCTTTGAACGAAAACCGATTTTTCACGGGAACCTTGGCTTAACCGGCCAAACGGGCAACCGGCCCGGGTGTCAGTCCCGACTAGACCGGTTAAGAGAGGTTCTACTGTATGTAATAAAAAAACATTAGACATACAAATTTTGAAGTTGGTATGTCAGGAATAAAAAAATTGTACAGTAACCAAAGCCTAAATGCCACAAAAAAGCGTATATATATTATACATATATAACATATATTGAATATATACATATAAAACATACAATAAAATTTTCTAATTTATTTTTAATAAATTGAAGAATAATAAATATCAATGCTGATGTGGCTCTGGAAACCAAATGTCAATCGGTATAAATGGATAATTACCCTTTTCCTATCTAAATTTTTCTTCAACCAGAAATACTCACCATGCCTAATCTTGAGCTGGTGTTTCACTGTTTTTACTTTCCTATCTTTCTTCTGATTCTAACTCAAGATGCTCTGGGCACATGTAGACATTAATTTCTTTTTGACTCCAACTATCTTCACAATATGCTTACTCCTCCCAATCTTAGGTGGAACAGCATATGCCAATGAATGTCATCAAGGTCAGAGGGAAGTCTGGTCTTGAATATTCAAACTAGGATACCAGCCGAACTCCAGTTTCAACCTAGCCTTACCCATATATGCGGGTCTCTGCATGGATGGACGTCTACCTCCCTAGCTACTCGTGGGACTTTTATGGAACTTAGTAAATCAGAAAAGTAGGTGACCTTGGGGGGGGGGGTTGTAAAAGACAACTCAAGGAGAAGTAACCAGATGAGGGTGGAGGAAATAAGGATGAAAACACCACTGTGAAATCTACTCATCAATCTCTGCAGCACGACATAGGCACTCAGGGAGTGCTGAATCACCCTGCTGCAGAGAGAATTAGGGATGGAGTTGAACATTTGGATATCACCAAAAAACGACTCTCATGAGCTCAAAAGCATAAAGTGAGAAGAGCTGAAACAGAGGCACAGGAGTTACCTATTAATCCCAAGAAGAAAAAACCACATAGAGAAAATACCTATATGGAGAGCCATTCAACACAAACAGCGGAAAGCTCGGAAGTAACGAACCGCTAGTTCAAGATGGTGATAGTTCCATCAAGATTACAGAGAAAAGTTTAACAGAAGAACAATAAGATATGATTCAGGAGATAATTGTAGGAGAAGTACTGTCCTTTTGAAGAAGAAGATATAGCACCTAATTTCATAACTCTTATCTAGAGAAAGGAGCACTCCTAATCACATGCATTGATGAGACAGCCAAGAAGTGGCTGATCGACAAACTCTCTAAGATTAACATTAATTAATAAATAAAGTGGGGTAGCCAGGGTGATGCTCAGAACAACGAAGTTGTTGGTTGGGTACTTAAACCTCTTCTGGAAGGAAAACTTCTGCCAGAATAAGTTCTGAAAATGAGAAAACCCAAAACAAAGGGTTAATGATACTGAACTGGAAAGTAGTCGATAGGAAGCTGAAGGAACGTGGGCAGACTCTCGGATACTAGTGATTGACGAGGTGTCACTAAAATCAATTCACCCAGTAGGATACAGAGTGGTGTGAACCTCTCCAAAGCGGACCTCAGAGTCATCTTCAATCCAAGGAAGGATGAAGGTGGTTCAAGAAGTAACTACACCCTTTGAGTAGTTCAAGGATCCTTGAGGTTCCAGCAATACCTTGACTTGGTAAAAAAATGAAGTCATCTTTATAAGAGACAAGCTTTGGTTTTTGGTACTTGGAGTTCTGTAGTTTCCAGATGGAAAATAAGGAGCCTACTTTTTTGTAATAGCTTTGTTAATTAAAAAGGGTGAATTTTTCAATATGTCTTTCCTCTTTCCTGCATTGCTGATCACCAAAAATTTAATGTGGGAACTTAAATGGTTTAGAAATGGTATCCATATATGTTTTGATCTAGCGTTTCATGGATAAAGAATCACAGTCAATAATCGGGCATGCCTAGCATAGCCAGTAGCCTAGGAAACAATCTAAAGTGAGATTCAAAGTTAAGGTGGACCAAAATACATGTCTTCAGCACCCTCCTTATACATAGCGGTGAGTTCTGGTATAAAGTTACGGTTCCTCATTCCAAGTTACTACTGACTAGCCACCAATAACGACTCAGTCCAACTGCATCAGTTATGGGTAGCGATGGGCAATAATCTAACGTTCACTTGCTTACCAAGCTCAACTAGGTGGCCGGTTCCTGAACTCAAACTGTTATTATCCTCGGCAGTACAAAGCACACAATAGGGTCCACACATTGAATTCCGCCAAGGAAATCATAATGCACATCACCACTTCCAGACATAACAGACACGAGCATGGGATTATTTTTTTCTTATATCCATAAATGGTTTTAACATCTGGAAAAATTACAGTCGCATCACTTGGTTACCAAGTGAGGAAACTTTAGCTAAGAAAGACATGTACAACACAAATAAAACCCCTAAGAGAAGGTGAGAGTAAGTAATTGTGAAATATAGGTGAACTGTATGTACATAACTATAAACATGATATTTTGATTTTTTTAGTGTTAAGTGAGTGTTTGCCTGGAGACGACAAGGAAAGCAAGTCTGCACCCCCTGCAAGGATGAAGTATTGTAAGTTTATTTTTGCAGGCTTATTACGTGATGGTGATGTAAACAAACACATTAAATCACACTTTATAATTATTTGACTCTTTTGCATCATTTTGGCTTTTATTAATGGTACTCTTAGATACCCGAATATTTCCTCATACAGACCACCAGGTTTGAATATTAGAGGTATTGTATTTTAAATAAAGTATATGGTGTCTTTTGAAAATACTTCTTGTAATATATGTGATTAAGCAAATTCATGGGTATTGGCATATAAATTGATTTATTAGATTTTAAAATTAATTACACAAATTAACACTATGAAACAAATTTTGATTGTGTTTTTAGATACAGTTTTGTATACAAAAAAAAAAAAAAAAAAAAAAAAAAAAAATGCTAATATCCCACAGGTTCCTGCACATTTAAATTTTTAAGACACCATTTAAAATTTTACATATTTGTTTCAGACTTTCCTCAGAACAAATCCTCAAAAGAGAAAAAAAATTTTTGGATGTCTACGAGAAAATTAATCAATCACAGCAGAAAAAAAAATTCATATAAGTTTTGCTAATATCTTTCTTATGTGGCTTAATATGCTCTACACAGCTAGATTTTTAAACAATTTAAACAAATAAAAATAAATATAATAACATTAATAATCCCAAATTATGCTACTGGTTTTACCAATAGTAACTAGAAAATGGTCATGGAATACAGGAAAATATTATACTTTACTTACATAATATGCATTCACATCATCTGGAGATACCGCAATGACATATTCTTCTATTAAATCATACAGATCTTTACAATATCCCAATTCATTGTCCATCTCATCGACCTGGAACAATAAATAGTATTACTCAAACAAATGTTTTTCCTTTTATTTAAATTAAATACTGCACAGTTGATTATAATGTGATAATAAGACCTGTTGGAAATTCGATAATTATTTTGTAATCAAATTCTATTTAAGGGTTTTCAATACACATTTATTTGTTGGAATAGTCACTGTGAATTTCTTCAATGTAAGGTGATACTCTAAATTGAAGGATGTAGAAGCAAAAATCGATACATGACAAATGCACTTTATACATCATTTTTGTCTGTTTATTCCAGAAAAATCCAACTAATTAGTAAGATGTAATATTTACTATTACTAACAATAGTATTAGTAAGATGCAATAACTGACATTATAAATGCTATTCCCATTTAAATACCAGCTTTAGAAATAAAAGTGTAGGTTGGTGAGATGCAACAACTGACCTTTACCAACGGCTAATCAAGGCACCAAGATTAGGGTCACTTGACTGTCAGTCGTCTGCCACCAAAGATTGTTTTAAAAAATAAATTCTAAAGACATAGTACAATTTAGTATTCTGAGTACTCTTGACGGATGTTTACTTTATTTTTTGTCGCTAAAAGCTTAGTTTAAACCAAAAACTGACCACCCAAAAAGGTCACACTTCATTATTTAAAAAGGGTGTACTCAATGAGAGCCTTTGTATCTGTCTTGTATCTCCTAAACTCAAATATTTAACAAATTAAAACAAAGTATTATCGTTTATAGAATATGTTATTTTCACATTTCAAAAAATAATTTCACTTTACTTACGTTGTCCAAGTTTCTCAGCTACACATTACAAAAAACTCACTTTACTTACATATCTGATTTGATACGAAAAGATTTGTCGAAGTTTATTTATTCACATTGTTAAGCTTTCATATTATTAATTATATTCACTTTAAATATCTTTGTTAGGTAAGTTACACTTTTTTACATGTTGTTTATGTATTGTTTAGTCCAAATGTAACATACATCTATTCTGTACCGAAGACAAGAAAAAACTAAACTCTCTCGTGGGAGCCTTGGCACCCTTGCTGAAAGCAAGTTCAATTCTGAGAATCATCACTTCTATTACTATATATGGAAATGTCTCACCACTCTTAACTAAATCATATGTTCCTCCTTTCTTCTATAACATTCCTTCCTTCTATGCTTGTTTCCCGCACAAATGTTTTTACCAAAAGTTCACTTTTATAAATATTACGTTTTCACAATTATTATTAAATCTAACTACCCTTATACCTAAATTGAATTACGATTACATTTAAATTACAATATTATTTAAATTAAATTATTATTTTTGAATTAAATTATTATTATTAAATTTAATTACTATTTATTGATATATTACTAGTTGGAAGATGTCAAATGTTTACACAAGTTGAGGAGAAAAAATCTACATCTGTTTATTTAAAAGTTAATTTAAGACATTATTTATTATTACTAATTTCCTGGCTTTGTTTTAAATGGAAAAAATTTAAACAGTTTTTAGTGGACAAAATATTGCTATAAAAATGAATTATGACTTTGTTTATTATTTCTCATTTTCTGGTTTTGTTTTGAATGGAAAAAAATTAACACAGTTTTTAGTTGACAAAATATCGCTAAAAATATAATGAAGGGTTAAGGTAGTATCAGTTTTTCCCTTTTCTAAAAAATCAACTACGATGCAGATGTCTGTTTTTGCTTCTAAACCCTTCAATTGTAAACTACAACCCAATCAGAGCAGGAGCATCAATCTCCTTATGACACACACTTACCAAAATTTTCAGTCATCCGAATGATTGCAAATGAACCTGATTCAAAAATAGATTTTCTCTCTTTTTGACTTTACAATATGGCATAAGGGTTGGTGAATACATTGCCCAGTGAGCATCAAATGCAAACAACAACCTCCTCAGATTCCTACTCTGCATGCTGTTCTGCTGTCTTTCCTGTAACATGCGCTACTTCCCAACCCATGCAGGTACATCAAGATATACATCTTCTTGATCTATTCTGTCAGCCCTCTTTCACCTTAACTCCCCTTGCTATATCTTCATTCCTCCTTTCTTCTGTTTTCAGCAAACCCTACAGTGTAAAAACCTGTACCGATAAGGTGAATGGCACTGAGCAAATATATCACATATGGAGCCTATGGGATACTTGATGGCCTCTCACAGTATGTAGCCGTACCCAACTAAGCGGAACTCTGGCCGAGTGGACCATTCTTTCCCTAGCTGTCCATGGGAAATAAACGAAAAGTAACAAGTTTGTGAAGGATATCATCACAACTCAACGTGTTTGATGATGACAATCAGCATGGAGAGTCCTTCGCTTTGCCATGATAGATTCAACATTATGGAGATAATGAAACTAGTAGAGAAAGGTCAAACAGGAGGAAACTCAGGAGGAATCACACCCCTGATAGAAAAAGCAATCAATAAAGCCTGAAAGGATACAGAAGAAACAAAACTCTGCTGAAAATCAAAATTGGTAACTTTAATTCCATGGTAGGAAACACAAAAGGACAAAGGAACAATCATGGGGGAAACGGTTGGGAGACAATGAATGATAATGGAGAACGATTTCGAGATTTCGGAACAATACTTGGACCTACTCAGACCTGAGGATTCAATGCCAAATTGATAATATTTTATCTCTAGTGATTTTTTAGAACATGGAAGTAATCCAGGTAGATGTGTGTGAACCTACAGTGACCACCACCTGGAAACTGCAGATATATAACTGGAGATAGAGTACAGTGTACACATGCAAAACAAAAGAATCTAAGGACAGAGAGTGTAAGTGGAACTTAAGGGAATTAAAAGAAATCAATAATGGCACATTTCAAATTAGAGCTAGCAAAATCGTACAGTGCACTGGAGACAGTAATGGAAGCAGAAGAAAGAAGCTGTAATAGCAAAAAACAACTAACGAAAGAAAGTAGGTAAATTATGAGAAGTCTTCCAAGAAATGTAATAGGGTTGTAAAACCTGGGAAGCAACCCTCTCTTGACATAAAAAGAAACACACACTAAATCATAGCAAAACCAGAGTTTAAAACATGTTGCTACATAATGAATATCCCAGCACAAAAGAGGGAAATAAAGATACTGTTTAGGAGAGATGAAGGAACAACATCTATGATTTGGATCAAATAGTACAAATTACTGCAAAAAGCAGTGATGTAATGTCTATAGAATTACAAAATCTCTGTTAAAAAGAGATTTATTGCTGATAAAGATAGAGAACTCCTAATCACTGAAGAAGAGTAAATAAAGATATGGAGGCAAAACTTCATAATTTTTAATCTCACTATAGAATAGGAGGAGAGAATGGAAGAATGAACTGGAATGCAAAGAGAGTGGACAAATTGATTACACAAGGAAACATATTTTGTTTGTGTTTATAAATGCAGTTTTGTATTAAAAAAATACTAATAACACAGGGTCCTGCATATTTAAGTTTTTAAGGCACTATTTAAGAGTTTACTTATTTGTTACAAACTTTCCCCAGAACAAATCCTCAAAAAAAAAAAAGTTTGGATGTCTAATGACAAAATTTATCAATCACAGCAGAACAAATTTTCATATAAGTTATAAATCTTATCTCGTTGAAATAGAAATAGCTCGAGCTGAATTCTTAATATCATTCCAGATATCATAACTTGATACCTTCACTCTCTTATGTTCTAGTTTTGGCAGAAGAAATTTTTTCCACTGGGCAGGAAAAAAGGTCACCTAATAAAAATCCTGCCCAAAGAGAAGGAATCTTGTAAACTATGAAAGTTAGAAAGTACATAGAATCTCAGTATATAGAAAGTTGCTGTCACATCATTCTGAATAGGATAGAAGTTGTCAATGCAAAGATGAGGGGGAAATAAGGGAGATTTCGACTGGGTTATAACATTATAAGGTCTAACATTATAGTAGAGCAGTTCAGCGGGGATACTAAATGACTTTGTACCTAACATTCCTGGTCTAGAGTGACAGCAACGTATAAAGCAAATTGGATATTTTCAGAGAGAGGCAACAAGAGCAAGTTTCCAATTAAATGAAAAATAATAAAATAAAAATTAGATGAGAATGGACAGCTGCAGCTAAGGAAATGTCCTAATAAAAATAACATTTTAGATAGGGTAGAGAATGACAGAAGAGATGATGTTTTTGAAAAACATCGTAGGATAGATGGGTTGAAAAACATTGAAATAAGAGAGATTTTTACTATTGAAACATTTTAGTAAAAAATATAAGAGGAATATTAAATCATGCATAAGAGGAGTAACCTGATCATGTGGTTTGGACATGTCAAGGAATTACAATCTAGAGGAGAATTATCATGAGGGAAACCCAGATATAGGTACACAGACACTGTAAAGGGTGACTGAGGAAAAAAAAAGTATGTCCTGTGAAGAGGATCAGGATATGTGTATATACATAACATATCAACAGGATATGGAATGGGACTTATTTGGAAATTGTAATATATTATTTAGGTTCACCACTGTTCTAGGCTGATTACAACCTCTCAACCACTTAATTGACGGGGGGTTTTCTGTCAAAAAATCAGAGGAATTACTATTAATTCATTGAGCGGTATTATTAAATTACAACTAATAATATTTTACCAAGACCACTTCCTTTCAGTCAATGACTGTTTGATAGGACTGCTGCTTTTGAAAAGAGCAGCAATTTAAAAAAAAAATCTAAATTTGTTCATTTCTTAAATCTTAATTTACAAGAATACAAAGCTGATAATAGTAATAAATTAATTAGTGAAAAATATCCAATTTAATTACCAATATTATGATTAATTTTACTTACACTTTACAGAACATGCTTTTCCTTACAAATAATAAAATAATGCTGAAAGAACACTTTTTTTGAACTAACTTACTCTGACTGCAATTTTTTCTAAGAAGTCTAGATATTGAACAAAGTGGAGAGTAGTTTTTGGTTCCAATTGTAAATATTCATAAGCACTATCCCCTTCTTTTGTTAAAGCATCAATTCTTTCACGCCCAATCCTGAAATGTGTAAATTAATTAATTTTAAATACCACACCATCTGAATCTTGTACTTCTGAAGAACATACTTAAAACTAGTTATGAATAACTGCAGCTATCAAATGCCTTCAATTCATCAAGTTCAAAATTTTTATTTAAAAAATAATAAAATTAAATATATATACCCATAACTAATGAAAATAAACTGAATTAATTTGGTAAATAAATAAATAGAAATAGTTGTAGTACTTTGAACTTTATTTTATATGACATCTGAACTAGATTTCAACTATTACAAAATTTCCAAAAGTAAATTTTTCAAAACTTATAGCCCACTTATCCCAGCACTAAAATAGCAAACAGGTGACACCTAGATCAGGTGTTATGAGAAATAAAAGTGAGGAATGGTACAGGTATTTCTATTCGCAACCATATATAAACTATAGTATATAAACGTTTTAGATCTTCTAACCCTGAAGGTTTCCATGGATAGCAACCCTGTGTAGGAACAGCACAACTGTGGTGTGTTTATCTATATTGACTGAGAAAGGACAATACAGAAACTTATTTGGCAACAGGTCTTGACTGCCACTGAACTGACTTTGGGATCTTTCAAAAACAAGTCCAGTGCATTGTCATTCTTTTGAATAACAATAACATGGTTTTCAATTATTTATTGTCTATGTTACTAACTAACTGTATTGAACTCAATAGGTAACCAAATTTATTTATCATAATTCTGAGGAGATATTTTATCTACCTAACTTTACAGTCCCTAAAAACGAATGATTACTTAATACCTTCAATCATAATAATAGCTTATAATATTCATATAGTTGGGGGATAGTTATGTTCATCATTTAATGCCACCTAAATGCGATTTTATTGTTGCTGATATAAATTATTATATACCTAAAAAGCCCTACAACAAAAAGCCATAAAGAAACTTGCAACAGGTATTCTTGAATCGAAATGAAACATAACAACCAAAGCTGTAGGTTTGTACCGAAAAATAACATATAGAATAAAATCAAATAACTAAAAATGAAGGATAAGATCTGCAAACGAACAATATGGAATTACCAGTAAAGTCATATTGAATCACACCAAGGTGGCAGATAGAGATCAGGATAAGGATACATAAATTTGTCCCTTATAAGCTCAAAAGTAACATCCCTCTTAAGAGTTAGCAAGTTGGCATACAATAAAAGCTGAAATATTCTTGAATATTATATATTTAAAATAAATAAAAAGGCTACACAATTTAGATTAGTTTCTAAACCTCATCAAGAGTGGCCTGCTAGTTTATTTCCACAAAGGACTATAAAATATAAATTGATAGTATTAAATGCCTTTCAGCCAAATCAAGTTTAGCTATTAACAGTGTTGGGGAAATAATTGTTTCAAGTTGGATCTCTGTCATATCAATAGTGCAACTTCTACCTAGTTTGATACTTCAAATTAGGCGTGTATGCCATGTGTTTTATAATAATTTCTCTCACTGACAACACTCACTCTAAAGCTCCAATATTTCCTCCTTTCTTCTGTTCTGAATTTCCTTTCCTCCTTTAATAATCTATGGTTTTGAAGATTGTTGGGATTGTGAAAAAAAGTGGTAAGGAAACTGAAGGCAAGGGACTCATAAATAATCATTACTTCTAGCTAGACTTCTGTTTATCATTATTCTAATTATGTTATTGTTAGAAATTACTATTATTTTAAATTATTTAATAATACATTATAAATTCATTCTAAGTCCCAAAGCAATATACAGAGAGTAGATTATTGTTGCAAAAGATTTCAAGAAGTGTTGCAATAGCTGACTAACAGAGTATATCGGCAAGTCAATGAACATGCCAATGGTTATAACTATAAAAACCCATGATGATCTACTAATGAGGCCACTTGTAATGGGAAAGCTGGAGGCTCTATTCAGCAACTACGGCCATTTCTAATAGAACAGCCCGGCAGGGTAGCCGGAGGCTCTATTCTGCAACTAGCAGGGTGCCAGCTAGATTTATAGGAAGAGAACTCTCTGGGAGTCTCCAAAAATGGGAACTTTGCTGTATCTGTGTTAGTAAGGGTGAATATACAAATTGTGTATTCCTGTTGAATGTTTAACATAAAATAGTAAAATAATTTTTGGCCTTTTCACAACAATACTTAGCTAACTCTGAATTGCATGTTTTGGGAACAAACTATAATTCATTTTTAACATATTTCTATATGTGCATTAACAGAATTAACTTACTTGAAAATAAATAACTGTAAGAATTAATAAAGTCTTGTTTCACAAATAGCTTAAAATCTTAAATCATTGATTGTTATTTTCATTTAATCACCCATTTATAATAGATGATCTGGATTTTCTATTTTAAATCCGAAATTAGGATTAGGAAAACCCAAACATAACAGATGATGAATCGGCCTTCTTGAACCTAACACTTCCTACAACTAACTGATGACTCTTGTTCATGTATCAAACTAGGCTCTTTCACATTTAGCATGCACGTTCTTAGTCAGCAAGAAAATTTATGTAACTAATGTTTATGACACCTTAACTCCATGGTTAAGTAGTATTTTTAACTATGCTCATATAATACTGAATCAAAAGAAATGCCTATGACCTTTCTATAAATAACTGTATTCACAATAAATTCAAAAAAAATGTCATCATATTTGGAATTAAGATTTAGAATAAAAATGCAATTGTTTTATTTGAGGTTAAGATTTAGAAGTAAAAGTCTGAAGGTTATATAACAACCAAATGTAAAAGTATTTCCAAGTGACACCAATTTTCTTTGTGATTAACTCCGTTTATATGATTGTAGCTTACGACAAGTTTTAAATTGGATTTAAATAGGATATATGTTAGACTTAAACATACTTTATATCTATTAGTACCTAGGCAAAGTGTTCTCCACGATATCCAGCAATTTTTCAGGAATTGGAAATATTTTCTCTTTGAATGATGTCAACTGAAGCAATATGGCCCCAAGGGCTTGATTAGGTACGATATCCTGAACCGCTTTTTTCTCTGCATGATAACGGTCTAAAAGCTCTCTTAACTGCTCTAAATCTAAAGAACATAATTTTTAAGAAAAATAAACAAAAATAATAAAGTTGATCAACTATGTATAAAATGCAATGAAAGAAATAACAGAGAGTAATTAAATTAAGTGTACTTAATTTAAAATGTAAATTTATCTTTGTTCTGGAAATTAATTTTACCATCCACATTAGCTAATATAAATATTGTGAAGGTGAAATAATAATAAAATTTGAAATGTTTACTAATAGTAGAGATGTAATAATTTGATTCCTAATAATCACCATTCTTAGTCTTGAATAGCAGTAATACTTATTGATTCTTCTGTAATTTTCTCTTCAGAGTATTCTTGATAAAAGCTTCTGTTGTTAACATTCATAGAATTAAACATTAAAATAAAAAATTGTGATAAAATTGTTTGTATATATATATTTTTTAACTTGTTTTAAAGGCCCAAAATGTATTTTAGGTTTTGTTGAAAAATCGTTCGCAAATTAACTTAAATTATATTAATGAAAAAAAAATGTAAGGTGATATGTCATCTAACTATTTTTAATAGTCAGACACAAAAGTATGACTCAAACAATCGTGATTTGTCCGATGATGTATAGAGATAAAAAAGGGAGGAAAGTGTATAAATGAAAGATAGAGAGGGAGTTTTTAAAGTGAAGTTTTTAAATAAACTTTGAATTTAAATTGATAGTAGTTGTATTTAACAATATTTGTGAAGTTGTAGACATATTATTTGATGTACTATAAAAAAGTCAATAAACAACAGTTTTTGTATTTCAGAAATTAAATGTTCGCAAGCATCCCTAACTAACAAAAGAAATGGAAACAACTACTATAGAAATAAATTTGATTTAACGGTTTCAAAAACAAATGCTCCAACTAAACTGCTTGAAGAAAGGGATTGCAGCGCATATTAAAAGCATTGTGCATACCTTAAATCAAGTTCATGAAATTGCGCATACCTTACTATGAAATTTTAGATACTTTTTCACATAAGATAGCTATTCGTTTTCAGGACATGGAAAGGTTTCATTTTTTACATTAATAGATAAATTGAAATTCAATGATTTTTTAAAACATTTACTATCGAAATATTGTGTACAGTAATTTAAAAGTATCTTACTCTAATAACTTTTCTGATTTCCTATGACTGAAATCTGAACTACAAATTCTTTATGAAGATGAATAGTTGAGAGATTAAAAATTACAAGATTTTATGAAAAATTTCAAACCAATTTACAAATCCATCCACAAGTGTTTCCGCAAAGAGAAGGTTTTCTTGTTTGAAAAGTATTAAAAAATTAACTGATAAATTCGCAAACATTTTATGATGAAATCAATAATAAATTCGCAAGATTGAATAACGGAAGACAATGGGATAAAATGGAACAAGGTATGTACAATAGGACTTGCATTCATTCATCATTATTATTATTTTAGGTTTATATTATTTCCACAAGTTATCTACAGCCGCTACACCCATCTCGTACATTCTGATCCACCGCAGGATTGAAAAAGGTTAATATCATATAAATTTTAGTAGAACAATGAAATTTAGAATAAATTTACAAAATCATGATACAGCTAGAATATTTTCCATAAATTCAAATAGTATAACTTTTTCAAGAAGTAGGCTTAGTTTTAAAATTCAATTTTCATTGGTAAAGTACCAGTACAAAACAGTTTTCAATACTGTAGCTCTTTTCAAGTGTATTTTCATATTCACCATTGACCTTGTTTTAGATTTGTAGGCTACAGTTTTGATTTACAAAAAATGTATTTTTATTTGTTGTTCAGTACAGCATATTTCTGTATTTTTTATATTATAAACGTAATATTTAGTACAATACCAGTACTGTGGGTTTCATAATAAAGTGAACTCAATATTTTAATTCAATTTTACGTCTTTATTTATTACTGTATCAACCCCAAAACGTCTTTGTAACACAGACCGGTGGCCGAAAACGGACACACTACCATTGATTTCAACGGCGGCGGGGGAAGCTCTCGTTCGCCGGTCTGTCTGCCTGTGTTATCCGAGTTTCTGGTTATCCGAGTATCCTCTAGTCCACATTAGCTCGGATAATAGGAGCCCTACTGTATACCATACACACTATCCTATTAATTATTTTTGAAACTATCAAGGCCGAAAATATAACCAAATAAACTGCCTCGCCCTCTTTATTATCAGCCTTAAAATTTTGAACAAATACATATTACTGATCCTTAATACCAATTTAAATAGGAAGATAATTTCTTTGTAATCCAACGAGGAAAATATTTTAGATTTTATGTTTTAGGCTGTATCTAGTAAAATTCTGTCATTTTTAGTTTTAACTTTATTATATTATAAATTTGATAATATTCTATTTTCTTGTAAAGAAAATTCAAAGTAGTTCTAGATACAACCAGAAACTCTTACTGATCAAATTGTACTCAAGTTAAGAATACAATAGTTAACAACCTTCTTATAACCAAACTAACGAAAACACAATTTTCCACACAAAAAAACAAAAACACTTTATTTCTGCAAAACAACGACAAAATGTCATTTCAATGACCAAGTCATCATCCTCAGTTTGCTAGATGGATACAAAACATTTATGTTTTTCACAAATAAAGTTTTTATTGTGGAACATTGTGTTTTCATTCATTTAGTTAATTGAAGTTTCCTCAAGTGTTACATTACAGTTCATTATTCTAATTATATGCTTCCTACCTGTTTGTGCTGTTATTTTTGTAAGATCAAGAGTTTCATCCTCAAAATAAAATTGATGAATGTACTTAAAATGTTCTATATAGAGAAAAAGTGCATTAAAATTGTTTTCCAAATGTTGTCGAACTCTTCTTTTCATATCTTGTATATCGTCGTCATCATTTAAAACAAACTGTAGATTTGGACCCAGTCCACATACACGTTCTTCCTGCCTGCCACAAACTACTGGCCTAGAAAAAAAATCAGTGCTTATGATAATTACAGATAATAAATTTGAATTATTAAATTCAAATTATTTCTTATTAATTCATAGTTCTGCTTCTTTTAACTTTTAACTGGCACTATTAAAATATTTGAGCGCTATGAATCTACATTTTCAGTTCTGTTTTTTGTTAAGGCGCTAAATATCAATGGTTTTTAGTTTTTAAACTATTATACAAAAATAATAACAAAATCAAAATGTGGTAAATTCATGTGTTTACTTGATTTAAGTGACTTGTAACAAGCCATGTGACTTCAATTCAATTATAGTAGAACCAGAGTTATTCAACCTCGGATCAATTGACTGCTTGCTGTGTGATTTATTACTTTACTTGACTGTACTGGAAGGCATGATAGTACAGGCAGATGGTTCAATCCCATAATCCCAACCACTATTCTTTTGTTTAAATATGACTTTAACTATATGTCTGCCAGCTATATTTGAATTCAGTTGTAATCCAACACAAGACTCAATTAGGGTTGTTCCGATAGTTGAAAATAACTCTACAACATAGCATTCAAATATAGTCAAAAAATCGGACACCAAAGCCAATAGATATTTTACAGAAGAATTGATTTACAGCAGAGGCTTGAAAACATTAAAAAATACTGATTTTTAAAAATTGGAAATTTATATCTTCTGAAATACTGTAAATATTTGTCCTATACCATTTTAATATTAAACATTACATATTATATATGGGTGTGAAGCAACAAAAAACTCAAACAAAATTGAACGAGGAAGTAGTTTGAATAAATTGAAAGTTTTAAGTAATATGTACAATTTAACTTCAGTTTATATTTGCATGCTTGGTATAACATGCAATTGTATTCACAAATAATAAATAGTATGTACATCTGCTAGATGATAGGGCTAATAGGTAGTTTAACTGACCTCTTGGCCCAGAAGTATAGAAAAAACCTCCTCTGGTCTCTTCAGCGGATTTTCATTTAGTTTGTATTATTTGAGAGTATTAAATAGGTAATAATACTGATAATAATATTAAACACCAAGAAAAGGACAATGTGTCCTTGGGGAGGGCGGATGTATAAGGACCTGTGAGTACCCTCCCCAGTAGATTGTGGCAAACAAATATGAACTGATTTGGGCTCCTTCCTCGATTTGAAATAACCTTCCTCTGAGGTGGTGTTATCTAAACCTATCTTACTCAGAGTGAATTTTTAAGATGGTTTATAGTATGAAATTAAAACTACACTGCTCCATTTTACCTTCTTAAACTTGTTTTCTGAAATTTCTAAGAATTTAGTACAATAAGGGATGGTACTTGCAGTTCAAGCAAGCCTCCATCCTTATTTATGATAAAATAACTCACCTTTTGTTTTTTTCACAATGTTATGTAAATGATATTTATATCGTGATAGAGCTTAATATATAAGGATTTGGTTACCTTGAAGTAGAATATATGCAGAAGTAAGTCTTATGTAGGTTTGATTTTTTTTTTTCAGAGGGAGTAAATACATGTGAATTTTGCATCTATATCTTTAATCTTCAGTTTGTTTATTCAAAGATATTTATAAATTTTAAATCTATGTAATGTTGTTTGTAAATACTTAGAATGGTCTTAAATAAATGTTGTTATAAATTAATACTTACTCTGTAAATGGGTCAAAGAAAGGATCAGATAGGAAAACTGGTATATTGACACTAATATTTTCAAAATCATCCATCAAGTTATTAAAGGCATCAAGGAAGTCTTTGTAAGAAGGATTTAGTATTAGTTTTTCAAGACTGATTTCCAAGTTAACCAAAAATAAAGGGAACTGAAACAAAACAAAGATAAAAATATATATACAATGATAGTGTTAATACTGTTAATATGGTAATTTCTAATATAATTAAATATTCTACTATGTCCTATATTTGGATTAAGGTCAATTTAAAAAATAAAGAGCCATGTTTCAGAAATCGATAACTGGCAAATAATACGCCCAATTTTGCTAAGATAAATAACTAAACTTTTACATTTGATAAGACAAGGCGATAAAGTGTTGAAAAATTAAATCATGTATGTAACTAGTACTAATTTTATCAAATAATACCTGGTAACTCTGTGCATTTATTTATTCTCAGAAAAACTCAAAGTATATTAATGTTTATATTTTGATGCTGTAGGCTACTTACTATTTTATCGATTCTTTGTGTATACAGTTAAGAAAGAACTTATCTATTGTGTTGATGTAAAAATTTTATAGTGGTAAAAAATAAAAATCAAATCAAACAAAATTATTTTTTTAAATAACAATTACAAATAAAGATTAAAAATTTTAGCAGATAGAAAAATTATAACCACATGGATACTAGTCATATCATATTTACACAATGAAGGCCATATATAACATATACCATATACATGCAATTATATTCAAACATAAAAATATGCATGCATACACTCACACTGAAATGGTTTCATTAATTCAATGACCGCTCATATAATAAAAAAATTTTTAATTAGATAAAAAAGGTACAAAATAATAATTCAGAGTAAGTCAAAGAGATGAGTCATTTGTAAATGCAAGCTTAGAATTCCTTCCTGTACAAACAAGGCAAAGTTTTAAACAATAGGATTATGTAATGCAAATCCCTCTTAAAAAAGGTACAAAATAATAATTCAGAGTAAGTCAAAGAGATGAGTCATTTGTAAATGCAAGCTTAGAATTCCTTCCTGTACAAACAAGGCAAAGTTTTAAACAATAGGATTATGTAATGCAAATCCCTCTTAACAAAGCATCCAGTCTGGACAGGTTAAATCTTGTATGAATTGGTAATTGTTTATTGGGAATACAATGTTATTTATAAAAAAATATAAAAATGTTAAAATATTTTTTACTTATTATGTCTACCAGGTCTAATGACCAAAGAATATACAAAAAGAAATTTAATAACTGTAATAGTTCAAAATTTATGGCTTAAAAAATGCTAACTCAAATATCAAAAAAGCTTGATTATTTCAAAACTAAATTTTTTAATGGCAATAGGTTAGGGTTAAATATACATATATTTGAAAACAAAAAGAAGTAGATATTTATTAATTAAGGGGGTTAATTAAAACAAAGTTAAGGAGAAAATCAGTATACCTTAACAACAAATAACTTCACTAAGAAAAGGACTACATCAAAAAACAATAAAGATTATTTTATTTCAACACTTGGGCAACAAGAATCCAAAAGAAAAAGAAAAAATTCTAAAAGAATCAAAAGATGGCTTAGAGAAAAATACGAAAATCTTTAAACAGGAATAGGTCAGAAAGTTATTTCCCTATAACTTTAATTGAAGTTTCCATGGAATCTACATGCCATTAAGGATGGTACTTTCACATTCTTAAATTTGAAGCCAGACAAAAGATATGGAAATTTGAATAAAATAAATAGTTAAATTCACATAATACAGGTAGCATTACCCCTCCAGTGCAGAGGAAGGATCCACACCTTCCTTTGGTAGGAGCCAAATGCAAGATTCAACTGCTTTCTTCAAAACGAAAACTATTAATTAATGACAAAATATTAATTATCACTAAACAAAAGAAGATAGAAATTAAAAGTGTCAAACGATTAATACAATAACTGTTAAAAGGAAAACTTTGTAATTTAGACCAAAATGAAGCAATCAAAAAGGGAAAAACCAAAGGCAAATTGAAGAAATTGGCAGCAGTGCCACACAATAATTTTAAGCTCTGAGAAAATATCTAGAGTTTGAAACATTCTGTTCAACACCACCAGCAAGAAAAGACTTCAGTTCTCCACCACGAGCTAAGAAACATTCGGAACTCTGCCACCAGCTAGGAAAAAAATCAGTTCACCAATACCACCTAGGAAGGTCTTCTTAAATACTGCAAGAAATCTACAATTGGAAAGTTTAGCTTCAAGAACAGTATCAGAAGTAATAAATAGTGACAATTCAGTAAGGAGATTTAACACAAATATTTTAAAAAAAGAAAAAATGTGAGAAAAATTAAAAAAACTTTGGACAGTTTTTTAGTTATCGACATAAAAAATGTATACAAACAAAAGCGTTATTGTAAGCAGTAGTTGCAGAAAAGTTAGCAAATGATGAGCCCAAAACTTTAACAATTTCATAATTATTTGTAGTCAAAGCTCCATCCTCCTGCTTAACTCCCAATAAGAGAGAAGAGGGAGGGGACCACAAACAAAATCTAACTTCTGCCACTCCATTGATTTCGGAGTGGTTCTTGATATTGTGACAATGTAATAAGCCCATGATTCCTCCTACTCTGCCCAAACACTCAACGTATATTAGCTCGTAATATTTTATACCTTTCAAGATTTTCATATATAGGTCTGCGATTAAACTTCCTTAGAGCTTTACAGAGTAAACTGAAAGCATCACTACATTTATCGTTCCACCATGGAAGTGGTATCATCTACATCTTTGGAATATTGTTGTTGTTATATCTGATTAATGATTCTATCAGCTGATGAATCAATCAGCTGTTTGTATTAAATAGTCACATGTTTTGTTTGTTGTTCCAATTAAAACTTTGTATTAGTGAAAATATAATGTTATTACTACAATTGAGATTGATTATTTATTTGTGATTTCAGTAATTATATTATCTTATATATTTTATAAAAGTACAATAAAATGGTGACGAGTGAAGAAATAAATGCTTTACTTTTGAGATTTCTCCAACAAAACATTCAAGGTAACAAAACTTCAGGAAATGTTATCCAACATAGGTTAGATTCTTATGATGAAAACAATGAAAGTTTCAATACTTATTTACAAAGGCTAGACAATTATCTAGACATAAATTTAAGTCCTAAAAATTTCCAGTTGCTTACAGAATTAACAGCACCTAGTTTGCCTAAATCTAGATCATTTAATGACCTTATTAAGTTATTAAGGGACTATTTATGTCCTACTCCAAATGAAGTTGCAGAACAACATAAATTTTATTCTAGAATTCAATATGAAGGGGAGAATATAGCAGAATATTTAAAGGGTCTTAGAGCATTGACACTAAATTCCAATTTTACCTGTGGGCATTGCAAATCAAATACTATTGAGGTACATTTGCGAAAACAGTTCATAAGGGGACTCAACAATGCTGAAATTCCAGGAAAGGGAATTGAATTTGCAAAAAGCTGTTGATTTAGCTTTAGCCATGGAATCTTCCCGGCTTGGTAGCAATCAAATGTTTTCATCTGCCAAGGTAAATAAAGTGGCTGTTAAAATAGCAAGCAGTTCTGAGTATCCACGCATTTCTTGAAAAGACCTTATTGGTAAATGTTTTAGGTGTGGCAAAAGTAACCACAAAGCAAATGAATGTAAGTTGAGCCATCTGATTTGTTCTAAGTGCAATGTAAAAGGACACATTGCTTCAGTATGTCTTAATATAAATAAACCTGTACATAGGAAAGCTTTTCAAAAACAGATGGACATACAATGTATTGAGAGCTTGCAGTGTGCCCAAGAGACTGGGTCGATGCAAAATCAGACCAGTGATTCTATGTGTGATTACAGGGGAAATTTATTGGAGACGTATAAGTTATATTCCATGACAAACAGTTCTAAGATAATTGGAAAGTATATGCTCACTCCAATAATAGATAATATTCAATGCCAAATGGAATATGATACAGGTGCTGCTGTTTCATCTATGTATTTACACAACTTTAAAAAATATTTTCCTTCCAAAGATATTCGACAAGTTAATAATGTTAAGTTGAAAACTTATACAGGAGAGTCTATTCAACTGCGGGGTGTAAGTGATGTTCAGGTAAATTTACATGGTAAAACCATGAACGGCCGCTTGTTTGTGATAGATAATGATGTTGACAGCTTTATTGGCCGAGAATGGATTCGTGTTTTAGATGTTTCAATATATGATATCCATCAAATCTCTGAGAACATCACCAATCAGTCTCAAAAATTTAAAGATGAAATATATGCTAGATATGCTCCTCTCTTTAATGATACCATTTTTTTTTATTATGTTGGAAGTCACTAGGCACTTCAGCCATTAAGACTTTTTGATACCATAGGAGTCATACCAAAATTGAAAGGAAACCTATTACTGCATTCCGATGCTAGACCAGTTTTTATAAAACATCGTCAACCTCCTGTAGCTTTGAAAAATAAAATTGAGGAAGAGCTCAAGGAGTTAGAAAAAAATGGTTTGATATCAAGAATGGACAGTTCTAGCTGGGGAACGCCTATTGTGCCCATATTAAAGGGTGATGGTACTGTAAGGGTCTGTGCCGATTACAAAATTACCGTTAATCCACAGCTGCATTGTGATAGATACCCTATTCCTCGCATTGAAGACATTTTTAACAACATGAGTGGAGGTAAATACTTTACAACCCTAGATTTACACAAAGCCTACTTGCATCTCCAGATGGATGAAGAGAGCGCTGAAATACAGGCAATTTCAACACATATTGGTAATTTCAAGGTCAATAGATTAACGTTTGGAGTTAACAACGCTCCCAGTATTTAACAACGGTATATGGAGTCAATTTTGGTAGGTTTAGATGGTGTGGATGTTTTCTTCGACGATATAATTATTCAAGGAAGAACACTGGAAGAAGCTAAGATTCGCACTGTTCAAGTTCTTGAGCGGCTAAAAGTGAATGATCTCCATTTAAACAAGGCAAAATGCAAGTTTTTCCTTAAATCTGTCACTTACCTAGGGCACATAATTGACGAAAAAGGTTTACACAAGACTCCTGAGAAGGTTGAAGCTATTTTAAAGTCTCCTAAGCCCACTAACGTTACAGAGTTGAAGCAATTTCTCGGAATTGTCAACTATTATGGTAAGTTTATAAGGATTTGGCTAAAAACTTCATCCGTAGTATGACCTTTTGAAGAAAAACAAATATTTTAACTGGACAAAAAGTTGTGAAGATACCTTTAATATGATAAAAAAAGAAATTGTTGCTGATACAGTATTAGTTCCGTTTTCATCAGATTTGCCACTTTTGCTTGCCACTGACGCTTCACCACATGGTTTCTCGGCCATTCTCTCCCATCGAATGCCAGATAGTTCAGAGAGACCAATTGCATTTGCATCCAGGACATTGAGTAAAACCGAGTGTAATTATAGTCATATAATCAAGGAAGCCACTGCTATATATTGGGGGGTTTTCAAGTTTTTCCATTACTGCTATGGACGTCATTTTACCCTCATTACAGACAATAAACCTCTTTCATCCATTTTTCATCCTTCAAAAACCCTACCTCCTCTCACTGCCACTCGAATGGTACATTATGGTATGTATCTGTCAGGATTTGATTACACCATTCAATATCGAAAGGCTTGTGACCATCAGAATGTGGACTATCTTTCTAGGTTTCCAGTTAGTGACAAGAAGCCTCATTTGAAGACTCATTGTCTGATAAAGCTGATTTACAGGTACAAATGAATTGTTTACCAGTGACTGCTGATCAAATTAAGAAAGCTACTGCCTTAGATAGAGAATTGAGTTTAGTTTACAATGCTTTACAAACTAACACATATGTTGACAAACCCGAATATTTCAATGGTCTTGAAAGTGAACTAACACTCAATGGCTGTATGTTTAGAGGTATACGTGTTGTTATTCCCAGTTCATTAAGGAAACCAATACTTGAAGAATTGCATACTGCTCACACAGGCATAACTAAAATGAAGGAGCTAGCAAGGCAATATTGCTGGTGGCCTTCAATCAACACTGAGATAGAACAGTATGTAAATTCATGCACACCATGTGCTTTAAACAAAAATAACCCCTCCAAATTTTTTCAGCCTTGGGAGAAAACTAGATTTTCCTGGGAGCGGATACATATTGACCATGCTGGGCCATTTAAAGGATGTTATTTCCTGATAGTGGTAGACTCATACAGTAAGTGGCTTGAAATTCAGGAGATGTCAAGTATAACTAGTGATGCAACGATTCGAGCTCTAAGAGAGATATTTGCAAGATTTGGCATTCCCTGTGTTATAGTAACCGACAATGGTTCTGCATTCATTTCAAATGAATTCAGACAGTTTGCTCTAAGCAATGGAATTCTACATAAGAAAACGGCTGTGTATCATCCATCTTCCAATGGACAAGCAGAACGTTACGTTCAAAAAACTAAGCAGAAACTGAAGGCCTTAACTGAAGAGTCAGGAGCTATTCACACAAACCTGTGCAGGTTTTTGATTCAAAATAGAAGAGTCATCAATATAACAACTGGGAGAAGCCCTTCCGAGCTGATGTCCAAACGTAACATCAGAACTCGTATAGATCTCATTAAGAGCCAACCAATTTTACAGGATGAACCGCATGGCAAACTGGGACAATTGGAGGCAGGAGATAACGTTCAAATACGAAACTATGTAGACAAAAATGAAAAGTGGTTATTTGGAACTGTAATTTCAAGAATTGGTACTTGCAACTATGATGTTAGTGTGGGAGGGAAAACCCTCAGACGTCATACTGATCAAATAAGACCAACCTTAGTTAATCCAGAAAGGAATTGCAGCACCCCTTTTGTGTACATTCATGAATGTAGTCCAAAAACACTTCAAGGAAGTTTAAGGGAGACAGAAACTACAAAAACCAACAACCAGGAAGATGCACAAATTATACCACCTGACACTGTCATTATTACACCAGTAAGAAAATCTACACCAAACCAAAGTGAGACTAAGATGCCCTTGGTTCCACGTAGATCATCAAGAACTATCAAGAAACCAGAAAGATTGGATCTGTAAACCTTATCTTGGGGAAGATTGTTATATCTGATTAATGATTCTATCAGCTGATGAATCAATCAGCTGTTTGTATTAAATAGTTACATGTTTTGTTTGTTGTTCCAATTAAAACTTTGTATTAGTGAAAATATAATGTTATTACTACAATTGAGATTAATTATTTATTTGTGATTTCAGTAATTATATTAGTTGTCCACTGATGTAAGAAATGCTGCTGTAAATGAATGTACTGCTTCACGAATTGGAACATTATCATTAATATTAGGTGATACAAAGCATTTGCCATAATCTTCCTATTTTACTTTGCTAAACATCCACCTGGGAAGGCAATCATTATGATGAGAGAAGTCAGAGAATATAAGCATCACAGGAGCAAGATCACTACTGTAAGTGTCAGTTAGAACAGATCACTCAAATTTAGTGGTCAGACACATGCTACATAATTACAAATCAACAGTTGTTCAACCACTGTAGAAGCCATCAGATGAGTTGGTAAATCATCAATGAGCAGAATCAAATCAAAATTGGATCGAATCCCGCCAATACAGGTGAATTGGACCTGAATCAATTGGACCTGAATCCCTCTGGGACTGCAGGTGTTTGATCCCCATGTATAGTATTGAACATTAAAAATGCCCCACAATAGAAATAGGGCAGGCAATGTCTGATCAGGTCAAGAAGTTCCATTTCTTCAAACCTGTAATTAGGAGGCAGGTACACACACCAAATTGTCATTTTGTATAATGATAGTTATTGCTACTGTTTGCAATGAAGTCCTAAAGTTCACGGACATACAACAAATGCAGTAGTGGGCAAGTATTGTTAGTCCACCCTTAGCTCTGTCTGCAGTGAATTAGTCATTTATAAAAACTGAAAATCCCCTCACAATATAGGAGTGATCTTGATGAAGGTGAGTCTCTTGCAGGCAAATGACTAAAGGGGACGTATCACATAAAAGAACCTTAAGATCTTCAATGTGACTTCTCCCACCATTAATGTTCCATTATATCATGCTATTCAAGTTTAAATTTCTGGCGATATTTCATGATTGAGATATAAAACTAATTATATAAATTAATTCGCTAACAATTAAAAAGGGTTTAGACCTGTATCATTATTTCCACCTGCTTGGTTTATAATACTATCAGATGGTTTAAGTTTAGTTATAATTTTAGATGTTTCAAAGTCAAGCTCCATAGCAACCTCAACAACTGAAATGTCAGTTAAACCCTGAGATATTTTTGGGAGGGGTTTCAAAGAACCCTTTCCAACCTTATATTTGATTTGTGTAGGCTTAGTAACAGCCAGTGGTGTGTTGGGCTTGCCCGAAAACTTTTATTCTGGACTTTAACAAAAGATGAAGATTTAGTTAGAACCGACACTGATTGTCATTTTTGTTTAATAAGCTGTCCTGTTATTGGTGGTAATTTGAGGTTTTTTAATGGTGAAGGCGTAGATTTAGCTTTGGATGAAATAGGTTTTGTAGATTTGGCAAAAAGGTAACTTTAGAAGAAGACGGGAAGTTAAAAAAAGTACCGCTTTGGATTGCAATTAATTGTTTTATTTGTTTGACAAGTAAACGAACCATCTCACCCCAGTTCCTTACACGATGAACATGAATTAAGTGATGGGATTGATGTAGGATTTGGGTAAGATTTTTCTACAGTAAGAGGAAGAGCAGTTCTTTGCCTGTATACTTTCCTAGCTTCTGGAAAGGAGAGTTTCCCTTTGACAACAATTTCTAAAATCACCATCTCGATTTGATTTGCACACTTTGCCTCAATATACAACCTTTACTTTTGGGACCTTTTATGCTACACTGTCCACAAACTTACTGTTTAGAGCAAGTGCTACTAACCTGTCTAAATCCTTGGCATCGGAAACAACGCCTTGAATTTGAAATGTACAGTCTAACAATTAGACTGTAGAATCCAGCAAACACTTGTTTAGGAAGATTGGGTGAAGCAAATGTTAATATTAAAGGACCGGTTGGTTTTTCTTCTCATTTTCGAACGAAGAATTTTCAACATTAATAACGTACTGTTCAGCGAACTCTTTCTTTATTTCCTCTGTGGTATCGTTCAATAAGTCACGGCAGGAAATAACGCCTCTAGAAGAATTCAAACTTATATGAGGTTCAACACACACGTTAATGACGTTATCAACATCAAAGAAGGACTTCAATTTTAATAGAATCTGTATCAATAAAGTACCACTTCCCAGTTTCCTAATGGAACGAACAACTCCTCCAGCACCAGTTATGGCTTTAATAATAACAAAGGGGGAGAAGATCTTTGAAAGATCTGACCCCTCAGTACTGTGGCAGACAATAAGGAATCTGGGAGTATGTCCCAAGTTCATTACGTCCAAATGTCATTTTTTGCTTTTGCACACAGACTCTTCGGATGATGCTGAAATTTGTCTTTTTTCACTTTTCGGGACGACGTTAGTAAAAGTAGAGAGGCCATAAAATATTGAACCAGCGCAATGTGTTGGGGGGTTGCAGATGAAACTCTGGGAACGACTACACCCTTAGATCACTTTTGATCATTTCCAAACCCCAGAACTCTGGGGCCCAGAGTATCCTTTTTAACCAGATTGGATGGGCATCAATCCAGATCTGCAACTTTAGAAGGAGGATCTGACACCTTCCTCATTGCAAACACTCCCTGACCAACAACTGAAGTGCTTAGTTACTGAACAGAAACCGTGCAAACGTCTTCGGTAGAGCAGGCTCATATCAGCTTATCCTCGGCAGAGCAGAGTTGTCACGCTTTGGTCTGGTAAAGACTACCAGACATGCTACAACTCTATATATATATACTCCCTATATATAAATGTACAGTGAATATGTATTCCTTGTGATATGTGAAGAGTATCAGCCTCTTCCAAATATAAAAAATATGAGTGCTGTATGTGTGTGTGTATATTCCAAGAAGGCGTGTTAAATATTCTACCTCTATATAGATTGGGTTTCACGAGGTACGGTAAACCCCTCTCAATAGATGCAGCTAGTCTGAACCCCCCTGGGATGAGAACCCTAAGTTAAGGTGAAAGTGTTAGTGTATAATGTAGGTGAACTGTATGTATATGTGGCTATATGTATGATAGTTTAAGAGCTGCAAGTTTTAGGTGAATGTTGACTGGGGACAGCGAATGACACCAACCTCCTCTTATTAGGTGCAACTAGTATGCAACCCTCCAGCGAGGAGTTGGTAATAAAGAAAGTCATACTTAAATTTGTAATTACTGTACTATTAATTATGATTTTGAACTGCCCGTTAAATGTTGGTGTTCAGTTTCTTTAAACTAATCATGATTATGAAAAATCTTTATTGTAAGACTTTTTACATAAATTTGTCTTAGGTTCCAGAACCTTATATTCATCAAAAAGTGGCTCAGAAGGACATAATGCAGCTTTAGGTATGGATGTTTGTATTATTTCTAAAGGTTCAAGCTATTATATCCCCATTAATAATCATTGGCAATATGTATAGCAAGACAGTTTTTTAACTACATTAAATCAAAAATCTAAGAAGCTAGGTTGTTTATATACATAAATTATTTTGCATTTTTTCCTTTACAAATTTGACATGTTCTGTCCATTTCATCATTTATCATACATTAGTCTAAGATTCTTATTGTAAGCAACACTCAATCTGTTCACATAAATTAATTCTATAGATAGTTGCAAGCTATCTTTCAAGAATTAAACAGTATGATGTAGGCCTATTTGATGAATTTAATCAAACTAAAATAAACATAACACATAAGTAATTTGTTTTGTCAGTAAACACTTACAAGTTACATTACCTTAGAGCCTGAAGTTCTAATTTCTTCTAATTCAATGCTAGTATTAGCTGCCTGAATTGTCTCATCGCTAGCCAAGAAACTTAAATGATGTTGTAAAAGATTTACCAAGTCCTTCAATGAAGTTTTTACAAGACCATGTAATATAGTGTGCATGATGAAATCAACCATTTGGATGAAGCTATAGTAAAATCATAAAGGATCATAAAGAAGACTTCTATTACAGTAGAACCTCTGTTAACCGGCCTGGGATTAACCGGTCCTCGGATTAACTGGCCTATATCGTAGTGTACTGGTTGGATGAGAGATTCCGAAAACAAATTGTAATTGAAACAGCAAAGCGGCGGCGAGTCAAACGACTTTGTCGATAGCGGTATCCCATTGTCGGCGGAGTAAAAACATCGCAGCGTTGGCACCCGTCGGTATAGCAGACATACACCTACAAAATCGTTTGATGGGCCGCTTTTTTTCCATTAATCAATTTAGTATACATTATGGAAAATACAACATTTCTTTTCAGTTTTCTTCTTGTCTTTTACTGGTTATGATCTACGTACAGTATATACAGTAAATAAAAATGAGCGAGTTACGAAAACGGAAGCGTGTGTTGGTTTCGTTTGAGACGCGGTTAAATGTGTCAAAAGACTTGACAGAGGGGAATCTGTAAAAAAGCTTTGTAGTGTTTAATTTTTTCATGTTTGATGTATAATATACATAATATAATATATACGATACATTTATGTACAATAAAATGAGTTGCAATAACATGTTAATTGCATAATTCTTAGTGCTACCTGATTAAATAAGCTTTCTTTGAACGAAAACCGATTTTTCACGGGAACCTCGGATTAACCGGCCAAACGGGCAACCGGCCCGGGTGTCAGTCCCGACTAGACCGGTTAAGAGGGGTTCTACTGTACTTATATTACAGGGTGTTTCAATAAAGACACAACATTGCATGTAAGATAGTTCATTTCACACAAAGGTACATTTTATGTATGTGGTCATAGTTTGTGTGTACTTGCAAGTTGTCTACAATGTACTTAAGGTTCATTAAAATGACCTTGTCATAAACTAGTCTCATGTAAGTGTTTATTCCTCTGTGTTGTGTCAGTAATCTCTCTTTCCAAAGATCATTGAATGATATTTCATAACAAATCAATAATATTTCATTTAGTTAATAAATTCGTGATACAGGTTTCATACACGATCTCGAGCCTAAGCCTCTCATCATTGTTAACTAGCAACATTCTCAGCATTTAGATAACATGTCTCTTAGTTCATTCACAGAGAAATTTGGTGAAAAAAATGGTCAATGAGTATTATTTTCAGGGCTAAAAGCAAGTTAAAATTTCATCCCTATTGCATCAGTGACGTTCATGAACTACACAACCTAACTGTGAAAATCATTTATGGTTCTGGTGTTGGTTTCATACATTTGTTTTAGCTAACAAAATTAAGATAATAGATTATGGTTATTTTAGTGATGAGGATTGGTTTCACTTGGATGTTTATGTAAACACCCAAAGCAGTAGAATATGGAGTAATAAAAATCCTAATGCTAAAAGTGAAATTTCTCATAGTCGTGTGATTGAGCCTTTATTTTTCAATATAACTGTCATTGGGGAAGTTTACCATGATTTAATATAATAGGTTATTGCTTTGTTGGATATTAATGAAAAACATTATTGATTTCAGCAGGATGGCGCAACTTTCCACATTGTAAAATGAAACAATGTGATCATATTGCAGGAATTTTTGATGATTGTTACAAATCTGTGGCCCTTGATATTCCTGAATCACACTCATCCCAATTTTTACCTTTAGGGATATCTGTGTAGTGTTTAAAACAATTCCTGAATACTTGAAGACCTGAAGGCGAATACTGAAAGAGAAATGTTAAACAAGTAAAAAACATTACAGAGGGGGCTACACATATCATGAACCGTGTATTCACTTTCACCAGCTATTATTAAAGTAAAGCAACTGTTTGAATCTTTCATACAGATTATATACATTAAAAATTATGAGATTATAAAATTAAAACTGGGTTGCGTCCTTTATGAAACACCCAATTTAATACAAAGTTTATACTGAATATAAGTTGATAAATAATATACAACTGCTTTACATATGATAAACTAAACATGATTTATTTAGCTATGATTTTGATTTTGAATGTAAAGCTTATTAGAATTTCAATTGTGACCAACAAATGAGATAAATAATTTTAGAAGTCCATAATAAAGTTTTCTTTATTAAGGCTAATTAATGAAACTGTATAGATTATTGTCAAAACGTTGTATCTAAAAGAATAAGATGGTTTGTGTAATAAACATTGACATTTCACCAAAATTGACCTTTTAAAGGGACATCAATTATTTGTTTCACTTTTTGTTTAAACTTCAGAACTGGAATTTTTGGGGACTTGGTGATCAATAAGGCTAAATTTTTTCCAAGTCCTTAGAAGCTAAATTAAAAAAAAAATTGATCAATGGTATTACAAGTCTTTGTGTTTTACTAAGTAGCTTAAAATTAACTCCTATAAAGCAAATTCTATCATAATAATATTCAGGTCTAACTCGTGGGAAGTTCAGCACTGAAGGAATAAATATATTAATCACTAGCTGAACCCGGCCACGTGTTGCTGTGGCTCAGTCTGGTGGTGTAATTGTAAAGATAAATAACAATTATGTAACTATGGACTATTTAATCAACTATTTTGTTTAATTGTTTGTATTGATAATATTAATACAAATCCTAGAAAATTCTGCGAGTACAGAAATTTGGGTGGACAGTTGACATCATTTTAGTTAGTAATCAAGTGATTTGTATGTCTTCAATTCACCGGCAATTTCATTTTGAATTTTGAAATTTAATTCATTTACATCCATGTTTTTGCTCAACCAAATATGATCTCTGTAATTTTGAGCAACATTTAGGAACAACTTTTGAATGAGTTCGGTTTTTCGATTTAGTAAACTGACAAAAATTGTCAGGAAATGTAACACAGCCAGTCAAAATGTGTAAAGGGAAATTGCCATTACCTATATCAATAAGTTGGTTTGAAAAAATTTTTCCAGATATATCATTTTCTAATTCGGCATGCATATTCTTGCTTACACTAACAAATCTTTCTTCCATAACAATAACATGGTAACTTTGAAGGCCAGTGGGGGGAAACCCTAACATCCTATGACTTTAATTAATGGTTTAAAACCTTCTTGGGGTCAACCTGAATTACTATGCAAAATTTCAAACCAATCGGTCCAGCCGTTCTCAAGTTTTTTATATAGATCAATCCTTTTCCTGTTGTAATGTCTACTTTCTAACCAAAGTGGTCCAGCACTCACTTTCTTAGGAGCCTTCTGTTTATATCTCCCCTCCCTTCTGCTTCTGGCATCCCAAGCGGTTCTATATTCATGTGTATGTTAATTTATTCTTGATTACCACTAACTCACAAAATTTCTGAATCACTAAATTCAAAGTTGAATAGCATGAACCAGTGAATCCACAGCCTGAAGGAAGTTTGGTCATTAACATGTAAGATCTGAATACTAGACAACCTCAACTTTCACTTAGCCTAACTGCTTATATAAAAAGTTCTGCTCCAGGTGATCTTTTATATCCTCAAAATAATAGGCCGTCTGGAGAGAAAATGGCATAAACTTCCCTTCTATAGACATTAGTGATGAAATTTTGCTAAGAAAGGTATAAGGCAATAACTTTAAGGTTTAATCTATGGTCATAACTGTGTCTAGTAAAAATGTTCATTTTTTGTTTGCGAATGGTGCTAACAGGATGACTTAAGTATCAGCCATTGCTTGTTCTCCTCACAAGAATGTTAATGCTTAGACTTCAGCCTCAGGTGGGGGGAGGGGGCAAAAATAAATGAATGAGTTTAAATATTTAAATCTAATCCTTAACCAACCATTGTTCAGGTTAAGATATATGTTAAGAGTATAGCTCTTAGGCTGTGGAGGATCAGACAGATGTTATTCATTATACACCACAATTAGGTATCCCGCGAAATGTATAGCAAATTTTCTTTATTCTATCTGTATTTAAAGACTTTCATTAGATTTCAAATCAAATGTCATACAAATCTTAAGGTCTCCTAAGACTGGAGAGGATGGTTGAGAACATATAAAAAATAACAGCTGAAAACTATTAAGTTTAAACACTATAAAGCGACAACCACTGGGTGTATTATCATAAATTAACCAAATTTATTTCAAATAAATTCCTCGATTAGAAACTTATCTGTGACATTTCTGAGGTAGGTGAAGGATGAATAATTATAATTGTTACCATTAAAAATTCATGTGAATTAATAGGCCCATTGTATATCATAAAAAATAAAACTTTTTTTTAAGTTGTAAAAATCATGATATAACAGTCAAAATTAGGCTAAACACTAAATTAAATGTACAAATAACTACCTAGCAAGAAGAGTACATGTTTGTTTTTTTAGAGCACGATCTGCATATGTCATTCGATATTTTCCATCTCGAGAAGTCTTTATCCCTCGCATTGAAATTGTACCTATTACACATACAACACAGTTAATACAAATAAAAAATGTAATTTAAAAAATATTTTAGTTATTTAAAATAAAGCAATGGATGTTTGCACCGAAACTTCATATAATGGTGAACTAATTCACATGTTTATTATAACTAAGATTTAACACTATTAGGGTCAAACACTCATGGTGTTAACACCCAGAGCCAGTTTCTAAACACTGTGTCTAATGCTCAGAACCAGCCTAGCATTCATGGCATAGTTTTATACTTATTACTTTCCTTTTACTTTTAGCGGGGTCCTACAGCAGAGGCCTCCACATCACACGCCGCCCTTACTTCCACTTAGTAACCGACTGATACAAGCTTTGGCCAATTGTCATCAGTCATCCTCCAAACATACCCATACCAGTGCAGCTGCGGCACCTCAATACTAACAATTATTGTCTCCCAACTCTTGCCACATACCTTGTGTCCTTTGGATCGATGTACGACAACGTTTCCACCATGCAAATAGAGAAATTCTACTTATAATGAATTGATTCAGCATTGTCAGAATGGTTGGCTCAAGTGTTTAGTGAGGGGAATTCAGTCTCAGAGCCTATTGTATAGACTAAAACTAAAATATTTTTTGAACTCTTAGGTCTTCAGGGTAATTTTTGATGCCTCTTCTGGTTGGCTAACTCGTTTCAAGCAACGTCATGGTATTTGAGAGATTGAATTTCATGGAGAGAAGCTAAGTAGTGATCAACAAGCAGTGGACGATTCTCAATATGATTTTGAAAAAGTCAGAAAATTTTTCTCATGAACAAATTTATAAGGCAGATGTATCGGGACTCATTTGGAAATGTCTTTTGGAAAGTACATTGGCATTCAAAATAGAACGTCAAGCTGCAGGTCATAAAATTAGCAAAGAAAGGATAACAAAAATGTCATGCAGCAACGCTAAAGGAAGTCACAAGCTTAGGCTTCTCATCATTGAAAAATCTAATAAACCAAAGTCATTTAAGGGAACGGGAGCAGAAAGTTTACAGTTGATTATTTCAACCAGAAAAAAGGATGAATGAACAAACAAATATTCCAAAAGTGGTTCAAAAAGATGTTTGTTCCCCAAGTGTAAGCATCTTCAATAAAAAAAGTTGTCAGAAAAGGCTGTGTTGTTGATTGACAATGCAAGCTCACATCCAGCTTCGAGTGTGCTTAAATCCTCAGATGGGAAAATGTTTGCTAAATGTCTGCTCCCAAATGTTACTGTGCAATTGCAACCCAAGAACGAGGGAGTTATTGCAACCATGAAAAGAATTCACAGAACAAAGCTACTAAGCCAGAAAATCGAAGAAGGTTACGACCAAAAAGAGTTTTGTGAAAACTACAAAAGTTTGGACTGCATCTATGATATTGCATCTGCTTGGAATTTAGTCAAACCCTCAACCACACAAAAGTCATGGAGAAGATTGCTGCCTAGTGTAGACGTTGAAACAAATGACAATGAAGAAGTCAGTTCTGAGGAGTGAGAATGTAGAAGAGGAGAACATTACAGAGTGGTTGGACTGTGACGCTAATGAGCCGGGATTTGAGTTACTGATGGACCAAGAAACAGCAGATAAAGGAAGAGGGGCGAACGAAGAGCAAAGTGTAAGTAAAGAGGAAGAAGGAACAAACATGCATCCGCGAATGACACACAAAGTGGCCTTGCAACACATCAATGGACTGCTCTAGTATTTAGAGGAACAAGACAACAACATGCAGTTAGCTGATAAACTGATTATAAGAAAAGTTTAGTCAAGAATCAAAAGACGGTATTTTCTCAGTGGGAAACAAAAACCAATGTTTGATTTTTTTAAACCGTCACATAATTAAAATTGCAGTACTGTACTGGTATAGTGTAATGTGTTTCCTGTATTGTTCTTTTGTTTTACTACAAGACCTTCTCGTCTATTATACTTTTTTATTTCATGTAAAATGTACATTAAAATTGTTTTTACTATATGTAATTTATAGGTTTGTACTGTGTATTATGTTTTATGTACACAATACTAAAGTCTTTTTATGTCAAAACTATTTGTTTATTATTTTTCCTTTATTTTTAACAGTCTTGCAGATTATCTGCAATTATTGTTATCAGCTATATCTGTGCCATTTAAATTTCGCTGATAATCGGGAGTACACTATATATCTACTAGTGTTTAATACCGAGCACCAGCCATTTATAGCATAATTTTATAATTTATCTTAAAAAATTAAGATAATACAACTGGAAAATTAAGATTTTGACTTCATAATTATATTAACTAAAATGAACTACACTTCTGGATACTTCAATCACCAAATGAATGTAAACACAGTTCACAAAAACACATTATTTGTTCAATACAAATACAAAACAACATTTCAATGACCAAGTCATTATCCTTAGTTATTATATGCACACCAACAGCATATATTCCACACGTGCTACATGTGCGTAGCACACCCTATAATAAAACTTATATTTTGTTACGTTGTTACACATTACCTGTGCGCGGCTTTAGTCCAGCACATACATTGCTTCTTTTTTTAGCAACTGTGACTATAACATACCTTATTTTTATATATCTGATTGTCTACATTTATATCTAGGCAAGTTGGAACACTTTGTCTTATAGATACAATTTCTGTTGTGAATGCTATTTGTAAAATGAAATAAATGAAGAGGATTTTCATAAATTATAGCTGATTTTCATACAATTTTTCGGTATTGTTATATACATTCAATCTTTCAAAATTATTTTCCTACAAAGATGTATTGTATAATAATCTAGGTAACTATTTTATGCTCTTTATTTAATTTTTTGTTATTTTTATTATTATACTTTTTCGTTAATTCGATGATGACCCCGAAGTTTTCACCTTTAAACCAGAAGAAAAAACAATCTGACTTATTCCTGAATATACTCTGAAATTATTGACAATATTGTAGAACAATAAAAACATAATATAGTTTATTCTTCCAACTTTTTACACAGTAAACATTTAAGAACTGCAGGAAAACCTTTCCAGGTGAATGTTTAAACTGTATAAAATTACTATATGAAACCATGTTCGATTAAATTTGGCTTAAAATTGAACTTAGTGCTATTTATGTCAGTCCTGTAATCTAAAATTAACCAATTTCCTATTCCTTTAAGTTTTTAGCATTAAAAACCTAATGTCTGGACTCAGAGTAGTATATAATTTAGCATAACTTATTTTGACAATTATAGTTTGAGGATAGTTTGAGGTTAGTTTGAGGATGATAGGATCCATTCAATTGGACAGATAAGAGCGGAAAGTGGGCCACCCATTTTGCTATCAGAGGTACAAGTAGCAATTAATCAAATGAAGGAAGGTAAAGCAGTGGGACCGGACAACATTCAGGTAGAATTTATAAAGCTTTTGGAGGAAAAAGGATTAGAGAACATCACAAATCTTTTCAATAAGATATACTCATCTGGCATTATACCACATGACTGGTTGGTCTCAGAATTCATTGCTCTTCCCAAGAAACAAGGGGCAAAACGATGTGAGGAGCACCGCACCATCAGCCTCATGAGCCACATTTTAAAAATTTTCCTCAGAATAATTCATAGGAGAATTTACAAGAGATGTGAAGAACAAATATCTCAGAATCAGTTTGGTTTTGTCAAGGCTGTTGGAACGAGAGAAGCGTTATTCGCTTTGCAAGTTTTAGTCCAGAGGTGCAGGGATGTGAATTGTGATGTTTTTTGCTGCCTGATTGATTACCGGAAGGCTTTTGACCGGGTAAAACATGAGAAGATGGTTGAAATAATGAGAAAAACAGGCATTGATGACAAGGACCTAAGAATAATCATAAACCTGTACTGGGGTCAATCTGCAAAAATGAGGGTGGATAAAGAAACAACAGAAGAGATAAAGATAAGAAGAGGAGTCCGACAGGGATGTGTCTTGTCACCATTATTGTTTAACTGCTATTCCGAACAGATCTTTAGAGAGGCATTGGATGGTGAGGAGGAGGATGGAATACCAATACAAGGTCAGAGACTTAACAATATAAGGTATGCGGATGACACCATAGTGTTTGCTGATAGTGAAGAAGGGCTACAGCGTCTAGTGAGCAAAATAGCAGCAGTTAGTACCAAATATGGCCTTGATATCAACAGTCAAAAGACAAAATTCATGATGATCTCCAAACACCGAAACGACAATGCCCGAATATTTATCAATGATCAGCAGTTGGAACGAGTGGAGCACACAATGTACCTGGGAACAATAATAAATGGAGAGTGGGACATGACACAAGAGATTAAGTCACGCATATCCAGAGCAACAGCTGCCTTCAATAAAATGAACAAAGTTTTCAAGAGCCATGATGTTACCATTGAAACAAAAATGAGACTTTTGAGGTGTTACGTATTTTCTATTTTTCTGTATGGAGCAGAGTCATGGACAGTAAACAAGAGCATGATTAAAAGGATTGAAGCTTTTGAACTATGGTTGTACCGGAGAATGCTCAAAATATCATGGACAGAGCATGTAACAAATGAAGAATCCAGAGAGATTTTGGACACCATTAAGATCCGTAAGCTACAATACTTAGGACACATCATGAGAAATGAGTCCAGATACTCTCTGCTGCAGCTCATCATGCAGGGAAAAATAGATGGAAGGAGAGGACCAGGAAGACGAAGAATATCCTGGTTGCACAACCTTAGGGAATGGACCGGAAAAACATCTGTTGAACTTTTCCGAATTGCTGTCAACAGAGTCAGACTTACCATGCTGGTCGCCAACGTCCGAAACGGATAGCGCACTATAAGAAGAAGAAGAAGATTTTGACAATTCCCTATAGTATAAGCTTCGTAGAACATTCCATCTCTGATTAAAACATATCAATACTTAATGGAGGTGTACACAAAGTCAAGACCATTTATTTCATAGCTTGGTTTAAGTAGCTTAGGAATAATTAATTGCAATAGAGTAAAAAATATTGCACAAATTAGGATTAAAAAACTTGGTTTTATGATAATTGTATTTTTATTGATTGTAGTGATTGAGAAATTTTTGTCTGAAGAACAAAGGCTAGAAAAAAAATTTTTTTACTAGTTAAAAATATTTTAATAAGTAAATAGGCCGAAAGATTAATTTTACTTATGTTAATTAAAAAAAGTGGAAGTAGTTTTGTCAGTAGGCAATATATATTCATTTTAGAAAAATAATTGAGTTTTATTTCATACAATAACAAAAAGAACCTTTCTTGGATTATTTTTTCCCCTGCCTACATGTAATACATAATTTTCATTAGTAAGTGAAGCTCATGGTAGCGTTTTATAGTATAACATAAAGGAACTCTTAAGTTAACTCCAAATTAAATAAAACGCAAAACACAACTCTTTACCTTTCAAATAATACTTTAATATAATAATTTGATTTAAAAAAAAAAAAACATTTATTAACCTAATCTTATTAGCTATACTTCATTCACTCTGCACACATTCCTTAACCTAATTTTAATTTGGTTACAATTAATTTTTATTTGATACAATATTTTGAAACTTCCTCTAAATTTCCTTTTATGACATCAACAATTATTTTACCCAGATTATAATTTTCTTTTTGTTTTGGCTAATGGAACCTTGAATTTTCTTCACAAAGAAAAACAAGTTAAAACTCTACACTTTTAACATAACATTTATTGCCTCGGCTTTGATTTTCTTTACAAAACAATTTAATTACTTTAATTATTGAACATATCATTTAAAAACAAATTAAAAACTTTAAACATTAAAACATTAAATTTATTGCCACGGCTAGCTCTTTTACAACAAAAAAATTTAATTTTTTAATAGCACTAACTCTAATTTCTCGGGGGGAATTCTTTGATGGCTCAATTGAAGTGAAATTTAGGAATATAATAAAAGAATATTTAAAAAATTTTGTACTTATCAATTTCGCTCCTTTTTCAACTGATAATTTTTCACAATACACTTCACGATTTCATTGACTCTACTTTATTACTTCACTGGATTTTCTTTCACGTAACCAAAATTGAAGCACTCACAAATTCCTTGGTGAAACTACTAAGGGATGGATGGTCCTAGCTGCAAATTAGTGGCCTTCCTTCCTGAGGACGAAATACTAATTCCTCGTTGATACTAATTTTCTTGGTGCTGATTGACCTTCAGCTAAAAACTCAGAGACGCTCAACTTCCCTGATCAACAAACACTTTAAGACATTAAAATAAATCCATTAACAAAATGACGCAGAGACAATTCGTCTCTTGGGTCAACAATCTTAGACGATCTCCGTCCTTCGCTCCCAATCCTCGACTAACTCCCTGTTTCAATTTTGGTTTGTACTGAATATCATCCCCTCTCTTGAAACTTGAGCTGGCTTTCTCTTCGTTGATTCGTTAAAACATAGTTTCTGTCTCTTTTAGTGGCGGTTTTCAAAATATGCCCGTTGATTTTTAAAAGTGGGATCTCATGTCTTTGGTCGACCTACATTCTGCAAACCGTTGTAACAGAACGGTTCTTTCGAACACATCTGGAACTACCCTTTCTGATGTACAGTTAGGGACGCTAACTTCACCCTTGATTCTCTTTTCTATACAAATTTTATTCACATCTGTCTTTGGCCAATTCTCCCGTTACTTGTTTTTTTAAGTGTGTAGGCGCGCATTTGCTCCTTCAAGGCTAAAGTCCCGTTTTCTTTTGTTTTTTCTTGTACCCTCTCTTGGTACCGTTAAAATCAAACTTCCCAAGCTGCACCTGGCATCCTAAATTTTCTCCAATATGAATTGCTTTTTAACTGTTGTTATTATTATTTTATTTTATTTATTTTATTTTACATAAAGTAATTAACTATTTATCTTCTGATATCATTTAATCATAATTAATTGTAAATGATTAGATTGATATCGTTACATTGTCAACAGATAAAATTTGATTTTTATGCAATGCTGGTTAAAATAAAATTTTATCTTCGCCCGTTCTTTTGAACGATTGGTTGAAAAGACATTTTTCACAATACCTTTGTTCCCTTGTGCGGTTAGCTTCTGACCATACAATAGTTCCATTGACTATTGTTCCTCTGACTGACCCTTGTCAAGCAGTTTGAGTCATAAATCCTTTTACTGTTTACCTCTTCCTTTCATTCACACCTTATTCTAACATTTCCTAACTATGATATTTTTTCATTAACCTACAATTAAATATTCCTCTAATTTTATCCTTATTTATATATCCTAACTCATAAGTCGTATTTCCTATTTTATTTCTAATTAAGTACGGTCCCTCGTATAGCTCGCAAAATTTATGGTACCGCTTCACAATAAGTTTCGATGGTCTTCCAACACTCGTTCCCCTAATTCATATTCCGTGGGTGGGTGTTGTTCATTAAATTTCTTCGCATACTTCTCTCGCTTTTCCTTTATCCTAAGGTATATGTCCGCATCGCTGATTATCGGTTCTTGTTGGTTATCTGGTTTTTATGAAGTATCTGGTCCAACTGCATGTCGGCTTTCGTTTGAATTGCGCTTCTATGGGAGTGGTTTCAATTGTTTTGTGGTATGACTCGTTGATGCATGTTTTGATAACTTCCAAGATTTTTCCCCAGTCTTGCTGTTTGTTCTTTAATAATATTCGGCAAAACTGTCCCAGCTGTCTCATGATCCTTTCAGCCATGTTTCCTTGTGGATTCCGAATTACGACGGTTTTCTTTCTTATTCCCAGCTCAGCTAGTCCTGCTTCCCACTTTTGCGATGTAAATTGTGTCCCGTTGTCGGATAAAATGCATTTTGGTACTTGTACTTCCTGTATGTACTTCCTCACCTGTTTTAACATTGTTACCGTTGTCGTATTTCATACTTTATATAACTTTGAATACTTCGTAAATGCGTCAATCATCACGAAAATATACTTGCATCCCCCAATTGATTTTGGCAAAGGTCCATAGTAATCTACACAGACTAACTCTCCTACCCCTTTTGGTACCACTGGCAATAGCTCCGCGTTTCGGTGCATAATGTCAAACTTACATTTTTGACACCTGGAACATTTTATCAGCTCATCTCTTATGTATTTTGGTCCCCTGTAAAATCTTCCTTAAAGATTCGGTAACATTTATTAATTCTGATGTGTCCATACACTCCGTGTATTTCCTTAGCTAAAATATTTACAAAGTTCTTAGGTATCATCAATTTCCAAATTTATTTTTCCTTTCTAAATAATTTTCCCTGATATAGTTGGTAATGATCCTGAATTTTTTGATTATTTTTATTTAAATTTTCTATAATGTTTTTTTGCAATTTTGATCCCCTTTTTTGTACATTTTCAAAGTTTTTCAACGTTTTTCCTATCTCTAAATTAAATTCCTCAGCTAAAATTAATATCTCTATCAGTTTTTCGTCACCTGTTTCCCGTACTTCCGTGTTGTCTTCTGGGTATCTACTTAAATTGTCCGCTACGATGTTTTCTTTTCCCCTACAATGTTTAATAATTATGTTGTACTCCTGGATGAGTAAAATCCACCTAGTCGTACGGGCATTTAAAAGTTTAAAATTATTCATGAATGTAATGTCATTATTATCTGTAATTACTGTTAATCGTTTCTTTAACACATATGTCCTAAATTTCTTGAGACAGATTACTACGCTGTATAGTTCCTTCTTCGCTGTACTGTAGAATCGCTCCGCTCCCTTGAATGTCGGGCTTGTATACGCTATCACTGCGATCTCCTGATCATCCCCAATCTGGTACAGTTGACCTCCTGCTGCAATGTCTGAAGCGTCAGTTTGTAGATAAAACATTTTGTTACGGTCTGGGTGTCGTAATATGACTACTTCCTCGAACTCCCTTTTAACTCTTTTGAAACTTTCCTTTATTTCGATGGTCCACTTGAACTTCGCGCCTTTCTTTAATAGTTCCTGCAGTGGTGCTGTAACGGATGCATATTTTTTAGAAAACTTGTGATAAAAGTTGGTAAGACCTAGAAACCCTTTTAATAGTCTCGCGATCTTTGGTCGTGGAAAATTTCTTATACTGGCCATCTTGTTATCTTGTGGTTTAATCCCTTGAATGGTTAACAAAAATCCTAAATATTCTTACTCTTGCCTACAGAAATTTGATTTATTCCACTGATTGTACTGATGAACTCTTAACCTAACTCCTATTTAAATAAAACACAACTCTTTACCTTTCAGATAATACTTTAATTAATAATTTGATTTTAGAAAAAAAAACAATTACATTTATTAACCTAATCTTATTATGTAGCTATACTTCATTCACTCTGCACACATTCCTTTTACACCTACATCCTACATTTTCTCCAATATGAATTGCTTTTTAACTGTTGTTATTATTACTTTATTTTATTTTACATGAATTAATTAACTATTTATCTTCTGATATCATTTAATCATAATTAATTGTAAATGATTAGATTGATATTGTTACAATAGATTGTTTTCAATTTTTGTAACAAGATTGATATTACAATATGCTTTTACTCCCTACACATTACAGCAGACAAGAGGAAATATGAAGGTATAATAGAATTCTGAGGTCCTAGATTGCTAATTTTCCACTTGTCCATGAGCTCTGCAGATCAGAGTGGGTGTGATACTTTGGTTTGAGTTGAGTGGCATCACTCTAATTAAAATATGGCAGCTTTAAAACTAAAACCCGCTTTTAATTTTAAACCTCAAGCATAAATAATGTTTTAATTTGTATCACCTTTGTTATTGATAAAATGCAGGTTGTCACTGAATTGTCAAACATATAAAAACTTATTTTTTTAATAATAATAATTTATTTGAAGTAAATATTGGTATTTAATAAAGATAAACTTGAAAATCTACGTTTCATAAATAAAACTGTGAGTTAAATTCTCACTTTTATTTTGCCAAACAATATTAAAATGTGAATGTTACATCCACAACAGAAAAAACAAAATAATAATACAAGAATTAAGCTATAAATTATATTTTTAATTTTTTTTTTTTTAATTACTAAAATTGATATTGGTATAAATATTTCTGTTAAAAACTATTTTGTATAACTTGCAAAAAATATAGTGTTACTTCTAGTACTTCTACTTAAACAATTAGCATGTCGTTCATTTTTATATAATCTTTAGGGTGATGTCGAATTGGCCCCACCGTCTGTTAGGGTCGTAAAAACGACGGTTGAATTGGGCCTATGGTCAGTTCGGAGGCAGTGTCGAATTGGGCCCATACCTCTACAATCATGACCTACAAAATGGAATGCTCGCATCCACCTTAGTTTTAAATACATTAACATCTAAAATAGATGTTTGGTTAGGTTAGGTTAGGTCAGGTTAGGTCAGTATAAGAAATAACAACCTACTTGGCAAGAAATATGCTACATCAAGGAATGACAAGAACACTAACATAGTTTTAGTAAAATTCAGCAAAGAAAAAAAACCCCAAAAAATACATAATATAAAACATTAAAAAAAAATGACAAGGCCGAAAAGCCGCTCCTTATATTTCCTCACTGTCCTGTGTTATTGGTCGCGACATTGGGTTAATATATGAGGGGATAACATATCTACAGCAGTCATACTTCAACTGTACTTCGGAGCATTCATATCACCGTCCAACAAAATTTAACAGGTATGGGTGCATTATGTTTATTGTTGTTTGAATTCAAGTAATGTGATTTTTTACTTACTATTTGACAATCGATTTTTTTAGGCTCAGGACTCCCTTACTCCAAAGTTAAAATCAATAAAACTGTGATTAGGAAGCAAAATCCTTCCGCTGGATTTTGATATAAAATATTGCATTGAAACAGACATTGATCACATTACGTTATTGAGTAGGATTATTCGTAAGTTTAAATAATAATTAAAAGATGAAAGTAACTTACAATATTTTCAATGAATTTTATATTTGCTTATGTTTTAGTGAAGTTTTATTGTATTTATTTGCTTACATTATGTTTTTGTTTTAATTTCTATCATACATTAAAATAAAAACGAACGTCTGATCACTTAACAAAACTAATGTTGCCCGATCACCTAATGAAAAATGTTGCCCGACTGACCAGGGGCCCAATTCTACCCCGTCCCTTCGAGGGTTGACGGTAATCCGCCTAGGAATGTTTTGACTGTGGTCCCAGTTCAACCGTGTCCAATTTTTAGTGTGTTCCATCAATAAAACTTGAGAAACCTTTTTTGTCTATCTTACTCTTAAAATTTCTACTCGATTTACTAGGCTAATTACAGTTATTACACAATACAAAAACAAATGGATTGTACAATGTTATTACAGCATAAACCTAGAACTAAGATCTGAAATTTTTAAATAACATACAGCATGGCATGCTGTCATATTGGGTTATGAATTTTTTTATTGTTTTATGTGTGTATACACTCAGTACCATAATTCAATCTTGGTATTGCATGCAAATCATCAAACTGCATAAAATAAGTTATTATTGACTCATGTAGAATCTATAAAAGTAGGAATTACCAAACCTGTTTCATTTTAATTGTTTTTCTACCCTAGAATTTCTACATGTTATGAACAACAAATAGCAAAACTTAAACACAATTTACTAAATTTTACTCAAATTTTACTTCGATTTTATATAGTGAAGTAAATGTTGATGAATTTTAAATTTTTGAGGTTATGTTGGCATGTCGTTATTTTTCCTTATAGCCTATGTACTTTTTTTTAATATTTCTAACCAAGGAATTGTTAAAATGTATGTGTGCATGTGTGTATATACATATATGTATGTATGTGTATGAATATTAATATATGTGTGTGTATGTAATATATATTATGTTGAACATATTTTATTACAAGGTTTCTTTTTTTCTGTCTTACGTACTGTTATTTTAAAGTTCATAAGTATTTTTATTTAATTTTTGGTATATTTTTGTACACTCCACTAATTTTAAATGGATTAAATCATACTACTGAAGGACTACTCCTTTTGTTTAACAATATAGAAAGCCATACAGGCAGTGATTCATGGCTTCCAATATTCCAACTGAAAGTAATTGTTTTATTTTATGTATTTTATTATTATAAAATTAGTTTTCTTTGTATTTTATTTTATGTATGAAAATTGTTTTAACTACAGAAATAATCTGTACCAGTCTACTAAAATTGGAATAAATAAATAAAATTTAAAAAGTATCAGGCCGTGGAAAAGGTAAATTCATTGTGATATGTGCGTGTATAGGAACTTTACCCATAAGATTTTTGGTTGTAAAAATTAAAAATATGGTAATGAATTGATGGTTGTAAAATTATTCCTACAGGTGAGATGAGTGGGTACTTCATAGATTCTATATCAGATATCATAATTGATAGAATTTTACATTTGAAATTCACCAATAGTATTTGGAGAACAATTAAAAACTAAATAACATACTGCCTGTATAGAAAGATTTTTAGTTACCTTGTGTGTAAAATATGAATAACTACATTTACTTATTAGAATTTTTATATAAAATACACCATGATTCAATATGAAAAATAGTTAGAGGTTTTTATACAGCAAAAATAAGGAAATATAATTTTTGACAAACATGATCTATAAAATAAACTTACCAACTAATTCTGGAGGCACTTTCAAATTTGAATCATCTGGAGTATAGCCAACTTCTAACAGTAGGCCATGACATGCAGTGTTTACAATCTGTTTAACCAACTCACGAAATTCATTTAATCGTATTTCGACTTTCTTCTTCAAGTTTAACTACAAAAAATTTACAAACATGAAAGTTTACTATTATCAGGCAACTTAAGTTGTATTGTTATATTAAAAATATAACTTAGCATCTACAGTTTCCTCACATAAATAAATTACAATTATTTTTTTAAAATAAGATATTAATACATTTTTTAACTAACTCATAATTTCAACTGTTATACAGCTGGAATATTTCCACTCTAATAATTGTAATCTATACTATAAATACTGTGAAAATACAACATAATATATAAACCTATAAATTCTTTACAGTAGGATTCATTTTGTTGATTTTTTTCGTTATGATGCATTTGCATAGCAAAATGCTAGTACGGTATGCGCCAAAATAAACAGTACTGAAATTGACAGCTGTAGTTCCATTCTCGATCAACTGTGTCAACTTTTGATTGTTACCACGTCTTCGTGATTATTATTTATTTCTTATTTGAGGTTAGTTTTTGCTGACATGGTGCTAACTACTGCAGAGAAAGCTCTTATCGTAGAACATTATTTACGCTCATACGCTGCATGTTTGTCACACACTGCATTACGTTTTCAGGAACATTTTCACAAAAACCCGCCTAGTATTGCTGTGATTATTAATGTTGTTCAAAAATTTCGAAGAACAGGTAGTGTTTTGATACAGTACAAGGGCTATTCAGGTTGTCCAACTACTGTCTGTACAAATAAAAACCACTGAAGAGTGTTGCAGCAGGTGTTACAGTCACGGAAAAGAATCCTAAACTGAACATCTTTGAAAGTGAATATAAGCAATACGTCGTTGAGAAGAATGTTTAAAAACAATGGTGGTTATCCCTACAAGATACAAGCTGGGGAACCTTTGAACTATATAAACAAAACAGTCAGAGTTCAGTACTGCGCTTTAATGTTAGCAATGTGCTATGGAAAACCTGAGTTTCTGAATGATGTATGGTTTTCAGATGAATGTCATGTGCACCTTAATGGTTTCATAAACAAGTAGACAACAGGAGACTAGTTTCTCATTTTATAAGAGACCTCTGTAGATTTTGTCGTGCCCCAAACCTGTCTCTTCGTTCACAATGGTTCCAGCAAGATGGTGCAACCAACCACATTGCCTTAACCAACATTGCTTTCCATCAAGGAACTTTTGGCAACCACCTTATCTCCCTTAGAACAAACTTTTCTTACCCAGCCCAATCCACTGCTCTTACACCACCTGACGCCTACATCTGGGGAATATTGAAGGAGAAGATTTTCCGTGAAGACCCACCAGCTACCATCGAACTGCTACCGTCCAACTCCAGGAAAAAATAACCATGTTTATAAGGAGCATGAAACAACCCCTCTTCACCAAAATGATGCAAAACCTTCAAAAACAGTATGAGTGTTGCCAAAAACTGAACTGAAGTAATATTGAACACGCTAACACCCGTGTCTAACCGATTTTGCTTCCTTTTACTTGTATATGTTGGTAAAACTATGTAAATAAAATCTTACAATTTCAGTACTGTTTATTTTGGCACATACTGTATATATTCAGTAAAGTGAAAGAAAGAAATAAGTCTATAATTACATAAGTTTATTTCTTTAAAAACTTTAAACACTTGAAATCAGCACCACTAGTGGAAACTTTAATCACCAAATGAAACTAAAAAATAAAAAAACACAATTTTAACAATTATTCCATTTTACAGAAAAAATTTAACATATTAATGTACGCCTCTAATTTTATGGAAACTATTACTCTGTAACAAATTGTTGACTCCTATAAACAAAATATATTTTTATGATTGGCCAAGTTTAAAATATCATCTACAAATTTTAAAAAGCATTAACATTTTTGCTATGCCAATACCACACCAGAAAATTGTAAGTTAATTTAACTGTATTTTATTTTACTTCAAAATGTATATAGTTGGTTTTTAATTTAATGAATAATATAGAGAATAAGAATTTGAGTGATTGATTAACTTTCCTAATTTCTGGGATATTAAGGTACAATGAGCTCTATTAGGGAGATAAAATGAAAAAAATATAATAAAGTTAATATCATAATATTAATACTTTTTATTCCATCGACCATGAAGGAATTGAACAAGTAAAAATAAAAAGGCTGCATGTCAAAATATATAAACTTTAAACAAAATGTACAAACATAGAAATATTGTAAAACACAAAGTAAATACAATTAATTAAAACCTTATATAAATACATTAGGAAGTATACTGATGACATCCATCTGAAAGACCAAGAATTTTTTTAACAGAGTAAAATGTTTTCTCCGGGGTTTTTATTAAAATGTTTAAAAGCATTGAACTCCTCTAGCAATCAATTATAAAGCTTTATTTCTGAATAGTTAGGCTCCTGTTTATAATTAAACAATCGTGTAGAGACATCGGAGGCAAGATGTATTGTTACTTGTATCTGATCTTGTAATAGTTTATAGCAGAGGATTTAATATGGTCAACATCTTAGAAAAATAAATTGTACATAATACATATACATTTATGGAAGGTATAATATACCTTCATTAAAGCACATATAATATCATAGCAGCATGTGACCAAGCTTCATGTTTCAAATTAAGGTAATTTTAAAAAGGCAAAGAACAAGATCTTACAACAATTTCCATAATTAAAAAAAAATGTATATATATATATATATATATATGATATTAAGTCCACTCTGTGATAAAAAATAAATATACTGCACACAAGTGCATTTGTAAGATATATACCAGTTTATACAAGCCTATTTTCTGTTTTAAACTTTCCCTACAATAAAAATGTTTCACTACTAGGCATTACCTACAAGGAAATGAATTGCACTTTATACAACTGTAATAAATAATCAGTTAAAATCTAAATAATTACATAAAAATATACAAGTTTTTTTTTTTTTTTTTTTTTTTTTTTTCAAATTAGCATATATAAATAAATTAAAATTCTTCTATATTTTACAATTAAAAAAAAAAAAATTTTAACATGTCTCACCTGGTCATTTTGATAATTTTGCAATACATTCTTTTCCACGATAGATACATCTAAGTACGTTATATTCATAATTTTTGAACAAAGAGCCATAATCTCAAGAAGAGCGTGACCGAGGATTGGTGAAAGTATCAATAGGGTCTTGGATAAATACACTCGAGCAGACATAAACTTATACCAAGCTATGTTCTTGTACCATACATAGAAAGATTTCCACAGTGTGAACAATGCAAATGTTTTGATCTGTGTAATTAAAATACATTATCATGAAAAGTGAGAAGACAAAAACCTATACTTAAATCAAGAAATAAGATTGAAAAAGTAATATTACAGTTCTATATAATTGAGTAATAGTTATAATTTTGTAATCTACTAACTTTACAACATATGGTACTAACTAAAATTGCATTATATCTTTTACATTACAATATTAATATAATTTTAAATGGTGTTATTGTTCCCTGAAGTATTATTCAAGGAATTTTATACATAACAGCATTTCCCCTCAAAATTTTTATTATAAAATCCCTTAATGGTGTATCTGTTCTTTTCAGAGATTTTTGGTAAATTTTCGGTGATGGAGACATGAAACTTTACATGGGATATTCTGGGGCTTCCTATTTTCACCTATTAATCAAATTTCACTTATAAAGCATACAAGGATATTTTTAATTAGCTGGTGTTATGTATAATCATATTATAAAATTGCAACTTTTATAAAGACTTTATTAAAATAGTTAAAACTTATTTTGATTATATATAAAATCTCATTTTATACATACCCTCATATGTTTTAATCTCATTTCAAATACCCTCACATTTTACATTATCACAAAAATGAAGAAAATGTTTAAAGATATAGAAAAGATGCCAACATTCCAAATTTAATAAAAATCAGTCCACTCTCTTTTTAATCAAACAAGTAAACATTTAACCATAATTCTAAAACCCAAGTGTTTTAGACCTGGGTAACTTCAAAATGAATATTTCAATAAAAGGTCAACATGAATTGTTAAGAAATTATTTTTTGTTTGTTTTTATTTTGCTTAGTGTTGTGCTTAATGCTTGATCAATTTTATGGAGGAGTAATACAAAAAAGGCTAATACCAGCAACCAATATAGAAGTCAAAGTTGTTAAATATATGCTTTAAACAACTAAGTCATGATGAGCCTTACAAATTTTTTATACACTATACACATATAATATATTAAAATCACTCTATTTTTAATGTTTAACCTTTAAAAATTCTAAATGGTGAACATATTATTTAACATTTTTATAAAACTCAAAAATTGATAAAATAATTAACAACATTGAAAACACACCTTCCCACTAAATGATCCCCAAAACAGTAAAAAGTATTGATTAATATCTCCTGAATATCTTCTAAGTTGGGTGTTATCCCAAAACTAGTAAGAGATTTAATAAAACATTGAGTAAAAATATGAATTACTAAAATTAAGAAACAATAAGAGAACCATAGTGAACAGGGTTCATTTTCATGTTTTGAAATCACTTGTGACCTGTAATTTTCTCTCACATATCATTTATTATGCTGGTTTTGAACAAAAAATTTTTGGATGATCGAAATTTGTTCTAAATCATATTGAGGTAAATTAAAGTCCTGGGTTCATTTTCACTTATTGAGAATCACCGTAGTTCCAGTAAATGATCTAGTTTATGTCCAAATGATTCGCATCCTGATCCAATTGTCATTATTGTTTATAAAAAATTTAAACTGTCAAAATTGATAACTGAAAACAAATAACTGTATATTTACAAATAATTGAAAAAAATATAGTTAATCAATAATAATTTTGTTTGTATTAAGAACAAACAACATCCCAAATTTCATATCAAAATATTCAACTTACCTCTAACAATACATGATTAAATTTGAGTTTTCATTTAAATTGAAGCTTTTAAAAGTACATTGCGATGGAAAATAGAGAAAAGTCATTATAATGTAAGTAATTTTATAATAAGTAAAAAAGTGTAAGAATCGTCTCAGTGCATTGTGTTTAAAGCCCTAAGTGTGTGAAGCGGCTTGAAGAAAGAAAGATGTATAGGCCTACCTGCATTATTTTAATCATATTATAGGAACTTTTTAAATTTTTCGTTAGCAATAACTACAATATGCAAAGAGGTGAGCACAATACATTTTATCCCAATCTATCAACTAGTTTACAAATAAATTAGTAAAATGTGTAAGATGTATCAGCTTCTAATTAATATAATCAAACATTTTTGTTTTTTACAGTCTTTGTTATTAAGTACTTTTAAGGTTTATATAGTTTAATTTTTAATGAAAATTCCAATGGAAAAATGGATTTTATAAACATGCACTTTAAAAAATGTTATCTCTTTTACATAGAAAAATAACTTCAAAAAGCTACAATTTAAAATAAAATAAAGTACAACCCTTTGGCTTAATTCTACAAACCATTAAACTTGTGTTCAAATATTCAGTTTTTATGTTATATTTAAAATATTTTGATTTGAAATTTAGCTTGGTTGTTAATTATTAAAAGAAGCATCTATTCCTGTATTTTCATTAAAATTCATACATTTTTTTATAAACAGTGATATAGGTAACCAATAAAAAAGTACTCAAAAATTCCTAAGAACTGATTTAGGCAATACAATTTTAAAAACCCCTTCCACAGACCAAAAGTGTTTTGTGCTTTCTTCTACTCAACTATGATAGTTGTTGGTTACAATTAACATAAAGTAACAAATAATGAAGATCATGTACCTAACTTCATTGCTACCAATACCTTTATTAATTTCAAGTACATGTCATAATCTCTTTCCCATTCATTAATAGGAGTAAAGTCCATGTTTCCCTCTAAATGATGAGTAGTTCCATGAGTGCTGATTGTTAAGAAGTTGTTTTTATCAATTTGCTCATATGGAACAATTCTGAAACATAATGAATTAAATGGAATTTTAAGTGCAATTTGATCGTAGATTGTATGGTATATTAAAGGAGTGTAGCAAATTTAAAATAATAATAATAATTAAGACATTTGACAGTAAAGTTAAAAATAACAAACAAATGTGGTAAATAAAAAAAAAAATTTTAATATTACATGTCATTATATCTCAAAAACTCTAGGAGTTAGAAATTTTTGAATCGGTTTTTCGCGATTATGATATAAACTCTTTGTTCACTTCGCAAGCGATCTCTCAAGAACGTTTTGACTTAGAGAAACACGGTATACCATCAGATTCAGAAGATTTCAAACTTTCTAAATATATACAATAGTCATATGTTAAGTTTTTTTAAAAAATACTTTAAAATAGAAAATTAAAATTTAGTTGAGAAAAAAAAACCAGTGAAATAAGTTAATCACAAAGTTTCAAGAAAGACGAAGACAAACATAGAACTCATTTTCATCCAAACTAGTGGTCAGGTTACCTCATACCAATTGAATAAAAATGAAATTTAAACTGACATCATAATTTTTAAGGATTATAATTCCAGATTTCCCAAACGGAAAAAGTCACCCATAATTATTTTACTTTCTTTTAGATGGGTGATTTACAAAATGTATTCATCCTTTGACGAGTACGTACTTCACATGATGTTCTATGTATCTGACTCTACGAAGTAATAGATTTTTTATTAAAAAACTTCCTGGGAGTACCTTTATTCTTTCCTTTTTTTGAAAAGATATTATCGATTATTTTATAAAAATACATAAAAAACAATTTATAGTTGAAAATGAAGTTTTATTTTTCAATTTAGAAGTTTTTATTGTAAGAAAGTCTTCAAAACAAGGATAGGAAGATGGTGATACTGTCCATCTTAGCAGATTGTTAGGCATTCATAAAAAGTGTCTTTTTTCTTGGAGTTTGATCTTGTTGTATGTTTGCAAAAAAGCAAGGGTCTATGAAGCTTTGTGCAAGTTACTTATAGGGAGAGGTCACATAGAATGAAGTACTTGTAAGGAGAGTGGATTCAGAGAATTATATCAGGTTATGATGGAAAACCCCTATCTTCATTTTTAGGGACAGTGTTGGTCTCTAGAGTTTGTTTAAATGACAGTGAGGAACAGCATCTCAATTTTGATGGAAGTGATATTGAGGACCAAAACTATGAATCCTCAGATGTTGAAACCTCTATTGAAGAATCATCATCTGATTTACTAGCAGATGACTTCTGGATTAGCAGTTCTGAAATTAATTTTAAAACCCTAGAACACAGTGATAGTGGATATCTTGATGTCAACAGAGATCTTGGTGACAGCGGAGGTGCAGGTAAAAAGAGAAATGGGATTGCAATACTTGTTTCTATAGTTATACCCAGCAAGTTGGTTGTCCAGCACAAGGTACTAGAGTTGTACATGAAATATTTATTAATATCTTCAGTGAATGGATTGGTAATTGAGGTACAATACTTTGGCCTGCTAGATCTCCTGATTTGGCCAACATGATTGTTTTATGGGGTACTTTAAAAAATAACCTGTATAAAAAAAGATAAAGAACAGCTGAAGAATTGAAGGAAATTAAGGACTGAATGTCAAAAAAATAAATACTCAACATCTATCTAATGTTTGCAAAGAGTTTTACAACAGGTTGCATTATTGTCAGGAACGAAATGGTGAATTATTTGAAGATCTATTGTAAGACTGTAATAAGATTGTATTCCTAATAATAAATGTTTACAGTTTGAAAAAAAAAAAGTTTCTTTAACGTTTACTTGAGGCCTATTTTAAATTATTATTTTTTTTTTTTTTAATTAGGATTTTGTTATTAATAATTATGATAAAAAAATATATTTTAAATTAGAATTAGTTTTTAAAATAATGAAAAGTTAATGGAAATAAAAAATGTACAAAACGAAGTAGGAAGTGAAAAAATAATTACCAATAAAAAATAAAAATTAGGTGAAGCAAGGTTTTGAACCCATTAACTTCATTGTGCAAGTCCGATGCTTTAACCACTAGTGTAAAGTAACCACTACTATGTGAACCCCTAGTAGCTCACAAGCGGCTGGTGAATTAATTGGTTTTATGCAGTGTTATTTAGTTTAGTTATACTGTGTACTTTTTACTTCTTTTTGTGATTACCAGTGAATATGGTTGACAGCAACAAGTGATCGGGCAAAGACATTATAACATTTCTAGATTTATTGCAAGATATAGCTCAATTAGCTGTTGAAAAAGAAGACCAATTTGACAAATATGGGAAGTATATTTCTAGTCAATTACGGGAGATGCCACTAAGGAGTTTCATCGCCTTACAAAGTAAAATTAACACCCTCTCTCACAACAGAACGCTTACTCTGTTTGGATGCTGAGCAAGGACAGTCTTCGCTGTCACCATACAGCAGCAGCTCTTGTTCGACCCCGGCTAATCTACATTCTCAGATGTCACCATACAGTCACAGTAGCTCTGACCAAACACAGGTGTACCCTACCAAGACGATATTGGAGGTTTGGACATTCTATCCCAAGCCATGGTTGGAATGTGTGATGTGGGGACCCGCCAGGCCCATTTAAATGAATTTTAAAATGACTACATTTTTGGCAAGCTTATTTTTGAGACTGCACTTAAGCCTTTGTCGAAATGTGTACTTAATCTGTTATTACACTAGCGTAAACATTATAAAATGAATATTTCATTAAAACTTCCTGATTGTCTACAAGTTATATAATTTTCACTTTGTTTTACATTGAAAAAAAGATATAACTGTTATAAACAATGTGAACAAATTAATAAACTACATTAATTTTTAAAGTAAAATGTGTTTATAAATTTTGGTCCTAGGCCTATTCTCCTTTTGGAAAAAAATCCCTTGATGGTTTTTCAGTAAAAAAAATACCAATTACTTACTGTTTGATACTACAAATACAAATAGGGGTAAATAATGTATTGTACCTAAATAAACTGCTGTAAAACCTACTAAATGCCGCTCAACACTTCTGGAACGAACACTGAAATTGAGTTATGAGGAACTATAAACAAACAGGTAGGCCAAAGACTTGAAACTGTTTCCAGTTGCTAGATACTGTAAAGTAATTTCTAGTTTTGTTTTACTTGGAATCCCCTGATGGAATTTGGTGTCTTTTTTCTGAATAAGCGGTGTCACTAACTCCAAATTCTCTTTAAATTTAGGAACATTCTTAAAATGTTCGCATAAGATGATGGATCTTCCAATTCTAGTTCCTTAAAAAGTCTTGCTGATGCCTCCAGATCGTTTCTTCTTAATATCCAGGATTTAACCCACCATCGCCTTTTCTTCCGTTTCAACATCTGTTCACACAACTCCCTACCTCCAACATTTAACACACGTCTCAAATGTCACGAATCACATCAATAGATGACATGTTGCACGCACACACACAATGTTTTGAAGTCATCAACAGTAATTGTACTAGCGGATATTTACTTATAATGTAAATCTTTCAGATCCGCTGGCTGATGACGATATTTACCAGCGGCTGGTTAGTAGCGGCTGCTAAACAGCCTAGTGTGACCGCGGCTTAAGACAACAATATTTAATGTAAGTAAACTGCACTAAGGCCATAGACACTAACTAGCCGCTGGTAATATTGCCAGCAAGCAGCATGTCTGACCCAGAACTAGCGGCTGGTGAATGGCAGCAGGCTAGTATTTACTAGCTGAAAACAGAAGTCGAAGTCGAACATGTTTAACTTTGATCGCTCCTACCATCCGCCAGCAATCACATGACCTCCTCACAAGTGCCAGCCAGCTTGTGTGAACCCCTAGTAGCTTACTAGTGGATGAAGAAATAAGACATGTATAGCTGGTTTTATGCTGTGATGAATAATTTCTTTATATTTTATAATATTTAATTTCGCGAATAAAGTGAATATGGTTGACACAAACAAGTGGTCAGGCAAAGACATTATAACATTTTTAGATTTATTCCAAAATTATACATGTCTGTGGGACGGTTTGTCTACATACTACATTAACAGAAATGTCAAAGATCCAGCATATAGTGACTTATTACAAGAACTTGAGCAACAAGGACTAAAAATAGGTTTTCCCCATTGAAAATAAAAATGTTACATGATATGTACAGAAATGAACTTTACAAAGTGAAAAAATCAAAGAAGAGTGGTACAGGAGCAGATGATGTATACAAACCTAGACTGGTTTGGTTCTCAGCAGCCCAAGTGTTCTGAAGCAGTATTGTATACACTTTATTTTTACAAAATATATATATACAAAAAAACACTTTATTTTTTTGTATACAAACTAGCTTTGCAAGTTGGGGACTTTACATTTGATTTAAGATGTGAGTAGATTATTCCTTTTATTAATTAATAACTGTTATGTAGGATACTGTATTACTAAAATTATAAGCCTAGACAGCCTAAGCCTAGAGTTATACAGTTTATACACAACTTATTGAATTTACAGAAATTCAATATATGAATTTAAAGATATTCAATATATGAATTTAAAGAAATTCAATATATGAATTTAAAGAAATTCAATATATGAATTTAAAGAAATTCAATATATGAATTTAAAAAAAAAATTCTATACCTGAAGGTTTATTTGGTAAAATGATGTAACGTACCGATATAGAGACTTATCCTACAATACATTTTTTGTACAACACCTGTACATAATACTAAACCAAACTTAAAAACTATAAAAAGTGGGGAATTGATTAAAGAAAGTACATTTTAGTAAAGTGAATGATAAACTGTTGTGGGGTAGGGTTGTCCTCCATCAGGCAACTCTGCAGGTGTTGAATAGTTGAATGCTCACCATATATGGTGGTTATCAGGGAAATACAATACCCGGAACTGAAAATAACTAACATTGCTCCCTTATAGTTAGAAGTCAGCTATCCAAAGGCTAAATGAAAAAAACTTTGAGTAAAATTCCTGGTCTTCCAGGTTGGAGGTTTCACATGAGCTTACGGCCATATCCTACATAAAAAAGGAACTGTTACAGATACAGAACAATAGTCTCGGAACAGGACTGAACTACAGTATATGACCTGAAAATTCAACGCCAAAATGAGTAAAAGCTCTACCAAAAGCATCTTCTTTAATTCTCTCGATTTCAGAATCCGTATCATCAACAATTTTACACTTCCTCTGTCTCACTATCATTGGCACTAAGTTTCACCATCCTCATATGAAAGTTTTTGTAAAATCAACCGGGTGTCATTGGAAGTCATTATTTGTTTCTAGAACATAACAGTACAGGTGGTGTATAGAAAACACAACACAGACTTTAATAGACAAAACAAAACAAAAAACACACTAAATAAACAACATTCTCAACTTCTGAAGGGGTCACACTTTACTGAGCAAGTAGTAGTAGGGTGGTGTAGGAGAGAAGAGGGAGGGGATTAATTCGTCATGTTGTGTACTCAGTTTGCTAACCCGTGTATTCTTAAGGGTTTATGATGGGATGTGCTCCCTAAGATTAAGAGATAGATTCTTCAATGTGACATTGATGTCAGTGTATGCTCCAACTGAAGATGCTAAAGAAGAAATCAAGGATTAATTCTATTGTCTGCAGGAATATGAGGAAGCACCTAAGGCATAATATAAAAATTATTTGTGGGGACTTTAATACCAAAATACGGTACAGAAGAACAGTTTAGACAAGTAATAGGGAAGGAAAACTTTCATTTCAAAAGTAACGATAATGTCTTATTGACTTCATCACAGGTTAGTTAAAAGTATATTTCACAATATAAAAAATGCTACTTTGAGCTCACCAGATGGAGAAATAAGTCTCGTAAAGAGTGGAAAGGAAAGGAAAATATAGCTATAAATGAAAGCAGTCTTGTCTGGTACACAGATGGCTCTGTTATTGAGGAAAAGTCTGGATATGATGTGTACAGTATGTTTCCCAAAACTGCCCTAAGCACAAGTCTGGGCAAGTATAGTAGAATTGTCCAAGCCGAGGTTTCTGCAATTCTGGGATGCACCAATTTTGGCATAACTAAGCATTAAATTAATAAATGCATAGTTATACTATCCGATAATCAGTGTTACGTAATAGTGTTTAAGATTAAATCGACAATTCTCAAATTATAAATTGGGTTACATGCCACAGCCACTTTCACTTTGTACCTGGGCACATTATGGTCATTCTCTGTCTATCTCTGCTTGGAGTCAGATGCATTGTCTGTTCCCTCAGCCTTTTCTCATGGACTTAAAGTTCCGGCTACCTCAGATTTATTTACTTTTATCTAAAATACTTTTATATTTCTCTTTTTAAACATTTTATATCTTGTAAAGTGTCAAGTGCGATCGATGTGAAGTGATTGCAAGAAGAAGTGACTTGACTTACTTGACTTATTTACTTTTATCTCCTATTGGAGCATAGGGCGTCCAGAAGAGCTCTCCATCTGTCCCTGTCTCCGGCAAGTGCCTTCACTTCTCTCCAAGTCTTATTAACCCCTTTTCCTTCTTTAATAACGGTCCTTTTCCAGGTTTCTCGGGGTCGACCTCTTCTTCTGACACCTTGCGGGTTCCAATCTAGGGCCTCTTTCTCAATAGTTCCGTCTGGCTTCCTCAGTGTATGTCCTAACCACCTCCACTTCCTCTCTCGAATCTGCAGTTTGACCCGATTTTGACCTGTTTCTTTCCATAAATCCTCGTTTGTAATGATCTCAGGCCAATGAATGTTCATGATACGGCGAAGACACCTATTGATGAAAACTTGCAGCCGAGACGTAATTAAACTTGTAACTTTCCACGTCTCACTTGCATACAGCAAAACAGACTTAACATTTGTGTTGAAGATGCGAAGCTTCGTTTTCTTTGAGATGTTTCGATTTTGCCAAATCGGGTACAGTTGTACAAAGGCGGCGTTTGCTTTTTTAATGCGAGTCTTCACATCATCATCAGCTCCTCCACTTGTTGAAACAACACTTCCCAAGTAAGAAAAAGTGTTGACCTCCTCTATTTCTTCTCCATCGCAGTTTAGAGCTTGTCTGTTTTCTGCATTCATCTTCATAACTTTAGTTTTCCGATGATTTATATTGAGTCCTGCCGCTTCAGATACTTCTTTCAGCGCATTCAACTTAAACTGCATATTCGTGTATCTCTGCGAAAGCAGGCATATATCATCTGCGTAATCCAGATCTTCAAGACGTCTGTGTAATCCCCATTGAATTCCTCGTCTTCTATCACCAGTTGTCCTCCTCATAACTGCATCCAACACCAAAAGAAAAAGGATTGGGGACAAGATGCATCCCTGACGAACACCCGCTCCAACGGAGATGGGCTGCGTCAACTTTCCTTGATGAAGTACCTGGCATTGATACCCGTCATACAGATCTTTTATTATATTAATTATCTTCTGCGGTATTCCATAGTCTTCGAGTACATACCATAAGATTATATGGCTAACCGAGTCAAATGCTTTCTCGAAGTCAATAAATGCCGCGTAGGTCACAGCCTGAAATTCTCCACTCTGCTCTAAAATTATCCGGAGTGTGTTTATTAAGTCCACACAGCTGCGATGTGCTCTGAAACCTGCCTGTTCATTTCGAAGTCTGCTCTCAACTGTAATTTTGATTCGATTTAAAATTATTCGTGATACAATTTTGCTAGGGACAGATAAAAGTGTGATTCCCCGCCAGTTATTACAATTAGTTGCATCACCTTTTTTTGGAAGTTTGACTATAATGCCTCTCTTCCACTCTGTTGGAGTCTTTTCATTTATCCATATCGCTTGAACAAGTGGGTAGAGTATTCCTGCTGACGTGTCCATATCCACTTTAAGGAACTCTGCTGTGATGTTGTCATGTCCAGGGGATTTTCTATTTTTTAAAGTCTTCAGTGCGTCTTTAATTTCTTCTACTGTAGGGCATTCCAAGTCAATATCTCCATTTGCAGGGATCTCTTCAACTCTTCCTCTTCTCCACTGTTGTTGACTGTCCTCCTTATTAAGTATTTCCTTGAAATGATCTTCCCATCTCCTGAGTTGTTCTTCCTGTGAGGTTAACAGTATTCCATTTTTGTCTCGCACAGGTCCTTCTCTTCTAAAACCCTTTTGGGACAATTTTCTAGTTATATTATACAGCTCTTTAGTATCTCCTCTCGCAGCTGCCCTTTCTGCAGCTTCAACCTGTTCATCGACCCACTTCCGTTTATCTCTCCGAACCCCTCTCTTTATTCTTCTGTCAGAATCTATATAGTTCCGTTGTGCTTGTGCTTTTTGAGCTCTAGTTCTGCTTTGGATAATATTTAGTTTAAGTTCTTTTCTTCTATCTATTTCCGACCAGGTCTCCTCTGACATCCAGTCCTTCCTAAGTCGGTTCCTAAACCCAAGTACATTTTCTCCTGCAGTTTGGTACACCTCTTTAACTCTCTCCCAGGCCTCTTCAACATCATCCACAAGATTTCCATCGTTTGCTAGAACTTCAAACTTGTTTTGTAACTCTAGAATAAAACGGTCTTTAAAGTTTCCATCTCTTAACTTACACGTGTCAAATCTATTCTTCCTCTGTTCCAGTTTGGAAATATTAGCAAGAATTTTCAATCTAATTTCTGATACTACCAAATGGTGGTCACTCCCAACATCAGCACCTCTCCTGTTCCTCACGTTCAAGAGTGAGCCACGGAATTTACGACTTATTGCAATATGGTCAATCTGGTTTTCTGTCACATGATCTGGGGAAACCCAAGTCACTTTATGGCAATTGCGATGGGGAAACAAGGTCCCTCCGATAACTAGTTCATGACTTGCACATAGATCTACAAAAAGACCTCCATTTTCATTCCTTTCGCCCAAACCATGAACTCCCATTCTATGTTCAAGTCCTTCATTTTCGTGTCCAATTTTAGCATTTAAATCTCCCATCACTATTTTTATATCTCTTCGGTGTGATATTCTTATAGCATTGCTGAGCTTTGCATAAAACTCTTCCTTAACTTCTTGCTCAGACCCTTCTGTAGGTGCGTAGCATTGCAAAATGGTAACATTTCTAATATTAGAGTGAAAACGTGCCATCATCAGCCTATCAGTTATAGGTTTCCATTCCATTAGGGATTTTCTTGCTTTCTTTGACAACAATATGCCTACTCCACTTTGCCCTACATCTTCCTCTGCTAATCTCCCAGAGTACAAAAATAGCCCACCATTTTGTGTCCGTTGTTCCCCAAACTCAGGCCATCTAACTTCACTCAGTCCCAGAATGTCTAACCGGTAGCTTTCCATCTCTCTTTCAACCTGTTTTAGTCTTCCCTTTTCCCTTAACGTTCTAATGTTCCAAAATCCAAGTCTCGTCCTATGTTTCATGCCAAAAGTCATATCCATTGATCCATTCCGGTTTGCTCTTCTTTCAGTTTCTGTAATAAGGTATTTTAAGTAGAAGCAGGTTATTAGCCCACCTCTCCCGATCCTGTTGACGGGGGCAAGAAGAAGTACTGGCCAGTTACTACACATCAGAAGTAGAACCGTTCGTTGGCACAATATAACGACAACCTCAAGGAAGGTAAACTCTGGTCTGGCAATTACTCTGGTCCTCCGGTACTCAAAACTAGTAAGTAATAAATTTATACATTAACAATCATTAATTATCGAACAGTCAGGCTGCCCTTAAAGTTCTTGACTTGGAACAAATCTCCTCCAAGCTGGTGTGGGAGTGCTAGCAGGTTCTCTAAACATTAGCTACCACCACCTCTGTAACCCTAAGATGGCATTAGTGGCAATGAATGTGTAGATGAACTGGCCAAAAAGGGTGCAATAATGCCCTCTTTGGGTCCAGAGCCATTCTGTGACATATCAATATCTTTTGCCTACAATGCTATTAAAAAATGGTCCAAAGACAGGCATTGTAAATGATGGCAGGATTATTCTGGCAAAAAGCTCATCAGAGGCACTACTCAACAGTTGTTTTATTATTATTATTATTTATTTATTTATTATTATTGCTCAACCAACTCATTATTGAGGCTAAATAGAGCCTGTCTAAAACAAACTATGGTGTTACTTACTGGACGCGGCCACTTCAGGAAACATTTGCTAACACTCAGGATCACCAATAGTGACGCCACCGCTTTTAGGCTATGTAAACGGTCTGATGAGATTACTATGGTCATATCATCCTGGAATGCGAGAGGCTTGAGGCTAAAAAGAGAGCCATCGCTTGGCCACACAACCAAGTGATGACTTCGATGTCAGGATAGGATGGAAGCTCCTGAACCTTGTTGAGGGCACAGATATTAGGCTTACCTTGCTAAGTAGGTCCTTGGGGTGTATAATAAGAAAAGGTTGACATACAACGGTCTTGAGTCCTCATAGCCTAATAATCTAATCTCAGGCTTGTGTTCTATTATATTTTTTTCATAATTACTAACATTACTTATCTTGAAATATGAATAATGACAAAAACTCAGGAAGATTTAATTATTAAGTGGGAGAGGAAGTTTCTAAGAAAAATCTATGGAAAAGTTCATGTTGATGGAACATAACAAATGTCAAACAATACAATTTATAATGGCAAGCCGAACATTGTTACAATTATTAAGCAAGGTTCTGGAGGCCAAAGCTAGTCCTGAGTATTAGTAGTAGTAGTAGTAGAATGATAAACTGAGGTAGGTAAAAAGAGTGGATTGAAAGGTAGTAAAATGTATTATGTTTCTAAATTTTAGAATTTATTGTTGGTTATCTAAAAGTAAAAAAAAAATTAAAATATTTATGATTTGGAAACAAGATATTTATAGTCCGGATTTTCTGTGGAACATAGTAAAATATATAATTACTTTTAATTGATTAATGACATTGTGATATACCACATGTGGGTACCCTAATTTGCCTACCGTGGGGTTTATAAGACGCAAGTGTTTTGATAACAAAACAAGAGATATTAAACAGTGGGGAAGAAAACGTCCCCTTCACTCAAAGGGAAGGAACATACCTTACGACCAGAGTCTGTGCAATCTGCAGTGAGTACGGTTGTGTGTTAGTCATTTGGTATCGATTATTTAACCATAGGCTCAAAAACTCAACATGGACACTTAAGTCCGAATAATGGGTCTTAAACCCAAAGGCATTTGAGCCGGCGCTTATTCCCTATTAATTATGTGATGTATTATTTACATCCGTATCCAAAATTAAGTGACATGGTTGATTAGGTCGAATCACATATGGCCTAGTGCAATGTTAATATAAGTGTAGTCCTTAATTAAGTAAGTTACAATTAGAATAACATATATTAAGTTTAGTTTAAATTAGATTAAATAATAATAAGGCATAGTCTGGTGAGACAAATCAAAAAAGATTTGGGAAATTAAATCGGTGATTCATGTTCCTCTGGGCAAGCACCCTCCACATCCTTCCTAATTTTATGGTAGTGTTGATATAACCACCTATAAGTGGCTAAATGATAGTTTTCAGCCAAGGGCAACCTACCCGTTACAACATTAAAAAAAAAAATTTAAAGCAATAATGACCATATACTAACTTTCTCAAAAGTAAAACCATAAGCCACCAAGTTGTATTTACAAACCTGATGTTCCACAGTGAGATCCTATTATCCAGGCAGAAAAAAAAAAAATAATGTAACTTAATTTTCTTTGGAAGGTTAAGCTAGAACACTAGTGTAAAAGTACACCTTAAGAAAGAATCGGATTTATACTTACTCAGTCCTACAGAAGTCATGTCTCAAAGAGAGGTTATTGAGATTAGAAAACTTTTTTTTTTTTTTAATAAAGATGAGGTTGTTGAATTTAGATAATCATAGTTAAAATTTGAAACCTACTCAGTAAAATCTGATAGATAGCCAAGTATAAAATCCGCTAATTTTATACATGCAAGTCTTTCTTGTTAAATATTCCTTAGAATTTAGATAAACATTCAAATAATAATTACTTGAGGCAATAAGGAGTGTAAAATTCAGACCAGAGTGGAACAGCCCAGACCAAATAAAGGAAATCAAAACTGTCACGACCACGCAAATCTGCAATAACAGCTTTCAAATCACAGGCATCCAGAGGTTTCTTTTTCTTACGTCGTACTAATTCTTGTGTCCATGACAGGTCTTTTTTACTATGTCTCTGAATCATTGCTTCTGAAAGCTTGTCCTCCTCATCTAAACAGTGGAATACAATTTTACATCAGACTCAGTTGTAAAATATAGATTGATGCTAATACCTTGGCATTAATATATATCAATGCCTAAAAACCTTGTACTCTACCTTTTTTCTAAAACACACATATTTTTAAACACATAGGCTAATACGTGGGAAATTGTCACAGATCACAAAAATTTTAAGAGTCTGTACATGGTTTCCTTGTATATTCATTCTTTTGAGAGTGTGGTGATGTGTAATTTCAAGTACGGACTTACAAGCACCCCTACGGTGCAGGGAGGGTAACATATTAGTAGTGCTGTTCTCATTGGGATGCAACATCAACTTGGGAAGTGTAAAATGCTATTTATCCCAAGCCAAAGTGGAATACCATATGGTGAGGGCTGCATGGCTAAGAATAAGTTTAGCCTTCAATATTTGCAGACTCTGATTACCAGTCATACTCCATTTTCAATTAGAAGCAGATATGCACACAGAGCTCAGAAAGGGTGGATTGTTTATTGTCCTAGCTACTCATAGGAATTAATGACAGTAATAAACCGTTTAAACAAAGCCAACTTTGGTGAACTTGCAAAAGAAACCCAGGGAGTGAAACAAAATGGATATGGAGGAAAGTAGGGTTTCACCTAACCCAGTAAAACACACTTCCTAATCTTTGCAGCAGGACTTAGGGACTCTTGAAGGACCAACCCAACCTGTGATTCAAAACATGAGACTTGGGGTCGAACATCTTACCTCCAAAGAAGAGTAAGAGTTATGTTAGGTAATGATGTATAGGGTACCTTGATGTGGTGGATTAAAACTGAGCAGAGCTATGCCAAAACAAATCTTAACCAAGGTTCAGAGACTGGCCTGTTTCTGTAATACCGGTTATATAACCACAACATCAAACACGGCAATGGAAATCATGCTAGAGCTTCCACTCACTGATTTATTTATCATGGCGAAGATAAGATATAGAAGCATTTATAGGCTACAGTAAAGTGGTTTCTGGAGAACCTCATTCTGAATTCCTGAACTCATTAATGGAATGGGGCGTTCCAGAATTATTGGAACAATAGGCCACTCAATCCTACGGATGGGCACCAATAAGATAGATATTAGAAACTTATTATTGAAACACTTTAGAGTTGAACTAACCAATGAGGTTACATTATTTCGAAGTAAAGCACTGGTGTTATGGTGAATTGGCTTAGATCAAAGTTGAAGCATTCGATTCCAATGGGACGTTGTATTTCAGTTGGAGTTAATGGCCATCAATGACTGTGTTCAGGAGAATCTGATGCAGCTGTATAAGAAAACCCAAATTCATAGACTGACAATAAGACAGCGAGCAAAGCACTTGCAGACACAAATATTTGCAGATCTATTTGGTCCGGAAATGCCAGGAAAACCTCAATGTTCTATTTATGGAAAACAGAGTAACTTTGCATTGGATACCAGAGTACAAGAATGTTGAGAGAAACAAAAAACAAATATTTTGGTTAAACAGCGATCTGCATCTGAGTTTGTAAGATTTAAGCCGGCAGTAGAGATACCATTGTGTCTGGCCAGGATAACCACTCATAGGTGAGTTTGGAGAAAACCAGCAAAAATGGGATAGTCTTCAAGGTCATTCTCATTGTAAATTTCTATTGAGAGAAGTCCTTTCAGGTAGACTTGGAAGGCAAAGAGGAACTCAGGCAAATCACCGAGGTTATTACAGAATGCTGTAGTCCAAGGGTGCATTAGAAGAGGATAGGGGTATACCACGGGGAAACAGCACGTAGACTATGGGGATTATGTAAGGAAACCGCAGAACACATAAGCTACGATTATAAGACTTTTACCAACAAGAGGCACAGGGTGTTTGGTTTCCAAACTCCTGGTGAACTCTTGTTGAACGAACTAGTGAGTGGACTACTAAAACTTCTAGAGGGGACTAATCTACTGAACTAGAATTAAGTGTGCTAGTTCCACAATAGGCCAATGGTCAAGGTATCTTCTACTCTTTATCCTCTCATTTCAATCCAAGGCCACAAACATAACATATTGATTGCAAATCCCTCCAAAATTTCTGAGTTACAATAGTATAAAAACTCAAACATCAGCCATGGGTTATTATAAAACATAATTTCTTCAAATCGGCTGTACAGATTTCGTAAAAATTTTAGTGAAATAATTAATGTTCAGGAATAGTTAGAAAAAAATAATAATGAACATGACCCTGAAGCTAACTAAACCACCTTCATTAAAGACTTGATTTTATTAAAACAGTTCACATTTTTATACTGAGAACACCATTATGGCATAAGCAAAGCATATTTAAGACCTATTTAAATATATACTTTTTTCATATATATAGATCACACATAGTTCATACTTACTCTTTGTTGACTAACAATTTTAGTAACAAATAGTTTTTGTTGCTTTTTATTTTATTCTAAAGATAAGTAAGTAAGAAAGTTTTGTGTAATGTTTTTGCATTGTTTATCCGTTTATTACATATCCAGTCTTAGTTTTATTAACAGGTTTCATCTAGGTTACCTTGCGTGAAAGATTCATACCAAGTTAAGTTTTGTGGATGAGTACTTATTTACTTAAAATTACTTCAATAACTATTCTCTTGTTTCTGAAATCCATCAGACATATAAATGGTAAATCCTACATGAAGTTTACTAAGTGATTTTCTCAAAATAATGCTAAAATTAGTAATATCCAAATTAATTTCAAATATAAACAAGAATTAATTAGTTTCAAGGGTGTCACAAATACAGTCTGAGGATAAATTTTAAACAATCTTTTTTTTTTTGTTCACGATCATGATTATGTCCAGACTACAATATCACTTAGATATGGACATCATTGACATCAATTTTTCAGAATCCAGATTTCATTCAAACTTTTGTGCAATTACCATATTTATTCCATATTACACATGATGGGTAGGTTAAATGAGCAAATAAAGTAAATTTGTGTACCTGTGGACGATTTCATTGTTTTCTCTTCACCTCCCAGCAAAAAATCAATCAACTCTCGAGGTACTTTTGCCTCTCCTATATCTCTTTTTCTACTGCATTTCTTCTGATGTGCCAAAACGCCAGACTAAAATTAAAAAAAAAAAAATTAATTGTCAATCAAATTTCTCTATACTCTGCTAATGCAAGCTGTATTTTATAGGATTGCAGTCAACTCATTTTACTATAACATAATATATAATTTCAAAATATTATAAAGTTTAAAATGAGAAATAAAATTGTGATATCTAAAACCAAATTCTTGTCATCTTCTATCCATTTACTTCATTTATTATTGTGCCACTTTACACACCATGAATATAAACAGCTATACCACAAGAGATTAAATGATCATATATAAATAAATGGACGGTAAAAATTGTATGGCTCCAGTATAGTTATTACAATTGGCCATTAAAATCAATTATAGTGTCTAAAAATAATTATATATAAATCAACATGTTCCTAGAAGTAGTATAGCGGGTTCTACAAACAGTAGACCTCCTCCTTAGATACATTCCATAAATTGTTCTTGTAAACACAATGTGGCAACTGCTTAGTGTCCTACTAAGTGACACAACACTATTCTTAAACCAAAAAGTAACAGTAAATAATTAAGTTAGTGTAAACAGGGACACCACTTAAAAGTAGATAAAATAAAAGTTAAATGAATTGCTCCTTGTATACTGTTACGATTTACCATTATAAGTAGTGAGAGTAATATTATTATGAACATATCCATGTACTGTATTTAAATTGTGAGGTGGTGACTGCCTTAAGTGAAAAATGATCCTGTACCCACACCATTGGTCGTGCAATTAGTTTGATCCATCTGTTTTATTTTAGTTTAATTCACACATATACAAGTTACTTGAAAAAGTTATATCAAGATTTATAGGAAATCCCAGGGAACAAAACAGTGTAAAGCCTTGGTTTCACAGATCACTACAAACACTATAGATGCTACGAGTGATAATGATCACTGCAATAATAGAAAATGGGAGAGGTGTTCATATTTAGGATTTAAGGTTAAATTAGGTTCAAACTAGGGAGTAGAAAATACTCTAGATTTCTTCCGTAGATACCAGAACATAAATAATCATTATGATAGAATACAAAAAGTTAGGTAATTGGGCTTGCAACCTTCTAAACGTATCACATATTACTCAAAGACATATAAGCCAAAGTTGGTTGGACAACAAGGTAAAACTCACCAGGAAGTTATTGATGGTTAGTTGTCACCGGTCAGAGTTGGTACGAGGTTGTTGGGAAGGCAATCGAGCAAACAGAGTGATTGAACCGAGGTAGAGACTTTGCCGGATGGTTAAACATTACCAGAGTGCTTTGGCAAACCAAACTGATTAGTGAAGAGGCCCCAGTTTGGTTTTCAGTTTGGTTTCCAGTTTGGTTTTCTATAGAGAATCACAGCACAGGATTACGATAGTTCAAATAAAATAGATGGTGAGCAAGCCTGATATGTAAAGAAATTTAGTAAATCTTTGGAAGTCATTTTAAATTCATAAATTTGTCATAATCATTGGGATGCTTCTGGATTGAAGGCTTAGAATATTTTATTGATACGTTAGCTTACGATTTCATATCTCATTACACGTGTTTATGAATGTCAAAATATTAATGGAGAACATTATAAAATAATATATAATGTGTTGCTTATATTAGATAAAGATAAAAATAAGATTGTAAAATCAACATTTTTTTAATACATGCCATTTTAGCAATGAACCATTGATTGCTTAGCTTGTTTATTTATTTTTCTTCAACCCAACAACTTGAACTTTATATTCTTAACAAATGGTACATCATTACTGTTGAGACCGAAGGTTCTTGGTGGAATTCCACGTTTAAAGAAAAAATAATAAAACACAATTTTTTATTTTGTAACTTAAAAATATAAATGTACAATAGCAGTAACTCTTTTATTTGCAATTTATTTAATTCAATTGGTCATTTTGTTAAAAGTGATAACAAATTTATTGCACACGACTGAGCACTTCCCGCACGATAGATGTCGAGATATAAACAAATTATTCTGCAATCCACAATTTTGATTTGGGAAAAATATTTATATAGGGTTTATAATGTGAAATTTTCTGTGCTTTCCAAAAAGACGTCAGTTTAGTAAATTATAAATATTTTAAATAATAGTTCCAAAAAACAGCTATTTTGCAACTAATTTATTAAATAAATATATTTCCAACCACTTTTGGTGGAGAACTTTTAAATATGTTGTTTGTAATATGATTCTAAATAAGATTGTTTAAAGCTCTCCTCCTAAGTATTTTTTTCAAAAGCAAAATCTACATTCAATCCGCTATTATAGTTACTATATTACTTTTAATTGTAAAATATTTAACCAATTACAGTAAAACTTGGTGTACAAATTTTTCTAAAAAAACAATTTTAAAAGAATCAATAAATTATCAAAATAATCAGTTTTGGAAAATATTTGGATATCAAGTTGTGTTCAGTTTTAGTGCTTTGTAGGCTGCTCAGAGCCTCAACTATCGGATTCAGTATACTTCATAATGAATTTTTTTTTTCACTTAGGAGTGCCTTATTTTCAGATCATCGTTTACTTTTTGCTATGAACTTCAAAAACAATTTGTTATTCATTATAATAAACAAAAATAATAAAGTGCATATTAAAAATTAGAGTATGATGAAATCAACTTAAATCTATCATGGAGGACTATATACCCTAAAACAACATCCTGCAACTTCCACAGGCTGCAAGTACTACACTCTTACAAATCTAAGGGATGTCGAAAATTACAATTACTTTTTTTTTAAGCTACACTCATAAACAAGCTGAGATTATATTAATATTATATTTTTATCAGAAATATTGAATTAAATACTTTCAATCATTGTGAAATCAAATAACAGGATTTTTCTTATTATTACTAAGTATGAATACAAAGATAACATTCAATGATGAGTTAATAGTCTTTGATTTATATACATAGGTTAAATTTATTGTCTTATCTCGGGGAGGGGATTAAGCGTGCCGGCACTTTCCACGGTCACTAAAATAATCATATGAGATGATTCTTAATTATAATGTTAACAGTTTATAAATATTGAAAAATCAATTTGTTGATTAAGAAATTCAACTAAATATCTTAGGTTATTTAAAATGATAAAAAAATGGAATGAGGACATGTGAAGTTCATCATTCGGTTGAACGTTATGATTCACTAAATATTGTCTTATTGAGTTTATTGATTACTAGGTTTATATTTATCTTTGCATTATGTCTTATTCAGTTTATTGGTCAACAAGATTATATCTGCATATATTATAACGTTTAAGACGTTCTCTTTTTTTTTTATTAGTTATTTGCTACACGTTGGTCGCTTAAATATAGGAAAACTCTCCTATATTTCTTTTTACTATTTATTAATATTATTATTATTCATTTGGTTATTAGTTCGTTAGTTATTTGACAATTGATTAAAATAATAACACTCAAAACATGTGGGATTATAACTCAATTTTAATTAAACATATTGAATAATTAACTCTTTTAAATATTAATTTTTAATCATTTAAAACATAATTTTTACCTTGATGCTCAAAATATTACTGATTAATATCTTATTCTACAATTTTATACTACGGCTTAAACTAGGTAGATCTTCACTATAAATTCTTATCCTAAACAACTTAGTCTAAAACAAGGAATTTAAGAATGCATCAATTTAATTTGTATTTAATTTTGACTCTAATTTTAATTAGCTTTATAAAATATTTGCTCCGGCTAACTGAAGGTTATTTACTTGAATTTAATTTAAATCTCTATTGGGGTTCGTAGGTTCTTAGGTGGCTATAATTTATTTTATTATTACAAAAAACTAATAATTTTGGTGGTAATTTATAAAATGTATTGTCCTTTAAGTTCTACTTATCAATTGACGTGTTCCTTTCCAGTTTTTGGTTGTTCTCGTTCCGTGGTTCTCTCGAAGATTGCGTGATGGTTGGATGCTTTGCCTCTCCCGTAGATGATCCCAATCGCGGGTTACACCTTTCTTCACTCACTCTTGCGACGATGATGCTTTTAATTCTTACGACGATACTTCTTCTCACTGATTTAACTTTAATACGACGATGACTCCTTAAACTTCACACTTATCTCACTTAACGACCACGAAGACTTCTTATACTTTAATACGATGATTCTTTTAGTTTTTAAAACGACGGATAACTTTTTATTGACTTTTATAAACTTAACAGTTCTATTAAAAAAGAAAAACGACGAATAGGATAGGCAAAGTCCTTCACAAACACTTAACTCTTTCGATCAGGAGAAACACTTCCCCGGAACAACCTTCTAATACGACGTCGGAACCAAAATACCTAAAAAGAACCCACGTGTCCTCCCTTTTACCCTTATTTATAAGTTCTCCTCTTTTTAAAACAGTGTCATGATGCTCTTCTTCCATTGGCTAGTTTCAATTCTTGGACGTTATTTCAGAACTGATTCACTTGCTCTGATTGGCTTGTTACAATTTGTTTCGGTATTAAAAGCTTAATTTTGATGGATCTTGTGTGACGGTTTGGGTGCGTTGTTTCCCTGTTGAAACATTTTTTTATGTCCGTCAATCCTTTCATGTCTTGACGATTTATGGCCTGCCGGGTACTGACCTTTGGAGCTTTCTATTTCGGTATGTTATAATATATATATAGTTCAATTCATAGTAGGAACTGGTTAAATCGCTTAAGCTAGGCTTATGGTAAAGGATAGTATCGGATTGGTCTCACCAATTGGTAGGATTACTGAATCTGGTTTCAGGTAATATTGGTCAGAGGTCTTCAATCTTCCCTTGTAACAGGTCAGTTTTGGTTATTTTTATAGGTTTCACTTCGTCTCGTTCCAAAATAACTCGCTTTTCCGCTGAATATTTTCTGGATTGTTTTATGCGTCTAGATGCTTCCACAATTCTTCTAACAATGGCTATACTAAAACCAGCATGCTCTAGGGTCAGGTTCTGGACGACACTGCCCTGACAATTTCACTTTTCACTGCACTTTCACTGCATTTCACTGATTTCATTCATGAAAAGTGATGTTTATAATGATAAATGAAAAATGCTGAATTTGGACTTAAACGTTATTTTTGCCTAATGATAATTTTGAATACTTTAATTCCTATCAGTTTTAAACTTCTTTTATATATATTTTTTTTTAATTTAAAATATTTATTTAAATTTTATTTATATGTTGGTCAGTGATTTATAAGTATTTGAACTAGCTTTGACAATATTATGATCGCTAACCAATCAGTGATGAGCGGGCGGGTGTGGCTTTTGGAGTGACGTCATGTCTAATAATGGATTATATTGTAATTATGGTCGACATTGTCCTCTTTCAAACGATCAAAACAAATTGTTCCGAATTTTCTAGGATATTCGAGGTGAGCATTTCTCTGGGAAATTTAGTTAGGAATCTGACAGTACTTCTCAAATTTCGCCTAGTGGTCTCGTTGATTTGTAATTTCCGATAAGCCAAAGCTATGTCGAGGTTTCTTTGTAAACAGAAACTGATTTATTATGGGTTTCAATATCGGATATCTTTCGTTTACGGTCGAATTATAATTTGAGTTTTTAGTATAGCATTGCCTGTTAAGATGTGAATAATTTTTAGTTTGGCTTAGATCTGGTAGATGTAGGATATTTATTTACTTGTCTGTAAAAATTGTTTTATTCAGTCGTTCGTAGGCCGAGTGACGTCATCTACGTTTGAGCTTCGTATACCCGCCAATAGATGTAGGGAGCAATCGTTTTCTTGCATTTGTTTTATATGAATGATTATGATAATTTTGAATAATTAGCATTTATTAAATCCGTTACATATTTTTATTCATAAAAATAACGAAACCTCAATTTAAAACTGAATCATACGCAAACCAGTCCTACATATGAACATTGGAACACGCCCGAAGGCATTAGTAAGATACAAGGGCAACAGCTGAGATGCCCAGCACATGCGCTTAACACACCGCATGAATCATCTCATCTGGTCTGTCTTTTTTTTTACGTCTTTGAAATACGTACTCCGACACATATTATTTTCTCTGTGATCTTTTTTAAAAAAAAAAAGTTTGAAAGGTGCATAATGTGAAATTTAAAAGTGTTCAAGGTTAAGCATAACCTGACTTTAACGTGTGTGCAAGTGGTGCCAAAAAATCTTTCAAATTATGTAATAAATTGTAAATTGTAATAAATGTAAAGTTCAGGTTTTTCAGAATTTTTCTAATGGCTTAAACTTCTTAGTGCCATTAGGAATCACCTCTCTCTGCTCCAGGTAATCAAAATTTCTCTTGCTAAATTCATAACCATAATATATTTAAAAATTACATCTTGAGTTCATTATTCTAAATAATTGTATTTCTGACTTAGGCTGTAAGATTTTGTTCTCTTTTATTAGATTTTGTTCTCATGTAAAATTTGTATTCCAAGTTCAATTTAAAATTCTTATAAATTTATAATAGAAATATCTTCGTCATACAACCTAATCAAAATTTTGTAACGTAGCTTCAGCATTTTTTTGTTTTTTTGTAAAGAGTAACGCCTAACATGAACTTAATAAATTTCATCTTAAAACATGAAAAATCAAGTTGTCTACCTTTGTATTTGTGAATACAGTTGTTAACTGGTCGAAGAATGAGGCCACATTAACGTCCATTATAAGAAGCTGAGTGAAATTTGGTCTTCGCCCAACAAAAAAACTAACTGTGTGTGAAATGGGAGGTAAGCTCAGGAACCGACATAACCTAAAGGTTCCATCACTGAACATGACCGTTCATTTTCTGGTTTTTCAGAGCTCAGCACGACTTTAATCTTTTTTAAAAATTTCCCTTCCCGAACGGTACACAGTACAGAGTTCTAAGTTAATTATCAACCTAAGCTGTCTACGGCCTAGGATAATTTTAAATAGATTTTTTTTATATAATTTGGTGTTTTACATTATATATATTTATAAAATGTGGTATAGGTCATGTGTAATTTTCAGAGTATACAAATATGTATTACACACCACAGAATCCTAAATTGAAATTTAAAATATATAATGTTTACTGTCTGATGGAGACATTTAATATAGAATTGATCATTTATTAATATAGTATAAGACACTGAAATTAATATTATAGAATGAACTTAAGATGACAATACAGCACAAAAAAAAGTAATTTAATACTAATGGAAATTAAATTACCAACCTTGAGGCAGTTAGTAATTTATATAGGTTACGATTATACCATTAATTATAATCTAAAACATTAGTGTTACTGTATAGTAATTTTAACATATATGTTTTAATACTTACAATAGGTTCAAATTTGGTGTCAAGGGTTCGAATTGACATAAGTTTGCTTTCTTTGACAACACTTTTATGTGGAATGTCCCAAGGTAGTGCATTTTCAGGACTGAAATTACAATTTCTCATTGAAAATTCTTTTTATAAGTTACATACTACATTATCACGTAAGCCTAAATTAGAAATTTAACACATGAGATCATAATATCAAGACAGAGGTGTGTCCATTAAATAATGACACTGATACAATAATTCACCTGAATTTATATCACAATTCTAATGCTTGTCCCTGTCAATACAGTTCACATTCTTAATAACTCTCTGATCTGTATTTTTACTGTCTTGTATTTTACTCGTTGTGACAGATCAGTTTATGTCAACTGTTTTTTAACACATCTGTAATTTTCTTCTTTAATACATCAACCGACTCAAAACCTGTTTCTTTACGGAAACGTGTTTTGCCAAATCTGATGAATATGAGGGATGTTCTAGCGTAATAATGTGTTTGCCGGCCTATAATACTTGTAAGAAGTATTAATAAAAGAATAAAACAACAATTCTTTTATTTTCACGTTAAACTTTTAACTGAGCACAATCAGTTTTCCAACATTCCCTTCTAAGAATGTTTCTCCTCAAATCTCTATGGGCTATACATAGAGACGACACAAAACATTACATTTTTAATTCGTTAGTTTTTACATGTCTTTTTTGGATAAACATAAAGCATTTCCTAGAATTTTTCCAGTCAACTTTTATCTCTTACTTCTTCTTTTGTCTTCATTTCTTGATTTACTCCAAGTTTTTCCCTTTATTTTTATAGCAAAGAATAATTCAGCTGATGATACTCTTGTAGTAGAGTGTGGAGAAACTCGATATTGAAATAATGCTGCTGCTACTTTTATCAATGAAGTTTTACTTCTTTGGGGGGATTTGAAATAATGCTGATATTTTTGTTATACCTTTTACGTGAGGATATCGATTATTTGATTGATGCAATTAATCAAAAGCTCCAGACAGACATGAGCAGACGGAAAAAAAGTACAATTATTGCTCCAATGTCATGGTCACGCAGAGAAGTAGCAAAGAAATTTATTCTTTCAGAATACTTGGTGTGAAAAGCTAGTAAAAGCTAGTTAGTGCTTAGCTTTGCAGTGAAAAAGGAATTTTGGCTATACCATAACCAAAACAAGGAATAAAACTACCTGAAGAGACAATTGTTACAGTTACACAGTTTTATGAAGATGATGAATTTTCATACATATTGCCATGTGGCAAAGGTCGTGTAAACATTAAAAAAGAAAAACTTACATGTATAAAAGACTTCTTTGTATATAATTTAGATGAATTTGTTTCATCCAAGGAAAAACATCCAAATCTAAACAATAAGATTCTCTAAATTTTGTTCTCCGAGACAAAAAATGGCGTGTCCTGGCTGCTTCATCAGGCACCCATTGTGTTTGTATTTGTGTATATCACCAAAATGTTGACATTTTGGCTAATGCAACAACTCAGCATGACAAATAATCAATCCATTAAATGATGGAAATATTGCTTTGTAACAGCCAGTCCAGGAATTGAATGTTGCGACGTTGTGATGAATGTCCCAAAACACACAAGCCATTAAGACTTTATTTGGAATATATTTTATAATATTTTGATGATGGGGCAAGACATAAAATTTTCACAATGGATAAGTGATGGTTGTATAAAATTACAGACAAAACTACTTCCATGTAAAGAATTTATTGACTTAATGATTTTAAAAAAAAATATTTCTCTTATCCCACATTCTTTTATTACAAAAGCACAAAACACTTACCTACATGAAGGAAAGGAAGGAAAATTTATCATTTGATGAAGCCTTAGTTCTTAGACTTTGCTGAAAATTACAACTTCATCCTGCAAAATGAAGTGCAGTCCTATCATTGGAGTCATTTGAATTGTTCGATTCATCCCGTTGTGATTTATACAAGAAGTGAGGGTGAAACTACAAAAGAAACATCATTGTGTTTCATTTCAGATGATTTGAAGCATGATGTACCATTCGTTTATTCAAATCAAGAAAAAACCATTGAATACATTAAGTCTAACTTTCCAAACGTAACAAAATTTTAATATATAACAGATTGTTGCATTGTGCTGTACAAGAATTTCAAGACAATGGTCAATTTGTGTTACAATCAAGAAGACTTTCAGCTTCAAGCAAGTTGGTCATTCCATGCTACAGTCATGGAAAAACTGTGTGACAGAATCAGGGTCTCAGTTAAAAGGACTGTAACAAAGAAAAGCCTACAATTTTCCAGAGAATCTGATCAAATCATAAATGCTGAACAAATGTACTCATTTTGTACTAATCTGTTCTCCAAAATTAGTTCTTGTTTTTTTTCTTTTTGAAAGAAGAAGAGGTTGAAAAGAGAAGGAAAACTCTAGCAAACCAGTTTGAATCTGGTGAAACTATTAAAGGAACAAGGAGTTTTCACTTTTTTCAGCCAGCATCTGGTGAAGTGATAACAGCAAAACGACTGAGCTCGAACACTGAAATCTGTTTAAAACAAAACATATTCCAGAACACTTTGCCAACTATAGAGCCTAATATTCACTCTTTTGTAACTGTGTCTATGAAAATGATTGGTTGTTAGGCGTGGAGAGTATAAGTTGATGGAGATTATATCAAACTTATGCACCCTCGTGGACCTTCTGAAACTTTCTTTTGGCATCAAAAAGAAGATCAGTCCCTTGTACCAACAGCTCATCTTCTATGCATTGTTATTCCACCTGAAACAACCTCCCAGCTCGGCTGTTCATACATGATTGATTCCATATCTCAGAAAGAAATTAACAAAGCGTGCTTTGATTTATTGACTTCTTCTTATTGTTATTATTGATTTATTACCTTATGTTTTGATTACTTGATAATTATTAATTTTATGGAACATTAAAATTTGATAGGTAAGAAGTTTAATGTACTTTATTTTATTTTTACATTAAATGAAATTTTTAAATTTACGTAAACAGTTTGAGATATGGTTGTGCAGTTTTCACCATTGATTTTGTCTTAAAATTCTACATTAAAATTATGTATCACATGACCACCTTCCCATTAAATTCAAAATGGTGAATCCAAGATGGATGGCGAAGTTTTTAAATCATATTAAAATAGTATTTTTAAATGGTGTAGATTTCTCAATAACATCTACCTACAAATTTCCTTTATATACAAGATATTAAGCCATTATCATACTTTTTCACCACCCTGTTAATAATTGTTTAGGGGTATCTGAAGAGAGAATTTTTTTCTGAATTAATGAACGTTCCGATTACATAAAAATTAAAGTATTTGTGTTTAGGAATTATTTGTATAGTGATAGCAGGTTATGGTTCACATTTTAAGAGTATCATATGATTCTGCATTAAATTTGGAATTAATAAATTTTAAAGCCTCTAGCATCAAAATTGTTAATTCCACATATAAATACGAGAATACATGCACGATCATTTAGCGCCCAAATAAGCCTCGGAAACTGAAACACCCTAAAACTTCAAACAGCTATATCTCTGAAAATATTTGTCAGAATGAGCTGAAATTTTGGATCTTTTCATATGTATATGTTATTAGCCATTCAAAATTGTATTAAACTCCAAGACCCTTGGGTGTCAAGTCTACTATTGGTTCAATGATTTGGCGTGGGAAGGCCCACAAAGAAGTGAATTAGTTTCTGCTCTTTCAGTTAAGCTACAGTCTAAAGATCCTGGTCTGAACCACAATCAATAAATTCAAGATGAGTTATGAAATACATTAAACTAAGAGGAGAAGTTTTTATACTAGAGGAGTATGTAATTTGGTTATACTGGTAGTACAAAACACTTCAATGTCAACTAACGTCCTCTGTTATTGAAAAAAATATTCAAACTGTAATATGAATATGTAATCCACAATTTATTTAGGAAAGTAAGTACTTTTCTGAACTATAGGACTTATAATGTATGTGGTAATATAGAGCCTAAATACCTAGTTTCTACTATAAAATATTTATCCGACTTGTCTGCAATACAGTTGAAGTTATGTTTAGAATAGAGGAGCATAATTCTTGAATTTCCCAACTATGGAATTAACTTCTTAAGATTAAAAATTCAACATACAACATTACCTACAACATAGATACCTACAACATTACAGGAAAGGGTATCACGCCTCCAGAAGATACATGCCTCTGACCAATAGACATACCGTAAGTACTATTTGCCCTATTCATGTTTTGACTACTATATTATTCCTACATAGATATAATACATGTGTACTTTAACCAATTTATAAGACAAATAAACTTAATACACAAATAACAAAAATACACAAATCTTATAGCCTAATCAACCATTAATTTCCATCCATTTGTTACAATGATTCAAAATGCTATACCTGACAAGATATTTTTTATTATAAAATTATACAGTAAAACCCCGCTTAACTGGACATCATTAAACCGGAACCCGGGTTAACCGGAACGGATTAAAATAAACGAATAATCACTAGCATAGAGGAAAAACCCGGCGTATGTCTCATGAGAGACCGCCCGTAGCGGTCAATGAACTAAGGGGTTGTTTTGACGGGTTTTACTACATACCTGGTACACCACGAGGGGGTGGGGGTTGACCTATACTACATTGTCCGCATTCTCATATCGCACTAAATAATCAGTGTACCGTGAACTCGCACACCTGCACGTAGTGACAACATAGTTTCTGTTGTTGTTTTGTAGTGACATTTGCTGAATTTAAAAGTGTATACATAGTGTATTCGGAGAACGATTTTCGCAATGTCTACAAAGAGAAAACGTGTAGTAGTGAATATTAGTGATAAGTTGTAAGCCATCAGAGGTATAGAAAACGGAGATATTTTGAGGAGGTAGCAGCAGACTTCAATGTAGGTACGTCAACAGTTGGTGATTAGGTTAAAAATAAGGGAAGATTTTAAAGAACTCCACAACAGGTCCTAATCGGAAAACAATGAAATCTTCCGATTTTGAACAAGTTAATGAATCATTGTTTTTGTGGTTCACTCAAGAAAGAGAGAAAGGAGTCCCGATAACTGGCCCTGTTTTTCAAGAAAAGGCAAAGCTCTTATCTGAAATGCTTGGAGACGCTGGAAAAGATTTCACTGCAAGCAACGGATGGCTTGATAGATTTAAAACCCGACACAGGATCCGTCAATTAAATTTGTGTGGCGAAAAAATGTCAGCAGATGAAAATGCAGTTGATGTGTTTAAAACAGAATTTGAAGACATGATCAAAGGCTACACAAAGGACCAAATTTTTAATGCTGACGAAACAGGGTTGAATTTTAAGATGTTAAATAATATGCCTTTGGCATGCATAAGAGACTTCTGCTCCTAGTATAAAATGCAAAAAGAAAGAATCACACTTTTAACTGTAGCAAACGCATCAGGTACACTCAGACTTCCATTAATGCATAGGAAAGTCAGTCAAGCCTAGGGCACTAAAAAATATTGCTCTCAACGCCATTCCAGTTTACTACAGAGCCCAAAAAAATGCATGGATGTCATCTGATCTTTTTGGAGAATGGTTTCACAAACAGTTTGTGCCAAAAGTCAAGCGATTTTTAAAGGGAAAAGGTCTGCCTTTAAAAGCAATCTTGTTGATTGACAATGCCTCAACACATCCGGGCCTTCTGAAGAACGGTGACATTATTGTTCAATTCCTACCACCAAACGTCACTTGTCTAATCCAACCAATGGATCAGGGAGTGATTGAGACACTGAAGCGGCATTATAGAGGGTTTCTGTTGCGACACATTCTCCAGGAAAGTGAAAGTGGCCAAAAAAGTTTGCCAGAGGCTCTAAAATCTGTGACAATGAAAGATTTGGTGTATTGGAGTGCTCAATCCTGGGAAAGAGTAAAATCGACCACTTTGCAGAAATCATGGAACAAACTGTATGATGGTGTGATGTCAACTGATGGTTGGGAGGACGAAGATTTTGAAAATTTGTCAGAATTGCTGACAAAAGTGCCAGAATGCGAAAACATGGAAGAAAATGTCGTCACAGAGTGGGTCCAAGGAGATGAATCCGAACTTGAGCTTTCCGATCGAGACATCGTCGACATGGTGCAAAGAACAACAGAGTCCGTTGATGGAGATGACGGCGCAGATGGGACGACGCAGATGCGACGACTGCATGTGACGTCAGACGAGTGGCAGCAGACGCTGCTTTTAATGCTTTCGAGGTAGGAGTCATTCTTTCATATTGTATTGAATAATGTTTGTTTCATTTAAAATTCATAATTTAAATGTAGAATATGTAGGTACAGTACAGTACAGTATGCATGGGCGTACCCAGCGAGGGGCAGGGGGGGCAGCTGCCCCCCCCCTGGAAGCAAAAAAATAAATCTTTATTATACATTTTGTTGCTGGAATTTAATACAATTCTTGAAATAACTATTTTAATAATCAATTGTATATTGAATGACCATGGCTTGCCCCCCCCCCCTAGTTTTGATCCTGGGTAGGGTACGCCCTTGACAGTATGGGTATTTTTTTTAGATCGCACTTCAATTCGTTGAGCAGTCACATGATTCTACACCCGCTGATTTGCTACTAATAAAAAGATGGCGAGACAAGGCTGCCCGCAACCACGTTGAAGAAAAAGTGCAGAAAAGGATTATTGATTACTTTAAGAAATAGCATTTTTAATGTACATTTGTAAATGTTTGTTTTTGTATTAAACTTACGTTGGGAAAACCTACAAGATGTATGCATATTTTTCTGAAATTAACCTTGATATACCAACATTTGATTATCCTGAAAAATTGGTTATCCGGAACGGTCCCGCCCTAATTATTCTGGTTAATCGGGGGTTTTACTGTACACCAATTTTGTTTTTAATAACTTACTAAGATAAAACCAAATAAAAACACAATACGTAATATTTTATTCTAGATTAACACAGGAATTTGAAATGATGATCAGCTTGGTATTAAATCATTGTTTTTTTAATTCTCTAATTGTTACATGATAAGTTTTAAATTTGGTTTTTATTACTGAAAACAACTATTTAAATTTCACCTTACTCTTTTTTTTTCATTTCAGTTCAATAATGAACTCTGTAAGTTATGATTAATTGTAACTTAATTAGTTAAGTCTAGACCTAACAAATATAAAGTCTAGCATATTTTAACCTATTATGAAATCAAAGTTTATGAAAATTAAGTTATAAAGATGAAATCTAAGCATACTAAACAAATAGTAAACACTTCAGAGACTAATTTAATTTATTAATATTATTTACGTAGATTTTTTAATAGCTACCTAATTGTTGTGTAAAAAGTCTAATGGAATACAATACTTTAATTATTAAGAAAGTTTGTTAAGTATTTGTAGCAAGTACATAATAGTCCTATATTAAAAACTGCCATTGTGTGGTAATCATTTCACTACTATGATGGAATCATACATTGAATCTACAAGCTTTATATGAATCTATTACTTTACAAGATCGTAGAAATGTTTGTAGCCTAAGTTAAAGTCAAATTGTTTAAAAATGTATCTATGCCATACATAGGTATACCTTTTTCAAAAGCACAATATAACTTAAGAAATTTCTGGTAATTTTAAATAGGTTTGACCTACCATTTGACTCATTACATAATACAATCAAGTTAATGTACGGTAGGTACCTACTAAAGTTGTGCACTTTAGTAGGCTACTTAAATTATTTTTCTTTGAAAGTTGTAATACCTAGAACCTACCTAAAGGGGTAAATGTTTACTTAAAGATGGCGCCTTATTTTCCACATATTTTTTTTTTTTTTTATCATCTAGGCCTACTACATACCTTACTTCTTAACCGGAACAGCCTAAAATAAACAAATAATCACTAGCAGAGAGGAAAAACCCGGCGTATGACTCATGAGAGACCGTCCACGGCGGTCACTGAATTAAGGGGTTGTTTTGATGGGTTTTACCACATACCTGGTACACTGCGAGGGGGTGGGGGTTGACCTATACTACATTTTCCGCATTCCCATATTGCACTAAATAATCAGTGTACAGTTGGTGATTGGGTTAAAAATATATATAAACACCTGGCCAAACCTTATATATATATATATATATATATATATAAAACTAACTAGCCAAACATTTTCTTAAGTTTATTGAAGTTAATAATTTGAAATTAGATTTTAATATGGAGGATTTACAGCATATAGTGATCACGGATATTATAGAATGAAATATCTTTAGTAACATGAGACGTAAATGTGAACATTTTCCATTATAAAACCTATAAATACGTCGGAATTGATAGTTTTTAGATTGTGGTTTTTCAGTGAAAAATAGGGATCTGCACAAGGAAAACATTATTTAATCTTAAGAAGTAAGGTACCAGTATGTAGTAGATGATGAAAAAAGAAATCCAGAAAATAAGGCGCCACCTTTAAGTAAACAATTACCCCTAAAAATTATGAAAATAAGTATCTGACATCTCAATTCAATGTTTCGAGAGAGATACAACCTTTACTTAAAGAGAAAGCGAGAAACTTTACTCTTGGTAGCATAACTGATTGATAAATAATTGTAAGTTGCTCTAATTAGACTTATGTATATAGATATAGAGTATATAATTTTAAACAAGATAACAAATACTAATATGTACTGAATATAACTTTCTCACCTAGATGTTGTCTTTATACAAAGCCTGTCTATTAATTGAATTCTTGATAAAGTTTTCTCAGATCTACCTGGTATTTCATCTGACTGTTCCTTTTTTGTTTTATCAAGGTCAGTGACATTTTCACTAGATCCTGATGTCATTATTCTTGTTATAAAGCTGATTACTCAAAAATAATTGACAAAATTAACTATTGTGTAGACAGAATAAGGCCTCCCTTCAAATACAATTCATGTAACAATATATAACCTAAAGAAACATAACCTACTCCTAGCACATATACAAACAATATTACGTATATTAATGTGACGTCTATTTTTCTCGTTCAGCTCAAGGCACAAGAAGAAATCTAATAATCAAATTAACTACAAACTGCAAATTCAACCATACAGTTGAATAATATCCAATCAAATATTCAATATCCAGTCTTCCAGTCGTCGCAAACTGCATACAGTTAATACAGTTCGAAATTGCCATCTGATATACAGTTGCGGTGTTGCCAGATGGGTTTATTATTATTATTTTTAATCTTAATGCCGATCAGGCTTGGATACAAACATGAAGCCTCATTATTCACTATATAAAATATGTTTTAGGATAATTTCCTCGCCAGGGGTCCATCTGGCTACCTCTCCTGAGGCGGGATAGTACTACGGAATAAGAATTCCATGATTAGGAGATATAAAAATGTGATATGCGACTTGTTTTAATGGTTTTATTATCTTTATTTTATTGATAATGTTATCTTACATAATTTAAAAAATTGAATTATTTCATTAAAGGTTGATACGTCATTAAGGATTAATAAATCCCTTAATTGATTACTGGAGTTATAATCAATTATAGATATAATTTATTAAAATCTAACAATAAATGTTCAAGAGTTTCTGGCTTAGTTTGTGAACAATTAAGACACAATGGTGTGAAGTATTGTTTTATTGTAAAAAGTCGAGAGTTTGTGTTGGCATCTCCTAAACGCAATCTACAAATGTAATTATTTCCCCTCTACTCATGTTTTTTTTTATTTAAATCAAGCGTATTGTCTATATTAATTTTATTTTGGATGCTTTTATACCGTTTATCCTTGGGGACTTCATGTATTATTTTCGAATTGTTTCTCTCTTTGATAAGCTTTAAAATCCTGAAATGGCACATTAAAGTCAAGTTCTACCATTCCATCTGCTAAAGTTTCCTCGACCAATTCATCCGCTGCTTCCATTACCTGCTATACCAGAATGGCCTGGTACCCATTGTAGTGAAATCGTTTTTTTCATTATCCAAAATGTTATTCATTACGTTCATACTCATTCCGTTACCACTAATGCCTTTCCCAATACAATCTAATTCCAAAATAGCTGACTGTGAATCTGTATAAAATAAAAATTGCATAGGCTCTAGCTTATTTATATGTTGTATAGCTTTATATATTGCGTATAATTTAGCCGTGTAACTTGTCGTACATTTATTTAATAGATACTTGCATCTAGTATTTAGCTGTGGTATATAAAAGGCAGCGCCTGTCCCACTACTATTTCCCAATTTCAGCTCATCATCGTCGAGGAGCAGAGCAGCAGCAGCAGTGAACTCAAGGATGGTGGCTACACAGTCGAACTGGTCACTCCACTACTCCACTGTGTCAGCTTCAAGGCGTTCACACCAGAGATGGCTTGCTTGGCAGCCAGTGCTTAGTTGCATGCATTCTATGTATTGTTCATTATTGGTGGCTGCTATAAAGTGGAACTGGTCACTCTACTATCACAAATTCAAATGTTTAGACAACAAATTCAAACTATGACCCCTGTTTATGCTGTCTTGTATGCTACTAACATTTTTCTTCTGTTGCAGATATAACTAACAGAATCTCCTCCCTCCAATTCGATGTAATATTTATATGTATGTGCCTCTAATGATATCTCTTGTATTTTTGTCTATGCATTTTTTGTTATGTACATTTGTTAAAGTTTGTTATGTATTTTTGAAGTGAATACTTCTTTACGCCCGGTAGACAATTTTTGGGTGCTGTTAAATCGATGTGGTGAAAGGAAAAATCGTCACGAAAACGACGTCACGAGTGAAAGGAAAAATCGTCACGAAAATGACGTCACGATATCTAGCAGCTGAGGCTTAAATAAATTAAACACCAGAGATATCCAATTAAAACAGCTGATTATTGAAGTGAATACTTCTTTACGCCCTGTTAGCAATTTTTTGGTGCTGTTAAATCGATGTAGTGAAAGGAAAAATCGTCACGAAAATAATAATAACAGTATAAGTACAACAACGGTTATGCTGTGTATTTAAATAATCTACTATTTTTATTATTTATTTTGTTTTATAACGTTTCAGACTCCATACATAGTTATACTAGTAATCAATGCAGAAATATTGCACAAACTTTCTCACATACTTACCCATTTTATATAATATATATTAAAACTAAAAATCTACAAAAAAATATTGCATTAACTTTCTCAGACTCCCATACATAGTCAAACTAGTAATCAATGCAGAATTATTGCACAAACTTTCTCACATACCCATATATTAAAACTAAAAATCTACCAAACATATTGCACCAACTTTCTCAGACTCTCATACATAGTGAAACTAGTAATCAATGCAGTAATATTGCACAATCTTTCTCACATATCCATATATATATTAAAACTAAAAATATATGAAAAATATTGCACTAACTTTCTCAGACTCCCATACATAGTCAAACTAATAATCAATTCAAATATATTGCACAAACTTCCTCACATACCCATACATATTAAAAATAAAATTACAAAAAGTATTGCACTAACTTTTTCAGACTCCCATATACAGTCAAACTAATAATAAATTCAAAAAGATTGCACAAACTTTCTCAGACTCCCATACATAGAGAAAGTAATAATAAAAAATGAACCATTATATATATTTAATATTTTTGTTACATTAATTGAAAGTTTATAATTTTATTAATTTATTATTAATTTTGAAAATGGATATTTAAAGTTTTGATTTCTGTCTACCGTCCAGCGACGGTAACATTTAAACATGCATATAATTGTTGCTTGCAGTGCCAATAGATGTGAAAACCAGATTGATGTTGATAATTTTAATTTAAACATTATGAAATTTCAAATTTTAATACTAGATGTTCTAAGTTTTCACTTCTATGCAGTCCCTATAACTGCCAATTTTTTTTTTTTTTTTAGCTATGTATTTTGTCTATGTACTTTTGAATATGTATTTGTTTATGTATTTGCTTATGTATTTTGTCTATGATTTCTGTATGTCGCTAACAGTTTTCTTCTGTTACAGCTTGATTTAAATTTTATGTAACATGTATATGTAAATGTTTATGTTTGTGCCTCTAAGGACATTTCTGCTTAGTGAAGTACCAGTTTGCTTCTTGCAGCCATTAGGGAGTTGCAACAGATGATGCTGCTATCACTCTCCCCAGTGCATGTCAGTGGGGGAGAGGGGAGGTATTTTTAGTGGGTATGCTCTTCAGTGAGAGTCCCACAGTATCTCTCAGGAGAGAGATCTGTATAAGTATGCATTTTTTCCTCCTTAAAAAAAACTACTATTTCCTGAACCATTGGTGTCTGTAAACTAATATGTAGTCAGCAAAGGTTATGTTTATATAGTTGTTTAAAAACTAGTTTTAGACTTAGAGTATTGTGTTTTTAAAAAAAATAAATTTATTTTCAATGTTTACAATACATTAAATGGTATGATTTACCATAACATATCAAATTCTTTGTGACTAGTGAAGTCTGGTCTTACATCAATATAGCCAAGGTTAACTTCTTCCACGGATTTAATTGTTGATGTATATAATGGATTTTACTTTTTTTCCAATAAGGGTGTATTTCTATCATTAAATTAAGGTACATAAGTTTGTTATATGCTGGAATGATTATTTTCCATTGAAATTTTATATAGCCTACTAACCTTTCAGTTAATATTTTACGTCTTATTTCTAATGACATCATTGAAGTTTCTGTCTAAGGCTATAATTGGAGATGTTTTGAAAGCACCATGGTAAATGTTTACTTTAAGGTGATGCCGTATTTTTCGAATTATATTTTTTATCGTCTACTACATACCTTACTTCATAAGAATAAATAATGTTTTAGTTGCAGCGATCACTATTTTTCACTGAAAAATCACTATCAAATCAAACGTATTTATAGGTTAGACTTGTTAGACATAATGACAAATGTTTACTTTTACATCTCATGTTATTAAAAATATTTCAATCTATAATATCCATGATCACAGATTTTATCCATGATATAATTTCAAATTATTAACTTCAACAAATGTACAAAAGGTTTAGCCAGGTTAATAGCAATCTAGCTTAGTCATTGTTTAATGTGCATGTGTCAAACTATTCTTATTCCTATTATGCCTTGCCATTATTTGTAATCTATAAACCCATCAATTTGATAGTTTTTAAATTGTGATTTTTCAGTGAAAAAATAGTGATCAGCGCAAGGAAAACATTATTTATTCTTATGAAGTGAGGTATGTAGTAAACGATAAAAAAATAAAATCCGGAAAATACTACGCCACCTTAAAGTAAAGATTTACCAGCACCGATACTTATTCTCATAGCTTGATTTTGTATTAAGTCTAATTTGCTTAAAACACTATTAGGTAGGTGATGAATTAAATAACAGGAATAATCCAACTTAGAGCGAATTACAATTTTATAAACATTTAGGACAAAACCTGGGTGTACCCCCTTTCTACCACAAGTAAGTATTTTCAAAATATTTAGATCCTTTTGACATTGCATATGCAAATTTTTAACACGAGGCTTAAATATAAGTGTTCTATCAACTAAAATTCCTAATAGTCTAAAATTTTCTACTATTGGTGTTTTTCGTCTTCCCAAAAAGTAATTACTATTGTTTGGATTTAACGTTTTATTTCTTGAGAACATTATAACTTTACTTTTGCTAGCGTTAATATCTAAATATAATGTATCCAAAAGCTCCTCAATACTTTCAAGAGCATTTTTCATTCTTGAATGCAGTAATTTGAGGTTCTTTTGAGTGGAATAAATTAACACATCATCAGCATATTGTAATGAAAAAATCTGATATGGTAAGAGTTATTAATTTCAGATATATATTGAAAAAAGAAGAGGACTGAATACACTTCCTTGTGGTAAACCTCTGCTTGTAAAATGGGTACATGAGTAGTTTGGGTATATTATAGTTAATTGCCGATCTGATAACCAAAGACTGCAATACATAATAAATTTGACTGGAATGCTGCATTTGTACATTTTCTTGAATAACGTTGGTAAGTGAACTTTATCATATGCACTAGATATATCTAATGAGGCAGCAACCATCGTTTCATTGTATGTTAAGGCATTATACACATCTGATACTAAAGTTATCATGTAGTCAGAACAGCCTCTCTTTTTTCTGAAACCAAAATGTGATTCTGATATAATATCTAGTTTGATATTATCTGATATATTATCTAGATAATCTGAATAGAGTAGAAATAATTATTTGAGACTTCGAAGATAAAAATTCTCTTTATTATATACTTTTACAGCATTTTTCCTCTTCCTCTTTTGATAAAAGTTTGAGGTCAATTTTCCCCTCAATTGGGAAGTTTCTTCCATCTGGCAACGATGCTAGAGAGACTTTAGAATCTGGCATACGTCACGTCACCATCCATAGGATATTAATTAAACACCCAATCCTTGATGCAAAGCTGTTTTCCTAGCCATTATATATTAATTTAATAATACTAGGTGAATATTCTTTAATTATATAATAATAGTAAGTTTTAAGTTATTCAAAACACATTCTACTAATACTATACATAAGTAGAGCATTATTAGGAATTATTTATATAAAGTATTGTAACGATATCATGATATCAATTAAATTAAACTAAATAAAAATCATCAATCATGAAATCTAAAAATAAATTAATTAAAATATAACTTGAATAAAATAATAAATATAAAACCATGTTAAGAAACAAATGAAGAGAAAACGGCAGATGCCGCCTGTAATAAAAATTGTACGTGCTAGGCTACAATAGCACTAAGATTTCAAGAACCTTGAGGCCAACACGTGTGTACATAACGGAATTCTTAGGGTAGCAGAGTTTTTACTAGAAAAAAAAGAGAAATCAAGGGAAAGCAGCATTATAACGGTATTTTAGAAAAACGCAAGTAGAAAGTAGGTCGGCCAATCGGAGACGCTCCAAACTTAAAAAACACAACGGCAGAATTCAAAAACAACCAGTAGGAATTGCGAAAGTCGTAAGCAGAGAAAGTTGGTAGAAATCGACAAATCAGCGAACAGGGCGCGAAAAACAGTGTTTTAGAGAAGGAACATTAGAAAATAGTTTGTTAGGGGAGTCTTACCAGAGTCGCCACGACGGAAGGTCGCGGGCACAGCTAGAGTACGCTGTGTACAAAAGAATAGTTTTTTTCAGCGAGTAAGGGACAAGAAGTCTCTTAATATTGAAAGGTTTTTTATAAGTTGAAAGTAAAGTTGAATTGAAGTAAAGTAAGTTTGAATTAGTAAAGGAAATTAGATTTGGAGTTTGTGGAGTTCTTAATAAAAAGACAGATTTGGAAAAGGAGTTTAAATTCACCAGAGGAAGGAGGGACCAATCATCGTAGAACAGGTGCTGTAATTTTGGAACGACTACAAGGAAGGAGAGACAGATTTGGGACGATTTCGAGGAAGAAGAGGCCTATTTGGAACGGCATCTGGGAAGGAGAGACAACGTTAAATACCAACGAAAAGTGTTTAAGCAGTGTGGTGTTTTGTGTTTTTTGTTTAATAAAAAGATAAATTAAAGTTAGGTGGAGTGTAAAGTGCTAACTGACCGAGCAAGAAGGACCAGCAGATTTGATAAGTACAAAACCAATTAATTGTTAATAATTAAATTCACCTAGAATTGATTTCACTTTCGATTGAGCCATTCAAAAAACCCAAGACCCGAGATTAAGATTTTGTTGTTTTTTTTAAAATTAATTGTAAAGAACTGAGCTAGCCGAGATTAAATAGAAAGATGATCAATGTTAATAATAATTTAAAGTATTAAATAAATGTGTAAAGAAATATAATAAACAAAAAGGAACTGATAATTTGAAGATTTTAACAAGAGTTAAAATAAAGTAAATTTGTAATTTAAAAAAATTGTCTATGCTAAATAAATTAATCTTAAGGAATGAATGGAGAGTAAATGGTTTTTCTAGATAGTAAGTATAAATTTCATGTATATGTTTTATTGCTATAGTAATTTTGTTCTTTTAAAAATTAAAAGAAAGAGATTGTTTTATCCAGGTAAACGGTGTTGTTTATGAGTAATAATCATAAGTTGTTCCCTTTTAGTAGTGTTGCAAATAAATAAGTAAATCTAACATCTTAAATATCAGATTGACACGACATCGTGTGACTTTTAAATTAGAGTAATCAAAATAATTATATATAACTTGTATGTTATATTTGGCTCACCAACGTGTGACTTTTAGAAAAAATTAAATTAACTTAAAAAATTACACATAACAAACTTGCTAAATGTTATATATGGTCGCACAACGTGTGGCAAGATAAAAACATATAACAAACTTCTGTATGTTATATTTGGCTCACCAACGTGTGGCTTTTGTTTAAATAAATTAGTAAATTAGATTAAAATTTTTATAAAATCCTAAATGTTATATTTGGCGTCCAACCGCGGTGGCTCAATTAAAGTGAAACATTAATTGTTAGTAATAAGATTGTTTGTAGAATAAGTAATATAATATTGTTGCAGGAAATTTTGTGTTAGGTTATATTATAGAATAAAAGTAGAATTGTGTTTTTTATGCTAACTAGAAGTAGGAAAAGGGTATTGGATTTAAAAATGGCTAATGAAAATGAAATTAATAATCAATTGGGGTTAGAGGCCGAAAATTTTAATCAAGAAGGGAATGAATTAGGGATGTTAGACAACAATAGAGGGCTAGAATTAGAAAATGGCGTAGATTCACGGGCGGGGACAGTAGACAGAAATGTAGGCATAGCAACAACGACGGAAGGACAGTCAGGAGGCGCTAGTATGGCAAGTTTGCAGGCGATGATGATGCAAATGATAGAAAACACCGAGCGAATGAGGGACGAAAACAAGGAAATGAGGGAAGAAAATAAGAAAAACGCGGAAGAAAACCGGAAAAACACCAAGGAGATACGCGAAGAAATAAAAAATAGTGTAGCCGCAGTCGAAGAAAAAATAAGTAAGAAAATCGAGGAGCGTTTTGACGGGATAAACAGCCGCGTCGAAAAAATCGAACAATCAGTCGCGGAAATTCGATCGGGCTTCGACGAAAAGCTGAAGAAAACGGAGGAAGAAATCGGGATTCGAATGAGTGGATATCGCGCGGAATCGGAGAATCGCGTAAAAGAGATCGAAAACCGTGGAGTGATCGTGAACGCAAGAATAGAAGAACTCGCGGAAAAGGACGTAGAAATCGGGGAGAAATGCGTAAGAAATTTCGAAAGTAGCAACGAAAAAATCGACGAAGTTGCAAAGAAGACGGCTGAAGTTGCGCAGAAGCTCGTCGATTTAGATAGGAAAATTAAGAATGTACGAAACACAGGTGAAGGCTATATTAACGAACCGGAAATAAGAAATATCAGTTTTTCAGGGAAGGAGCGTTTTCCGATACAATTTCTTAATATTATGAAAGAAATAAGCGAAAGTACCCTAACAAATAGTATTAATTGGATCGGCAGATATCTTAAAGACGAGGCGTTGATTTGGTGGGAATTGCATCGAAGTAGTGTAAAGGAATTCAAGGAATTTGAGGAACACTTTAGGGAAAAGTATTTTAATGAAATCATTCAGGCTAAGATAAGGGACCAGCTAGAATTCGGAAAATTTCACGGGAGAATGGGCGGTGAAGCTATTTCGTATGTAGAGAATTTAATGCTACAGTGTTCGGAATTAAGCCCACCATTAACAGAAGATCAGCTAGTCTATAAGACAGGGAAACATTTTCACCCTAATGTATTAATAGCTGTAATTACAAGGGGAATTAAAAAGAAGCAAGATTTTATTAAATTATTAATGGAATTCGAGCATGCAAAAATCGAGCGGTTTCATGAAAGGGAAAGAACCGATGAAAATAAAAGGGAGTATGATAACAGACAAAACAATTGGGGTAGACCGATGAATGACAGACCGACCCATTGGCGTGAAAACAATGACCGACGACAAGAATGGCGAAGGACAGAAGACAATGCTCAAAGTAACACAGATGGCAGTGAACACGTGTGGGGTAGAAAGTTGGACGATTGTAGGAATGACGTCAACAGGCATGACTCTAACAGTAAACAAGGCTACAAGAGAAGGAACGATAATACATAATTAGGAATAAAATTAGGAAATACCACACATAAGTTAGGATACGTTAATACAGATAAGGAAAGAGGAGTATTTAATTGTAGGATGTTAAAAAAATATCATAGTTAGGTAATATTAGGCTAAAGTGTAAATAAATACTGGAGAAAATAACAATAGAAAAATGTAAACAAGGAAGGTGAAAGGATTTATGACCCACAACAAATGGTCAGAAATTCCCTGCAGGTAGACAAAAGAAAGTAAGGGTCTATTGTATGGTTATGTGGCCAACCGCAATGGACGAAGGCATTGTTAGAAAAGGTTCTTTTACAAAATTGTAGTTCATAAGTGAACGGGCTAAGATAAAAATTTATTTCTTAGTATTCCAAAGGAAATTAATTTTATCTGGGGACACTGTAACGATATCATGATATCAATTAAATTAAACTAAATAAAAATCATCAATCATGAAATCTAAAAATAAATAAATTAAAATATAACTTGAATAAAATAATAAATATAAAACCATGTTAAGAAACAAATGAAGAGAAAACGGCAGATGCCGCCTGTAATAAAAATTGTACGTGCTAGGCTACAATAGCACTAAGATTTCAAGAACCTTGAGGCCAACACGTGTGTACATAACGGAATTCTTAGGGTAGCAGAGTTTTTACTAGAAAAAAAAGAGAAATCAAGGGAAAGCAGCATTATAACGGTATTTTAGAAAAACGCAAGTAGAAAGTAGGTCGGCCAATCGGAGACGCTCCAAACTTAAAAAACACAACGGCAGAATTCAAAAACAACCAGTAGGAATTGCGAAAGTCGTAAGCAGAGAAAGTTGGTAGAAATCGACAAATCAGCGAACAGGGCGCGAAAAACAGTGTTTTAGAGAAGGAACATTAGAAAATAGTTTGTTAGGGGAGTCTTACCAGAGTCGCCACGACGGAAGGTCGCGGGCACAGCTAGAGTACGCTGTGTACAAAAGAATAGTTTTTTTCAGCGAGTAAGGGACAAGAAGTCTCTTAATATTGAAAGGTTTTTTATAAGTTGAAAGTAAAGTTGAATTGAAGTAAAGTAAGTTTGAATTAGTAAAGGAAATTAGATTTGGAGTTTGTGGAGTTCTTAATAAAAAGACAGATTTGGAAAAGGAGTTTAAATTCACCAGAGGAAGGAGGGACCAATCATCGTAGAACAGGTGCTGTAATTTTGGAACGACTACAAGGAAGGAGAGACAGATTTGGGACGATTTCGAGGAAGAAGAGGCCTATTTGGAACGGCATCTGGGAAGGAGAGACAACGTTAAATACCAACGAAAAGTGTTTAAGCAGTGTGGTGTTTTGTGTTTTTTGTTTAATAAAAAGATAAATTAAAGTTAGGTGGAGTGTAAAGTGCTAACTGACCGAGCAAGAAGGACCAGCAGATTTGATAAGTACAAAACCAATTAATTGTTAATAATTAAATTCACCTAGAATTGATTTCACTTTCGATTGAGCCATTCAAAAAACCCAAGACCCGAGATTAAGATTTTGTTGTTTTTTTTTAAATTAATTGTAAAGAACTGAGCTAGCCGAGATTAAATAGAAAGATGATCAATGTTAATAATAATTTAAAGTATTAAATAAATGTGTAAAGAAATATAATAAACAAAAAGGAACTGATAATTTGAAGATTTTAACAAGAGTTAAAATAAAGTAAATTTGTAATTTAAAAAAATTGTCTATGCTAAATAAATTAATCTTAAGGAATGAATGGAGAGTAAATGGTTTTTCTAGATAGTAAGTATAAATTTCATGTATATGTTTTATTGCTATAGTAATTTTGTTCTTTTAAAAATTAAAAGAAAGAGATTGTTTTATCCAGGTAAACGGTGTTGTTTATGAGTAATAATCATAAGTTGTTCCCTTTTAGTAGTGTTGCAAATAAATGAGTAAATCTAACATCTTAAATATCAGATTGACACGACATCGTGTGACTTTTAAATTAGAGTAATCAAAATAATTATATATAACTTGTATGTTATATTTGGCTCACCAACGTGTGACTTTTAGAAAAAATTAAATATTAACTTAATAAATTAAATATAACAACCTTCCATTGTTATAGTATGTATTACATGTACACATGTATTACATCTTATTAATACATAATAATATTAACAAGATGAAAATAAATCATCTAAAACCTTTTTTTTTTTAAAAAAAACAATAATTTCTAGTCATTGTATTGTACTATGCATTTTCAACAATTTGTTTCCTTATTGTTTAAAGAAAGATAGGAACAGGTTTTTTAAAATCCTGTTTTGCTAAGAAGCTTTATCCTGTTTTGTCCCTTCTTTGTTTTATTAGGTCCCTTCTAGGTTTTAATGCATTTATACACTGACTTTACTACTGAGTAGATAGCCCACCCTCATGGTATGGTTAGAAGATAAGAAATTAGAAGCTCTAGTGCTGTCATTCTAGAGCTCGTCTGGTAACCTCAACAACAGCAGTCTGTAATGATTATTGCCTGTGCTACCCAGATATTGAGCCTCACATAATATTATACGGCCTTCTTCTTAAATATGAAATTAAAGACTTATACCATTAAATAGTTTTTGAGCCCCCACGGTAATAGATAAGTTTGTTTATTCCACAAAACATTTCACATAAAACAGGTGCATTGTCAGACTTGATATAGGCTACATAATAATTGATTTAACTTAAAATATTACATGTAATTCATTTTAATTTAACAGAGATTTTGTTATCTTATTGATTGAAAAATATTCATTGAAATTGAACTTAAAAATATTCATTTACATTATAATAAACGTTATTTTTATTTATTTAATTTCTATAATGCATTTATCAATACGATACACAAGTTCATAGACTAGCAAACCATTTCAAACGATGAGATGGAAATGTATAATTTTCTTTGTTCTTGATATAGTCGTTTTAAAAATAACTTTGGTCTAATTTGCTTCCTATTTTTGTGTACCCAAACTAAAAGTTTATATAGTCCTGACAAAAAATTTTGAAAATTTCCGAAAATGGCTTACAACTAATATTTTAGTCTAAAATGGCCATTGTCCGTAAAATGTTTTTTTAGCAGCAAAACTTGTTTAATACCCGCTGCATTCCCTACATGAATATGTCATACCTCCACATGGATTTTATGTATGAGTGGTATCCAAATATATATCTCTGGTCCACAAATATAGTTTGATATGAAAAATACGATAAAAAAAGAAATAGATTTCTGAAGAAGTCTCCCGTTTGATAATGGTTGGGAAGATTCTTACCATTCCCTAGAGTATACAAATAATACAGAAGTAAAAATATAATGATACTTAGTAACAACAGTATTGTCAGAGTAAGAAATCACTTGGAGTTGTTTGAGGCCACTGTGCAGGAGAACATGAGTTCAAAATGTTGAAAAAGAAGAAAGAATCAGTGACCTATAATGGTATAAGTGAAAAAGAGAGAATTTGATTTCATGAAGAATATTTTCCAATATTCCGATAAAAAAGAAAGGCAGAGAACATTAATTGAAAAAGTTAATTTCTATGACAAACTTTAAATTGTACAAACATCTCTGACTTCAATTTTCGGTCAAATTTTCTTATGAAAAAAAAATGAACCAAAAATTAAATTTATGTAAATTGGTTAATTTGATTAAAAGATTTTAAAATTTTTAATTTATTTTGAAAATTTATTGCATTTATTTCGACTAATAAGTATTTCGACATCATAACCAGCTTCAAATTTCAACTTTGCACCATAAAAAAAAAAAATCATTTGCTTCTATAATTTGAATTAGGCCTATATTGTAATAGGCCAACAAATAAAATAGGTTTTAATGGATCTTTGTGCCCAAATCTCAGTTTATTGTGGAGAGTTGAGTGCTATCGCAATCTATTATCTTAACAAAATTTACTTTAAAATAATATTAACTTAAAAACAACGCTAGCCTAAATTTGATTTGAAAATTGTGTCCGCCATTTCTGGTCAAATGATTCATACTAGTCCTGAAACTTATTAATGGTATAGGGCCTAAGACGAAAAACTGTTTTTACACTACCACGTCTTTTGTAAAATAAATATATTTATTAGGAGGCTGAAACATTTCTTAGAATACAATGAGAGTTTATAACTATTTTAAATTTATTTATATCTAATTATCGTAATTAGGGCCTAATATGTAGACTTTTTAAATAAAAACTATTTATGTGGCATGACTGGCCTGGGAGAAAAATGCAAAATATTGGCTCAGAAAACGACAATATTGCTGTGATTGTCAGATTTTCGTTCACACAGCTTTCAACGTAGACATAAGCAATTTCAATTGTTCACAAAATATATAGAATAAATGAAAAAAATATTTCGTGAAATCGGTCTAATCAGACTTGTTTTGCTTTCTCAATTCTATGCTAAAATATAATAGATTACAAATTATCCATATTACCATTTTTGTTTTTGTTTGCATTGAGTAAGTTTGTTATAGATGGAAATCTTGCATTATGTTATTAATATTTTTTAGCACAGAAAAAATAGACAATATAATATATATTTTTTAAATATATTAAATTAAATTAACAAATATTTCGTAAAATCGGACTAGGCAGGCTTGTTTTGCTTTCTCACTTCTATGTTAAAACATAATAGATTACGTTTACCACTTTAGGTCTTGTTTGCATCGAGTAAATTTGTTATGGATAGAAATCGTACATTATGTCACTAATATTTTTTAGTACAGTAAAAATAGACAATTAATTTGGAAATTTTATAGCCTCTAATATTCCGGGTGAGATGTTTAGATCTATTGAGATTCTGGAGACTCGGTGAGAATGGGGCGGGTTGCGAATGATTGGGAGTCGGTTGAAGGAGGGTAAATTGTCTCTCTCTTTCTTTTTTCAATCATCTAAGAAGAATTGATTGTATGTTAAATGACATTTTGAAGCTTTTCTAATCTCTTTTGATTTCCTTTATTTTCTATTTACGATCAAAATAACCGTGAAATGTATGACGTTGAGCTTTACAACTTCCAGACGGAAGAGAGTTTGTAAACACTCTAAGCAAATGTTTTATATAATTACTTTCTTTATAGTTAAGTTGTTTTATTTAGAATGTGTTTTGAAATTGACCGAGTTATGAACAAAACATGTAAAAAAATACTGTACATATAAGAAAGTATTTTGAGAAATAAATTTAAGAAACAAACCGTTACCAAAATCGATGACAAAATTTAAATTAATGAAGACTTAATACATAATGTTAATTTTAATGAATTTTCTCTTAAAGTAATCTCTAAATGATCTGGGGCTCAATCGTACATTCATCTTACCAATAGCTCTTGATCGATGTTCTATTAATTTGTCTTATTGAAAATAATAGGTGATCTCGACTTAAAAAAAATAAATAAATAAATAAATCAAAAATAAATTCCAACAAAAAATATGAGGAGACATATTACCGATCTGATACTACTATTATCAAATTTATGAATATTCTAAACAATTATGCAAAATTTGGTTGGAATCAAAATATTATTTTCGAACGAACTAAATTACAAATCACAAATCACAAATCACAAATCACACTTACTTGAGAGATTGCAAGTTGTCCTGTAATATACCTTCACCTAAAACCTACCCTTTTCCTTGCAAGTTATTCTGCAGGTTGGTTCATACTGAAATTTAAATTAAGATAAGTCTAATGGCGCAGCTAATAATAGTCCAGGTTCCAATAACAGGATAGTTTTTACACTGTTTAAAATATAATTAGTAAATGACTACATAGTCGGACATAATGAAATCTAGCAGTCGAACAACTAGAACTGACAAACAGAATATTAAACAGTCGGTTGTTGTTTGAAACTTCATGTAACTAGGGACTGCCACCCCTTCTATTACATATAATGTGAAGTAAGAATAGCATGTCGTCCTTCACGGATCAATGATGTGATGTGATGTTTACAAAAATAGAATCCAAGTTGATTTTAATGTACCAGGGTGGTGTTTTAGTTTTAGTCAAAATATTTAAAACAATTATAATTTAACATTTACAAAAGTCTCACGATTTTGGAACTTATGTAATGTATACACAGATCTCTCACTATAGCAGACATAATAATGCATATTTTTACCTGATTAAATTTAAAAATCTGGCAATTTACCTATTTTATATATAAAAAAAAATCTTTCAAAGTCAAGGCTTTGAAATAAGGAATCTCTAGGAACAAATGAATAGGGCCTAACAGTTTTCACGGTCAGTTGAGGATATTCAATTCTTAAGATTCAAAATAGAATGAAAATGTTTCTTATGACTTAATAATTTTACTTTTATATTATCTAGAGTGTCATATCCTTGTAGAGGAAGAAAATTAGACCCATCAAATAGGTAGCTGAAATGTATAAGTAATAATTCCCCCACTTCTACATCATATCTATAATTAGTAAAATATCTTAGATTCGCTTCGGCTGTTTTCATGTTAACATAATTAGTTAAACAAAGACGTTTCGTACCATTTTTATAGATAATCTTAGATAACTTTTCAAGATATAAATTTATACCTGTTTGTCTGACGATTTTATGAAAAAAAAAGAAATTGCCAATGTAAGTTACATTTTTCGAACGACTTTGCCGAGTTATTTGGTTGAATGCTCGACTAAAAGTCGAGAATTTATATCCTATGAGTTGGAATAAAGACGAATCATAAAAAAATATGTTAATAATGATGGAAGCTATGAAACGGAGTAGCTTTAATTAACTTACATGTCTTACAAGTCTTATTATGATTCTAATGTTTGGAGTAAAACCGAAGAAAGATGTGTATGTATTATGCATTACATCAATTACATCCAAAACTGAATGTGTTAGATTTATAACTGATAGTATTATTTGGTTAGTATTATGTTGTTTTATTATTGCATTAGTATTTTTAATATTATTTGTTGTTTTATTTTTAACGAAACAACGAATTCTGTATTAGAGTCCCAAAAAACAAAATGAACCTGAGCAAATTGTTATTTCCTGAGGTTATTTAGAAAAGGACGAAACTATTACGTGTTTGTGTACATTTTTTATCACCAATATATTGAAATTTAATGTGTATAGACGATACAAATGTACAACAAATTACCCGTTTGTATCTTACAAATTAAAACTTTTGGCTTTCTAATAACTTTTGTGTGTACAGTGTAGGGAAAAACATGGTGAAATCAAGTTTCATACAAATCTGTACAAAATAAAATAAGTTGACATTTACGACGCCCATTTTGAAATTTAATTAAAATATTATTTAAATAAAAACTAGTAACAAATTTAGTTTGAATATCGTTAAGAACACTTGGAAAGTAAATTAGTCTAAATATGCAAGTATACAAACGTTTTTTAAGTATCGCTTGAAACTTGATGATATAATTTCTTCTTTAGACAAAAACTAGTAACAATATCGTTTTCATCGACCTTAAAGATTCGGAAAAGTGGTTTCCCAAATTTAAAATAAACCGTCATTTCGAAATTTTATTTCGGCTTATTTTGGACAAAATTTAGTGACTCATTCAAGTTCAATTAACTTGTTCATTAAATTAACAAAAAACACTGAAACTAAATTTCATCAAAATCTACAAGGGTTCAAAAAATTATCTTTCTGTAGCCATTTTTAATGTGTTAATTTAAACAAGAATAGTAACAAATTTGGGATCATTAGCAAACAACTAAGTGAAGCCTAGTTTTATAAAAGAAGTTGATAAATAGGGTTGCCATTCTGAAAATGAGGAAAATAAATATATCAACTTATAAATAAATAAATAAATAGACTTATCAAAAATATTACGAAGATAACCAAAAAATATCCCAAAATAATACTAAGAATGGAATAACATCAAAACAGCTGATATTTTACCGTACAAACTAATGTCCAGAACTTGGGACAACCATTAATTTGTTTTAAAGATTTATTTTTAGAAATGTCTAAAACAAAAAAATACCAAGATTCTTTTCTTAATTTAATTGAATATCGCAACCTCCCGAACAGGAATTTAAAGTATTTACAGGCTCCATTTGAGCTAAGCTTGTACAAAAATATTTTTAACTAAGTAAAACCAAATCTGAATATATGTTCCCAAAATCAAAAATTTCAATTTCCCCGTCACGATATTTCTTATTAGTGTAAATACGTCATATACATATTGAAAAATGTTGAAGTCCTTGCGTTGAATAATAATATTCAAGTTGTAACTGACTTGCACGTTATCTTTACTTCCAAAACTTCCTTAACCCTATTTCAGCTTGGCTTGTCGCTTCTACTAGACTGCCGTTCTCCAGGGATTTCGTTTAAATTGGCTCGTACCCTTTCTAATTATTAATGCATAACGTGTACTCTAGTAAGTTATCTATTACATCTTCAAATAAGCCTAAAGCAACTCATTTCCTATCAGATACGGTAAATTGTTCAGGAGCAGGAGGAAACACTAATGACTTATTGTAGGAGGGTTTAATTCAAGTTTTGGCGTCGAAATATAATTTAACATCGATCACAATATCCTAAAGAATTATGTGTTTAACATTCTTAGTACAGTATAGACACTCAGTTAACTTTCATTGCGATTATTAACGATTTCAGTTTAAGTTATGTATCCGGGTTTTATATAGGTGTTTATCATCTATCCATGTAGAAGACAAATTAAAACAAATAAAGACTTTTAATCCAATTCTAGATAACATACGTTAAATATAGTGGCAATAGAAATAGATATTTGTATGCCAGTTTCTGTATTAAAATCACATTTTATTTTTAACACATTGTGTTTTTATATTTCATTTCCCTCCTTCTAGGTTAGTTTAGTTTTTAAGGAAACATATGTTTTAGATTCCCGTGAGTCAAAAATTTTGTGTGGAAATTTTAACGTCTGTATGGATAGTGTCCGCCCATAATCCTCTCCGGAGCCCAAACAAAATTATAATTTAATGCGAATGGATTTTTTTAGAGAACTTATAAGACAGTTATCAATTATTCGTAAGAGAAATTCTCAAAATATAGATATAGTCTATAACGTCTTTGATTAATCACAGAAACTTAGACTCATATAACACGCAATATATTGTCCACTTAATTATCTAGAAATTACGAAGAGGGAGATATCAGACCGAGGATTTTTTCTTGTATAAATCTTTGAAAACAAAAAGGGGAAATTTTAGATATAAGGTTTTTTAGTCTGGAGAAATGCTTTAAAAATGTAATTGTAAGTGTATAAATTCAATGGTACTTCTGAATACAAATATATACAAGGTTTTCTTGAATTTCAATCTAACAATTAAAAAAAAGTGGTAAAACAATTAATTATGGTTTGGAAATAATTTACAAAAAAAACAACATCTTTATAATATGACATAACCGACGGCACACACAATGGTAACCATATCGACACTGTACACGATACTGAAGATGAAACCAGACTCGTATAATGCTACGGGACATGAACTAATTTTTGCACAAAAATGTAAACAAATCCTCATAAAAATTATAAATTTACAGACATTTAATATGTATAGTATTTTGGGAAATTCAATCTTCGACTTAATTAGGCCAGAATTTTTTGAATTTAATTATGCATGCAACACTGCTTTTCTACAAAACAACTAAGTTATGCAATTGTGGTTTCGAATCTAGTCTACTAGAAAATGTTAAATTCTCATAATCGAGCCCCGTTAGATTCATTTATTTACTAACGCGAGAGTAACGAGTGCAGGTAATTTATTGTACGGGTGGTTACAATCCTGTCAATGTCTTATCACCGTTACAAAAGTTGCGATATATGAAATAACAGAATTTAGTCTAAGAGTTGTTTTAATTGATCCGATGTGTAAGTACCTTGATGGTGCTTTCAACTTATGAAGATTAGAAGAGATATAATTAAAATCAAGAAACGAAAAATATAACTTTATCTAATTCCGTGCCACTGGGTCTGCTAAATGGGGTTTCAATCCGGGAAATGTGGTTACCATATCGAAAATCCCGTCGTCGTTCTATAACTCTCAATCAATTTGCATGTACATGTTATGTTTTGTATTTCAAGTAGTTTCAAGATATATTGTTATATGTAAATTTTAATTTTTTGTTTTTGTTTTATGGATATCATTTAGCCATGTCACGCTTTTTGATTCACTATATATTTTTTATATTGTACATGTTATGTTTTATATTTAAAGAAGTTTTAAGATATATTGTTATATGTAAATATTTTGTCGCCATTGCCATTCATACTCAACCTACGGGTTTCCCAAGGACAGGAATGTGTACTGTTAGCCGCTTTCGTCTAGGTCATTGACGTGGTTCTACTTTCATAGGCCGAACCACCTGAAGCATGGTGGAGTGGAGAATATGGCAGTTTAGTTTTAAAAATTTTATATTTGGTTAGTATTATTTCAGATCCCTTCGATGATGGTAACTTGGTTACCGAAATGTACATCAGGGAACTAACATAGGGCAAATAAATATTTCACTTTATTTTATTTGTGTGTGTTATTGTACGAAATTTGTGGTAGGGGTTTCAGTGTTTTAAATTGTTTACATTCACCTCAGTACTCAATGAACATCTAAATCGTTGTTGTCGATTTTGAGAAATTAAGTGTTTTATAAAAATACCATGGTCCAACAAAATACGACAACTGCCCAACAAGTTCCCAATAGGACTTCCCGGTAAATATGTGTTCTACAATCTACTGATATAGCGATACTCCTTATAAAGTTAGATATCCTCATAAAACAAATTGCTGTCCTGTCCAGAGTTAATAATGTAACCTTACTTGTGTAAAGTGAAATGTTAAAATTTAATGTTTATTATTGTGAGAGATGTGTTTTCAGTTGCAAGATTGACACTGATGATCAAAATGACTCTAACAAATCTTTCAAATTCCTTCTTTCTTCAGTAGAAACGGATGTTGATATTATTTCCTAACTTCACTATATACAACTAAGAAATTTTCTTGTAATATTTCAACTAGAATTCATTACAATTTACTCAAATTTGTATGTAATAAAACAAAAACACAGTAATACTCTACATACTACTGACAAGTGGTCATGATTGGACTGGAATTTTGTTTAGTACTTTTTGTAATAGCACGTTGATAAAAACAAGCTTAGGCTACAAGGAACCTATCTTTCTTTCGTGCGAAATTGGACTACAAACATCTTCTGCTGCAGCAATTACGGTTTTTTGTTTATTCCCCCACTTTCCCCCAATATAGAGGTTGTGTTTTTAATAACTGTGAAATATTAAAATGTTCAACAAATTAAAAATTTAATAGCAGCTTCTCCTGTTTACGTGTTTATTTAAAGAGTAGAGGCCCCTGAACGACAGCCAAACTTATTGTGCTCCCTAGTATAGAGGTAAGAGGATAGACCAGCCTTCAATGAGTTAACGAGACTCAGGAGCCTTTGTCCAATATTATTATCAGCATCCACTTCTAGGTAAAATGCTCCAAGGTGACCTTTTTGCTTTGTATCCAGTTTCTCACAATCCGAAAGAATGTGTCTTATTGCATAGTCAGCATAGGGCGTCTTCTTCAGTGATGCCGAGAGCTTAATGTAAGAATAATGGTTACAATTTAATTACTTTTTAATATGTTTCATTTTCACCATCATGTAGAGAATTATTTATATGTCAAATACAAGCGCAACTTAAAACATTTCCTTGTTTTAAAATTATATTGTAGACCTCGACTTTGGTAATATATGCAGATCACAAAGCACCATGAAATCTGTTATTATATGCTCTTAAAAGGCCTAAAAAAAGGATAAGCTACCAAATAATCCATTTCATTTGGCCGCCATATTCAATTTCTTACAACTTTTTTCTACTCAAATGGAAAGTAAAATATAACTTGGACACTAAATATAGGAGAGATATAATAGTCTCAGGGGTCGGTGTTTTCTTAAAGGAATGTTGCAGTAGCGATATTTGCTAATAAGTTACTAATATTTTGCACGGATATTTTATTTTCTTGGCACTCATAAATCAGTGAAAATACTTCAATATAATACATTTAATTATAACACCATCTCTTAATTTAGTATAAAACCATACAGGTATAAAAATTACATTTTTGTTAAGTAATTACATGAAACTCACAGTTCGTGTATATAAATTTCTTTTAAACAATTTAATTTGTTAATTGTTATATTTGAATACTTGTTTTATAAAAATTTTGGCTACAGTACTAAAAAAAAAAAAAAAAAAACTTGTACCGCCCTATGGGTCAATAAAAAGAGTTTAAGAATTCATTATTGGTAGTTGAATATAATAGTCATATGTACTAAAATATATATATATATACCGTAAACAGAAATCAGGGGATGTGATGGAACATAACTAGTAGATTTTTTAAGCCGTTTAAGTAAATATGTATGTATATATATATATATATATATATATATATATATAAGCTTAACCGTTCTTACAACATCTACAAAAAGAAAAAAAACCAAAATGTTCACATAACATTGTTCTCTAATGTTACACATTTGTTGAATAGGAGATCTCTGCAGTGAGTGACTAGAAATTGAAATGTCACAATCATTATAACTAGGAAACGATATTTCAATCATTACGACATTGTATAATTAGATCCATATGACTAATCTTTGAATTTTACCTGAGTTAAAAATTCTGAATGACTAAGTTGTTCAAATATATTTTTAACCTATAAGAACTGCCAATGAAAAACATCGTACCCAAAGTGTGTTCACATTTTCACACATGACATAGCAATATAAATTTGGTTTTCACCATTAGCAATCAATGCATATAGTCTATTCAGGTTACTTTTTACTAGTCTGTTTCATTCCTGTTTCATTAAATGTAGAACATTTTACCAAAACCCCCTAAAACTGTGGTAGATTCCTTTTTATGTATGGAATGTCACACGGATGTTTTAAAAGTCATTTACAAATAACTTTTGGGAGTGATTGAGGAAAAAAAGAAGAAAATGAATCTCGACTGTCAATATTAAAAACTAAATTTCGACAAATTATGAGATACTCAAATGTTAAGTTGTCAACACTGGCGAAGAGGATTTTATCATGTATCAACGTATTTAAATATTATTAATTTAAGTGTGGACAGATACGAGGGGCAAGGAGAGCCAAATAAACCCGCACGAACGAATAAATTGTAACACTTTTTACTTTTCCACCTAATTTAGAAGCGAAGTATTTTTGATGGGAAAAATTGCAGTTGACATTTTGTAGAGTTATCCTTGTTTGGGTCTTTTACGCAGATATTTGTACAATTTTTAATTTTAAAACTTAATTAGTTTTAATGTAGCATATTGTTGTCTTCAGATGAAAAATTTGTGCACATTAAATGTGTTCTAGAAATATCTAAACACTGAACAAAATTATGCAGCCTTAATAAATTGCTCTGTTCCAGATGCCGTCAGGGTAATCACGGTAATGGGGATGATTTCGTTTTAATATTACAAATTAAACTTCATTTAAAAAACGCAATATTAATGCTTCTATAGTAATAATATATTTCAGTATTTTTTTAAATGCACTATTTGCATAGCAAAATGCTAGACTCTATTAGTTTTGCTTTTCAAAATGGTAACCGTCATTTTTCATTAAATATCTAAAAAAAAGAAGCATGAAATATATTTGATTGTTCAAATCTAGTTTACAGACAGGCTGAAATGCTCACTAATATATATTTATATATAACTTTTTGTCCAAAATGTAAAGGTTTACGACGTAAATCAATTTAACAAAGAAAATTTATGTTCACGATTAAATATGGAATACCAACCTGATAGACATAAAATTAATTTAGAGCTTTGACTGATTAACAACACACTTCAAAGTAGTTTCTTTTTTCATGTAAACTGTAAAATGGGTTTTTAATAACAAAATACAGTATGTGTTCTTGTTATATTGTTATTTCAGTTAACTTATCAGAACAGAAGGGGTATTAAACATGTCAGCAACATATGCGTTTGTTCAAATAACAATGAAGATAAAATACTTCAACCCAATTTATTTCTACTCATAAACTCAAAAATATATTTTGAAAAAAAAAAAAAAATGTTTTCCCGTTTGCTATATTTCCACTTGAATAAACTTATCATTATACAGCGAGTATGAAATATATCAGAGACATTCCCCTTTGTTACTACAAAGAGAGAAAATAAAATATTTCAACATAATTTATTTAATTTGTTGAATTATGAAATGAATTCTCCCCACTTGGTGCATATGCAGATATTTTTGAATGTCAAAATATGTTTTTATGTTATTGATGAATCTGTTGTATGCTTTTTATCACTTTTTTTAATTAGCTCTTCACCTTGAGACTAGCAGTATTTTGGTTTCGACATGTAACCGTTGTTAAATTTCCTTGTTAATAATAATAATTTTTTTAAAGAAAATAATTTTGATGTATGTTACAGCTAAAGTAATTAGTCTAGCTATATTATCCAGACAATATGTATAATAACTAGAGAATTTGGTCAAAATGATTAATGAGGTTTTATTGATCACTTTATCCAGCCATTACACATAATATCTTACTGAAGTCAGTGAATATGATAATAAACCTATGCTAATCAGTTTATCTAGCTGTTATGTATAATAACGGTGGGTTCTGAGAAAAATAATAAAACGGAACGATTTTACTATGTTTAATATTTTAACAACTCAAAATATTCAAATAAAGCTTGTAGGAGAATTGTTAATTTGACTAACTCCATATAGCTATTATTCATAATGTTTAGTCAGACTGCTTAGGATAATTATAACTTTAGCACTAGGTATTATAAATAAAGACGGGTTAGAGTACATTAATCACTTTAGCTAGCAAATGTAGTCATTCTATTCAATATCCAGACATTATACATAATAACTTAACTGATTAATCATAATGACTGTAACATGTGCACTACTTTTTATCACAATGAGTGCTACATGTTTAATATGTTGATAATATTCCCTTATATTGCTACTTACAACGAAGAAAATAATATATTTAATTTATTAATTGAAGGTAATATTTCGTGTCTAAGATTTGATATCCAGACACTGTACTAAGCAGGCAATGCTGAGATATAATTGTGATGTCTCAGAGTCAACTTGTACCGAGTTTTTATCAGCTCATTCGGTACGTGTGGGAAATAATACTTCTTATATCACACGAAAGCAGAACCCAAGAACACAACTATCCAGATCAGGTACAAGTATGTGTGCTATCATGACCATATGTTCTAGTCTCGCAATGGCAATATCCCATATTAAGTAACGATCTAATATACTTCAGTATTGCCTCGTGAGTCACAGTACAGGATATTACAAACGAAATAAATAAATAAAATAATTATTTCAAGTGAAAAATATACGACCTAGAATGGGAATCGAACCCAGTGCCTTTGGCTTCACGTGCCAAAGCCCTACCAACTGAGCTATCCTTGATCGCTTCCAAGCATAGGGCGTACACTTATCACTTGAATTGGTTTTTGCTGCAATTTCAGTTGTGACAGATAAATTAATTACCTCGTTACAAACCACATTGAAACTAAACTCGTCTTGCAGCCTTTACGTATGTATTGGATAGCTCAGTTGGTAGAGCATTGGCGTGTAAAGTCAAAAGGCCCTGGGTTCGATTCCCAGATTAACCATTTTAAATCAAACTATTTAATAAATTTTGTATTACTCATTACCTTAGAAACTTATCCTGTTTCCTGAATGGTGTGTAGGCCTATGTATATTTTCCGTAAGTTTCTCTTCTGTAGTAGCCTATATAGTGTAAAATACATGGTAATTTTATATTTTGAGTTTTCCTAATAATGTATTTCCTACGGAAGAAAAGTGTGTATAAGTATCTAGAAAAGTGTGTAGTGTAGAAAAAGTGTGCATTTCTTCGTTTAGTAATATTTTCAGATGCGTCTTATTTCTATAAGTTTGAATTGTAATTATAAATGGGGGTTTGTCGTACACATCTATATCAACATAGGAAGATATTAGTGAAACTGGATTTAATTATTTTGAGCCAGCATGAAGAAAATATTAATTTGGACAATGAGAAGTTTTTCAAGTTTCAAGTTGTTTTTTTTTTTTAATGTTTTTTACAAATGTTCAAAAACTGGAAACTATGGATTCTAGCAATTAACTATATAAATGCAGAAACTAGATATCATTATTATTGAAATAAATTAGTACCAAAGAAGCAATATTATTTAGTAATTTTAATAAAGTTGAATTTGTGATATTAAAACGAAATTAACCCCCTTACTGTGATTACTGCCCTGACACCATCTGCGGAGGTCTAGAAGGGGCAAATATTTGAGGCTGCTTGAATAAATTATTATGAAACTCATTTAATGTGAACAAACTTCCTATCTGAACACAGTAACAGAAAATATACTTTATTAAAACCAATTCAGTTTTTAAATTAAAATTACATATAAATTGCATAAACTTCTTAATCGTACAATACCCGAACATGGATAACTCTACGGAACTGTCAATTGTGATTATTCCTTATAAAAAATGTTTCATATCTAAATTAGATGAAAATAAAAGAGTACGTTACCCCATTTCTTTCGCTTTTGTGGAGTAACTTGGCCCTCCTAAATTAGTGTATAGTAACTGTTCACACTTGAATTAACATGATTGAGTTATGTTGCTTCTTGAATGGAATCGCTTCGCTTGTTAGGACGTGCTTTAATGGGATTCGTAGCGGTTCGTACATGTTTAGCTTCTTGTCGAAAAGTCGGCCATTTAAAGTTAACAGTCAAACTTCATTTTCGTTTTTTGCCAATCTCTACCACATGTATTTACATACTATTTCACACTAGTTAGGGTTGTTACTTATTTTAAATTTACTAGCGTATATTTTGAAACTTAAATATATTTAATACAATGTAATTCACATTACATTTATTATCATTTGGGTTGATGAACCCTGATTGATTTTCCTTAATGGTAAATTGTTCTTTAGTCCTGTAAATATTCTTAAAAACCTATGTTTTTATATTGATTCGTATTTTATCTTCTGTCATATGTTAAAAAGTGGCAGGTCATGACTGACTGATTTACTCCCTGACTAACTCATCAAAATATTTATGTATATCGAGAAGTGATACTGTGGTGAACCCTTTGCGATCAGAACATTTTTATTAAAAAGTCCTCTGAGGTCGTATGTCCAGCGCTACTGGACATTGCCATTTTTTTGCTAGGTTTTAGTACCATGCTGCATTAGAGTTGTCACGGCTCGTATGTCCAGCACAGCTGGACAATGCACATTTGCTTGAACGGTCGGATGTCCAGTACTACTAGACATGTATATAAGTATTTGTTTGGGTAGGTTAGAAATTTATTTTTGGTTTGGCACGTAGTGCATTATGTTTATAAAGTCTATAACTTTAAATAAATAACTCCAATGCTTTGTATGACTTAGCTCAGCTTAATAAGTCACGTTCTTTTCCTTATGATACACAGCTGTGCTCCAAACGTGATAAACTGTAATATGCATCAGCGTTTTACTGTATTTGATAAAAACCTACACCACTATCTCAGTCTAGGGACAACTGATAATATGGTGCTACCTGATTTAGGAATGACAACAGAATTGTCTTACACCTCGTACATAAACTTCTACAATCATATGGTAATATCGAGGGACTCCATGTGTTCACAGATAGATTTTATACCAATCTAGATTTGGCACCAGCACTATATGACATGAAAGTTCATCTAACAGGAACTATAATGAGAAACAGAAAAGGTTTGCCAGAAGAGGTGAGGTCCAAAATAAAGAAAAATAATGGAAAGAAAGTTTCAAAGATTAAATAAAAAAAGGGTGAAATCAAAGTTTACAGACGAGAACACATATATTCCCTGCTTTTATGGAGAGATACAAATGACGTAACAATGCTATCTACCATTTAAGATAATTCAACCAAGATTGTGAGACGTGTTATAAAAGGGGGGATTTCTGAAAACATACAAAGCCCACAGAAGTTTGTAAGTACAATAAGTCAATAGGAGGTGTAGATATTGCTGACCACTATATCTCTTCGTACAGCTTCACTAGAAAATCAATAAAATGGTGGCGAAAAGTGTTTTTCTGGCTGTTGGAAACCGTTATTATAAATTCATTTATTTTATACAACTTTAAATTACAACAAGTACAACGCAATGTTCGACAAAGAAGATTCAGAAGAGAGCTGGTGATAAATTTGGTCGCAGATACAAGAAACAAGCCAAAACGTAAACGATCTTCTAACTGTGAAGAAGATGAGCGACTAAGTGGAAAATTGCATTTATTATATCTAATAGAGACTAAAGGGTTTTCAAAGGACTGTGTAGTGTGTAGTGACAGAAATCCTGGCGGTACAAGAAGAAGAAGCAAATATTATTGTAAAACATGTGAAAAAGAACCTGGACTTCATCCAGGACTTTGTTTTGATAAATATCACACACTGAAAGAATACAGGTGAATTTCTACGGTAGAGATCTGAATTTTAGTAAAGTTTAGGATATTGAACAAACATTTAAGATTGAAATTATGTAGGCTATTATAAATTTACGTAGAATCTGAATAAAAAAAAAAAAAAAACGGAAATGTAAACATTTTATATTATATTTGGGTAGATCATAGTAGGTAATATATAATTATAAATCATACACTTCATTCTTTTTTGTATTTACGGTGTATTAAAATGATTATCCTAACAATCACGCTTTATTTATTTGGTCCTTTTAAATAGAAAATAAAGGTTTTTTAAAATGTTGTGCAATAACTCCAGCTGACGTTTAAATCATTTCTGAGTTGTTTACGCAGTAGAGTCTAGACTGGCACAGATCAAACGTGGATAAGATGGTGTCCAGTAGGACTGGACATCCGAGTTGAGAGGACACACAGTCAGTAAGTATATCAGACTTGGTTGCGACTATGCGTTGTCCAGTTGTAGGTCTATTGGACAAACGATCGCAAAGGGTGAAGGAATGAGTCGATTTTTGAATCTTTGAGATCACAGCTCGGTGAGAATCTATAGCACAATGGCGTCTGTCATATGGGTGTCGTATTTTCAGTTTTCTACAACCCAAACGTTGTCAAATTTGGTGTTTTAGCCATATATCTGAACAATTAATTCTATTATCTGATAACACAAAATTATAGTTGCCACACGAAAAATTAAAATTTTAAAAAAATCAGCTCAACCGATTTCATTCACATTTTAGTAAAATATAAAATTTAGTAACCTAAACTCGTATCCATAATAAAAAATAAAAAATATAAGAAAAATATAATTCAGGAACAATTGACAAAAACAAAGTTGAACCTTAATTGCCGTCATTAAAAGCTCAATTTTAATCGAACACGATTTACAATAAGGACGCGTTATGGCACAAGCGCAGAAGGTTTAGACCATATATAATATATAAATACTTTTTTTTCTCTCTCTTTTTTTTTTTTTTTTTTTTTTTTTTTTTTTTTTTTTTCATAAACTCTGCCCATTCTTCATTTTCACTTACTAACAACTACAGATCTGATACTTTTTACGTAAAATAGTTTTCTTTTATTAGCATTTCAATTTTGACTAGGTGTGTGAGAAAAAAAGTAAAATCAAAAATGGCGGCCGATTGAAATAGTTTGTTGTTATTCAGGTACTTTGGTGCTTATAATAACTAATTTTGTGCAGCTTTACGATGTGCATATGTACACCAAAGTCGAGGTTCATATAACCCAGATGATACAAACACAAAACAGTTTGATATTCTATCATTTGTCATCGGATCAGCTGTATACAGAATGTAAATAATTATCTGTGCAGTTTGCTATCATCAGTAAGTTTAGACTTGGAGCTGAGAAGATCTACTCAGCCCCACAACCTGATTTAATTCATCATCTTCTGTTAAATGTGCAATATAGTTAAAGTTAAACCTGATGTCTAATAAATTAAATATTGCAGCAGTATATATTAGCAGGTTTTATTAAAGATTCATATTAAATAGTGTCTGTTAAAATTTTTGTTCTATTTGTTATCAACATACTACATGTAAAGTATCTGTTCAATCAGGGAATTGTAGACGTAGAGGATCGAGCGAAGAGAGGGAATTATTTATTACTAAAATTGTACACACATTTTTAATCACCCTGAAATTTTTCCATGTACTTATAGAATATCAATTTAGGTAGAAGTTGTTTCGATTATAGTTAGGTTGCTCTAAATACATGGGCAATGAAAAAAATCGTAATAGGTTAACGATACCAGCAAGTTTGCCCTTTTCCTATTGTACAATATAGGCCAAAGGTCGATGTTGTAAATGAGTTACCTCATAAAAATGAATGTCGAAGACAGAGAGCACTCAGTGATTATGTATTACATAACATATGATTCAAGAGGTTGAAATTTTAGTTGTTTAATAAGGACATTAAGTTTAGCTTATTTCATTAATTTGTGAGTAAACGAACAGATTTCCCTAGATTCGTACTGATTTACATGTTTCTGATAGATATCATCTTCATAAGGATATATATTTATACTGATCTGTTACTTACTTATATATAGGCCTAAAATAAATTTAATTGTTAATTTTTGAATCATCCCGTAAATAATAACTCTATGATGGAGATCCAATACCGGATCAAACATCTTGCTACGTGATCTAGAAATATTAGAGACGTGTATACGTGTATATAAAACAAACGGATGTGTTAAGTTACATGCATATGACATATAAATAATTCTCTACTCGTTGGTGAAAAAGAAAGACGTTAAGAGTAATTAAATTAAAACCGTTATTCTTGCAGTAAGCTCTTGGCATACTGCCAACGTCCAGGCGAGTTATGTCCTTATGGGTCGTGATAATAAATCAATGAGACCAACCATAAAGTTGTCACAGGGCTCCTGAATATTCAAGATCCAGCTTTCGTAGCTATTATGTTCTTGAAACAAAATTAAGTCTCTTAACGTATTTAAAACCAATTGTGAAGTCGTCTTTTTCCGATCATACAAAAAAACATTGAAAATAAATTTGCGTTATCATATCAGTTTGTTAGCTGCATGTCAAGTGTTACTTCAATGTTTTTATTCGTTATAAAAACAGGAATAAATTCTAATCAATTGTAGTTTAATGCTTTGAAAGAATCAAATAAAATTAACAGTTTATCATGATTTATTTAAAGGCAAGCACAGTTAGGAAGAGCTGCTAGAGAAATAGATTATCCGTGTCAATCATATCACATCTCTCACAATAGATTTTAATTTAAAAAATTCAATTTCAACTGTAGGTATTTGTTTTTCGATATCGTAAAGCGAATTGTTGTTAAATCTGGACAGAAATGGCTGCTATTTTTGTTTTATATTTAATAGTATTTATAATGTTTTTGGCAGTTATTGGTAACACATACATAAACGAAAGGTTTTTTTTTTGTATTTTAGGACTGGATGAAGTCATGTTCACAGAATTTATTTAAGGAAATTGAAATAAAAGTTTTCAAGCACCTAAATTGAATTGTTTTTAATTGCCCGAAATTAATTTAAAATGCAATAAGACTGGGTACTTGTGAGTGGGTAATTGTTCTCCTCGTTAGCATTGATGCAATTAAGGATGAGATAAAAGAGAGAAATCTCAGAGGATATAAAAAACACCCTTCTATCTCGATTAACCCGTGGCAGATGGTACACATTAGAAACAAGTCCACATTTGATTATTTAAGTTGTAATTAAAAACAAAACTTATTATAATTAGTTTTGAGACTTAATAACAAATACGAGAGAAAATTTACTGGTGTTTACGGTTTTATTTATTACAATATTTAGGTTGGTCTATTCTTAGCTATCTACCTAATTTTTACAGTATAACAAACACACAGAACACAATTCTCATAAAAAAATAGGCCTAAGTATCAGACGCGTTTCAACGACAAGGTCGTCCTCTTCAGTGATACACCAGCTACACCAACCAAATCACAACTTGGTGTAGCTGGTGTATCACTGAAGAGGACGAACTTGTCGTTGAAACGCGTTTGATACTTAGGCGTATTTTTTTATGAGAATTGTGTTCTGTGTGTTTGTTATACTGTATAGTTTTTCTCATAAGTCAAGCTCAACATTTAATATACCTAATTTTTGTTCAAGAAAGGGTACTTTATAACTTTCCTCACCTTTATGTAAGTGTTTATAAAAACTCGCGCGCGCTCGCACGCGCGTTTGTGCCTGTGTGTGTGTGTGTTTGTTTGTGTGTGCGTGTGTGTGTGTGTGTGAGGAGGGAGCGCACAAGCTAGAATGGAAGCTGGAGTGCATGTGAGCCTCAGAAATGATGTTTTTTTTTATTGATCAATTTAACAAACAGTGCCGAAAACTTATTTTTTAGGTTAGAGGAGCCACAAGTAGCCTCTCTCCACTGGATCTATTGTGGTAAATCCCTATTCAATCCCTATTAGGTAAAAACTCAAACCACATCTATTTTATACAAAATCCGCTTATCGGGATTGACTCAATTTGGCGCAATTGCAACGTTTCATCTATCGTTAAATATTTATAAACTCAATTTAGAAAATATCAACTAAGATATTAGCAATTGCTAAAATGGGTAGAATTTTACAAGAGCGAATCGAGCGGAACTATTATATTGTTTTCGACTACAAAATAAATACAATTATTACAATTTCGAAATCAGTGCTCCAAAGTATGTAAATATTATAAGTTTTATAAAAATCGGACCAATAACAAAAATGAACATCAACTTTCGTTCAACCTTTACGATGTAAATTCCTTCAGCGATTTCGGTAAAAATCAAAATATTACTTAGGACTGGATACACCTACCACCGAACTGGATAATTTGAGTCATTCTCATCGCCTGGTTTAAAATAATTATTACCGTTCACGTTTCACCATCAACTATTAAGTGAAATGATCTACCGACAGTTGTGCCAGTTAAAACTAATGAAAGACACAATTTTTATATAATTCTAAATCTACTACGTGTGAAGAATTATTGAAATTTTAGTGGCATCACAATTCTTTCCTTATTACGTAGGCCAAATTAGAATATAAACAGTAGATGTGTCACATGTTTTATAATTTTTTTACGTAAAAAAAACCCATGTTAAATTCGAATTCGGCACCTAAAATACATAAATATCATCGAAATCATAATAGTCAAATTCTATTCTGTATTTACAATCCCTTTGTCTATTAATTTGCATTGACGTATTAAAGAAAGCATGTATTGACAATATTATAATCTTTTAAACTTTGTATTTCTTCTCCTTGCAACCTGATTAAAGGTTACATGACAAATGGAGTTGGGTATATTACCACTTGAGCTCTATCATACTTGAGCTCATACATTACTAATACTATAAGTTTTGAAAGCGCACCGTTCTACCTTAAATGTTCAAAGTGCTTCCATTCTACAGATTGTCAATGCGCTAACTTCAAATAATATACGTTTATGAAAGTAGGCCTAGTTTAAATCAGCTGTTTGCATTACGTTAAAACAATGAACCTTATTAATTACTCATTTCACCTGTAAAATTAAGTTGTGGTTCAAAATGATTCTTGGTTCGTTATTGGATGTATTCTGCAGGAAAAAAAACATAGAAAAGTTTTGAAGGCGCATTTTACCCAGTTTTATTATTAACATGATTTTTTCGTAATTCCAACTTTGAATGCTTGCTTCTAACTTAAACCTACAAAAAGTAGACTATATTTTTTTAAACTATGTAGATTTGCGTTTGTTTCTGCCTCCAAGTATCTCTCAGTTATGGATAATAAAGAAATTTTACACTTAAAAATCACCCTGTGTGATTTTATAAAATCTCGTACTTTAAAAAATATAATACTTTAAAAATGTTAGTTTTAAAAAGAGTTTGGTAAACATCGGTTGCTAAGTGTGTAAATGTTCAAACTAGCTTCTTTCGTTTTCGTATGTCGATATCATGTTTCAATTCTTATTGGGAAGCTAGAGGTCATAACAATAGACTTTAATTAAATATAAAAAAAACACCTATAAATGTATATTATATATTTTATTAAATTCGTCATAGAAATATTTACCATTATAAATTAACTCTACTGAAAATTGTGTTTTAAGAGATGACCCGTTATAGTTAATCTTAAATTTTTTTTCCAACAACCAATGTTACATAGTATATATTTTTTAACCGGCTTAACGCAAAATAAACTAGGTTAACATTAAGTATACACAAAATTCGTGTTGTAAATAAATGTGTATTAGATTAATTATATATATATTTTATTGGAATAAAATTAAAATGGTAAAACCCAACTTACAAAATTCAACCATACTTCAAACAAAAGTGATTAAAGGATTATACTAAATCTTACAATACTAGTTTAACAAAATAGAAACCCAACATTTACTAAACTTTATATGTAAACTGAAGTGATTTAATGATGTGCAATGATGTCTAACAAGTTGCCTATATTGTAGGCGAAACTTATTCATGAACGACACTAGCGCCATCTTCAACCCATTGTAATATATCGAGAACTATTCGACATACAGAAAGAGCAAAGCAAAACAGTTCTTTCACAAACTTTATTTTTGTTTAGATCATTTTTCAATAATTGGAATAGTTTTTTAATTATTTATAAATGTACAATTTTCATAATGATCTCTCTCTATATACATATCTTTATGTTTAAGACTAAATACAATACATCGAAATTCAACGTTTTTAATGTTTTTAGTAACTTTGATAACTCCTCAACGTTTCTACTTTCACGTAAATAATCCGCAAATAAAACAGTAGAATTAGCATGACTTCTATCACTTGCAATAGAAGAAGACATCATTTAAGAACATTTTACAGAATCCCACTTTTTTCATTTGTATTTGTCGGCAACTGAGGTTGGCGACTTTTGAAATGTTTTCATAACGAAATAAGATTGTAAGTGCTGTGGGAGTAACTATGTATTTATTGATTCAGAAAATAATTCAAGTACAATACAAACGATTTTCCTTGGATATGAGTAATAGTTTTACTAAATGTACGTTTGATTAACAAGTAGAATAGTAACTGATTTGAGGTTGTCAGATTTTCAGTTTTCTGAAATATTTTGAAATAATTTAAAACCACGGTAATTGCTACATAAGTAAACACAAAGGTAAAGATGGTAAACGTTCATAATGATAATGATTCAGACTTTATATGTAGATAAATTTAAATATGCAATCAACTTTGCTTGAAATAACTAATTTTCGTATAAAACGAATAAACATCAGCTTTAGAACAAAATGTTAAAATTAAAAAGTTCTCGTAGTAAATATTTGAAGTGGAAATATAACCTATGTGCAAACCATATTTCCTGTTTATGCAGAAACAGCTGTGCTAAATTTATTACTAACAGCTGCGCGCCTCGATTGCCTTTGCCGTAAACATAATTGCATGGGTCATATATTTTTAGAATAAGAATTGTATTTTGTTGTATACATTTTAAACATTTTTACTACTTACCAATATTCTAACTACATTTTTAGTAAATTGAATTAAACTATTGATTGATGACACAACCCTTCATCCAAGAAGGATTGTGAAATTGACCAGGTTTACGGAGTTATACTCTTAAAGAATGCAAATTACAACACAAACATCTCGACTTATACCAACGAGATACTGAAATTAGAAATTGCAAGATTAATATAGCATGGTAAATTTGTGTATTGCTGTTTGTTTCTTTTAATATTAAAAAAAAATGTATAATTTTTAATTACTTCTTACAAATGTTGTTCTTGTTTTCGCTACATTACTTTATGTGTATTGTTTTATATTAACTTTATATTTGTACCTATTAGTTTATAGGTTGTATCTTCCAATCTTAAAGGAGTAAATAATAAATACATATTGGCCCGTGTTAAATACATATCCAAACTTACTTTATGTGTATTGTTTTATATTAACTTTATATTTGTACCTATTAGTTTATAGGTTGTATCTTCCAATCTTAAAGGAGTAAATAATAAATACATATTGGCCCGTGTTAAATAAATATGTATGCAATGTCATCATACGTCCTGCAATGATATGTATACATGTTCTAGGCTCCTCCTTATATAATTTTGTTAATATTTGGGAGAAAATATATCCAAACTTAAGCAATCTTAGTTATGTAGAAACTATAATTTTTTTATAATTAATTATTGTACTCTAAAGTGTCCTATGGCATAATGTTTCCAGGGTTATGGCATGATGATATCTTATACAAACTAATCCACAGTATAAATCCTTAAAATTATGTTCACTTACATATTCATAGTTCAATTAATGATGGTTTACGGTTACTCATTACTGTAGAAAAATAGATGGTTGAGTTTCACAAGGATCTATTTTTGGTCCGTAATGTACCTTTTGCACTCCGATATCTCTTCCTTCACATTGTGTTTTTTGTGGGTTCGGAACAAACATTATTTTTAAGGGGAGCACTGACCCCTATGTAGCGCAATGTTAAATTGATCAACTTTAGGTACATTTATTTCTGAAAGTATTAATAGTACATATTTGAAATTTTTACTGCATAATCAGTACTCATTTGTGACCAAGCCCTACCACTTTTATTATTTTACATACATTTCTAAAAGTTTTATGAATTTTATGTTAAAAAATTAAAAAAACAAATACATTTTTATAAGTTTAATTTTTTTACAAACGTTATAGTAAGGATACAGCCTATATTTTGCTACCACATCTTTAAAGTACAATAAACTATATGTGGTAAAAATTTCAGGTCTCTATCTTTAGTAGATCTTGAGATAATTGTACCTTTTTTGGTAAAAATGTGATTTTTCGGAAACAAGGGCTGAAACTCACCACTAGGCCTGCAGTTGGAATTTTTCTTTAGAACTGTCCAGCACCATATTCAGGGTCATCTTCTTTCTCCTCCTCATCTTCTACAGCTATCTTCCTCTTCCTCTTGGCTATTCTTGCTGCTTGTGTCATTTCCTTAGCTGCTATTTCTGCTTTATTTAGTCGGCTAAGATCAAATCTGCGAAGCGCTTCCAGCGACGTTACACTAAGTTTAACCCCTAACCTATTGAAGACATCTAACTTAGTGCTGAATCCATTGTTAAAACTTAAAATTGCATCAAAAACCCCTAATCTTAGAGTGTTTATTCTTACAAAAACATTTTTTGGTACTTTGGACCACACGCTATTGTTAAAACTTTCGTTCGGGTTCTGAGTGCGTTGATCGAGGCACTTTCTTAGAAGGTCAGGGTTGCCAAGATCTTTATAAATCCCTTTTATTTCCAGCATTATATCATATGGCAAATTATGTTTCTTATGACTATAGCTGATACCTGTAGCTTGTGCCCTATTGTAGCCACACCAAGAGTTAGGTCCTTGGGGACACAGTCCATGATTCGGGGTTTTGTCATCCGACACTTTGTGAAAATATGTCGCCCAAACATTTCTTTTCATTTGCTCAAGATCAGACCCCCCTCTTCTGATTGCTAGGCCATAATATTCTTGAAGCTTGTCAATTTGCAAATTAGTCAGTCTATCTTTTCCCCCAATGCCCTTACCATCTGCCAGTTTTGTCTTGCCAAACCTTTTTTTCAATTCCCGAAGCCTGGTACCCATTCTTTTTTTCACATGATTCACACATTCTAATTTTATTACTTTCACATCGTCCCCATATGGCTTGTCTTCAGAAACTTTATTAAAACCATTACTGTCTCCGTCACCTAAATACCTTACATAGCGTACTCCTCGATTTTTGGATTTGCGGAAAACCTCCAAAGCTCCGGCAACCACTCGAACCTGTATAATTTTGGGTACAATTATGTTTTGGTATATTATTTTTATCCGTTGCTACTGTGCACTCTTGGCAGTATTTGGACATCACTGACACATCCAAAGTATAGATAGATAAAGTTGAATGCTTAACACGGTCAGCACTTTTCGTACTAATTGTGAGTTCCCCGCAAGCGTAATTGATTTATTCAGTTAACGTGTAATAATTTTCAATCCGGCTTTAGAACTTGCATATTCACGCGTTAATTAAAGTAAACTGATGTAATGTTTGCGGGCTCTGTGTACCTCGTTTATAACGTTTGATGATTTCGTTCAATGTTTTGCAGTGATTGCAAAATTTTTGAGTAATTCAGAGGATGGGTGTATTTAACTACTAATGAAGTGCCAGACACACACACACACAAGCCGGAGTTTGAACTAAGTTAGTCAATTGTTTTTACTACATGAAATCTAACTTGAACTTATTTGGACAATAACAAAATTGTCAAAACCAATAACCGTATTACATAGTTATTAATAATAAAAAAATTATAAAAGAAATTAAAGTTTTGCTTTTATGATAGGCTACCAATGATCAGTAGCTTATATTTACTAAATATACTAATAATGGAGATTTACTAAACAATTCATATTAAATTTAACATTTTTTCCATTTAATAAATTTAATATTTTGGTGTATCCTATAATAATAAATACTCATTTTATTTTGTCTTACAACAAAACAACCTGTTGTGACATATCAATTTGCGACCCCCATGTCGTATCATTACTAGGCCGAATCTCGATATTATCTGAAGAAAGTATAGAATTTTAAATATAATAATTTACTATACAAATTATACTTTTTGTACTGAAACAAATATTTACCCTTAAAATAACTGGAATTACATTTGTTAATAGTGGAAACAATAGTTTTGTGTTTGAGTATGCGGTATGGGCTTTTGAAGAGTAATTACTCAAGATTTTATCTTCTCTACTCACCCGATTAAATACAAATACCGCTGTGATGTTTTATTGGTAAACAGTTTTACTTGGGTGTAGATTTGAGTTTTCTCGAGCAGAGATTATTTTTTATCAACCGTGTAGGGTGTAGACAATGCTGTCAAAAGTTGTAACGTTAATGAACGTTAGATAGTTGTTACAACGCAGGAGACCTCCTGGCCATTTGGGTAGTGACGACACCATGTGTACACGAGTTACCTCTTTCATATTCCAGGTCTTAATTAATTCTTCATCCTATTCAGCTCTTTTTTAATAATCCTATACATTAAATATAGAGGGTATAAGAGAAGAAGATACAGGATTCCAAAGATAATAAGTCACAAAGATATTAGACAACCATGTAAATATATGTATACAGATATTGAAGGTTCAAAGAAAAAAAAAATATGACGATTCTGGATAAACATTAAAAATAAATAATTTAAAAAAAAATTTAGGACTTGCAAGAAAAGAAGTTCGTAGATATGAGATTCACACAAAAGTTTTGTACTCCCAAGAAAAGAAACAGGAAAAATCTGAAAGCCCAAGGAGAGAAATGTGGAAAATTCTGACCTTTAAAGAAAAGACTTACTATTCAGAAAATAAAAAAGGAGAAGACTCAAAAATCTAAGATTCCGAATAACGAAGAGATGGAGATTATGGACCTCAAGAAGGAAAAAAGACACAAGACTCCAAAGAAAAAAAGTGAAGAATATTCTGGATTTCCAAGAGCATAAAACATGTATATTCAAGATTACGAAATAAGGAAAACGGATGATTTTGGACTTTCCAGAACAGAAGATCCAAGGATTCAAGCGTTTGGAGAAAAGAAGATCCTTGAGTCCCACAAAGAGAAGATATGGAATTAAGAACCACAAAGTAAAGAAATCATGACGATTTTGTACACCCAAAAAGATAAAACAGGAAGAATAAATATTCTGAAGAAATGAAAATTGAAGTCTGGATTAAAAAGAAAAAGACCGATGGTCAAGACCCCAATAACTTAAGACACTATGATCCATCCATGATTCCCGAAAAGACAAGTATTCCCTGGACTTGCAAGAAGAAATAATTATCCGAAAAGAAAAGTCACGAAGATTATGGCCACCTAAAAACAGAAGATAAACATATGTCAGTCAAACTCAGAATGAAAGAAGATTATGGACTTATAACAATAAAAGATCAATAAATTTTGGACTCCTAAGAACAAAAGACACGAATATCAAAGATGGGAAGATATTAAGATTGTGGACCACCAAGAATAGAAAAGCCTGAGATAAAGACGCCGAAGAAAAGTAGTCAAGGAGGATCTGAAAAGTAGTCAAGAACATAAGACCAGAGGGATCAAGATTTTGCCAGAGTAAGAATATTTCCAAAATAGTGGGTTTAACAGCTTCAGTTGTGTTAGCCTTTTGAGCCTTGTAAAAAACTAAACTCAGTGTCTAAAAAACTGAACTCAACGAATGTCGTCGGAGTTGTTCTATCTTTCTCAGTCATAGTTTGCTACCAATCGTAGCTCACCAATTTTTTCTCGACATGCTAGCTCTAAGCCGTAAATATTTGAGCCAAACGGGAATTGAATTTGAAACCTCCCATTCGTGAAATGAGAGCAGCTGGTGGCTCGTTGGGCCTCGTCAATCAAAACATTGTTCATAATTAATGCAGAGTTCATAAAATGAACCTCCATTTCTTTGTTCTTAGCAGTGTGGAACTCTTTAGTGATGCTTTTAATAGCACTTGTTTTGTTCATATCAGGAACGTGGGAGAAATGTGCTTTATAGTGGTTAATTTTAAATTTGAAACTCTATTTGCTATCTTTAATCAACACCTATCCTTACTTAGACATTTATTAAATTCGATTCTTGTTTCATTAACATTTTATTGAATGGCAAATAAGAATTTATTTATAGATAGAAAAAAAGAGTATTTCAATGGTTGATGAGACGAAAATTAGGTTCCTTTGTAACTCCACATTTGATTATAATATGATAAAATCATTGAAGCTAATTTTGCAAATACTCAATATTTACGTTAAATAGCCCGAAACTTTGGGTTAATTTGGTTGTAGGTTATGCGCATAATTATGAGCCATGAAGCCCCTAGGTGCAGTACTACCTCCCCATCTTAATATTTTCTTTCTCTTTTCCTTTCCTAACTTAAACTGAGTTTTGCTCTCCTCAGTATTATAAACTGAAAGATTCCAGTTAATTGTTTATTATGTCCATTAGATAAATATACATGGATGAGCGTCAAAATTTTTCATTCGGTTTAAAAAAAAAATGTATATAATTAATTTTTACATGATAACATCCCCATAATATTATCACCTCTTAATAATATTCCTGAGATCCCTGGTATTGAAAATTTTCAGGATGGTGAAATTAAATTTATCTCCTTAAAAATTTAGCATGTATATGTAATGCATGAACAGGTTCTCTTTGTACTGTTTAAAATTCCTTTAGAATAATTTTGAATATACTAATTTTCATAGTATTGTTCATTATGTATTTTCACACTTTCATTGATAAATGATGAATCTTTACTTGGAATTTACCACAAAATTTTATGCGGTTAAGGGAGTGGTTTCGAGGTGCAAGGTTGGTGTAATGTTTACGCACTTTTGATCTTTATTGTAACTGATACATTTATGACATATTTTTGTACTAGTATATACAGGTTGTTTTGGGAAGTTTTTCTGAATCACTCAAGTTATTTCTATTAGTGAAAACAAAAACAAAAGTTCGTAAAACATATGTTCGAAAACGGCTATTTCCAGCTATCTGTTATTTTTTTAAAATAAAGATGTCACAACTTTAAAAATAAATAAGATGTTGTATTTAGATTTGTATACACATTTGTAATGTAACGGTTTACATGTGTATAAAAAAAATAAGACTTTATTTAAAATGGCTGCCGTTTAAAATTTTTATTGTCACGTATCTCTAAAACAGTTGACATTGAAAGAGTTTAAAATATGTTTGCATTTAATGATGAAGAAAAAGTTTAAAATATTTTTTCTCTAGCTCAAAAGATAAAAGATTTATCGACGAAAAATAAAAAAAATAAATATTTTGTTAATTGTTTACAACAGCAAAAAAGTAAATAAATAAAGTTGATAAATAATAAATAGTCATTTCAATAATTGCCTAATAAATTTATAATTTTTTTAAAAAAATTCATAAACATTTAAGTAAAAAATACAATAATATATTTTTGACTGGTTTATTTCATAGATTAGCAATATATTATAACAGCTGATTAACAATTAAAGTTTATGAATTGTAAATTATTTGATCATTTTGTAAGGTTAGCTATGCAAAAGTTTATCAAGTACTGGTTATATGATTTGTGTTGTTACTGTTAATGGTGGAAGTATTCTGTTAATTTATATTGTAGAAGTGCGATTAGTGAACTGTAGTATTGGGTATTTGTACCAGTCAAAAGAAAAGACAAGTTTGGAATGTGAACTGGGTCTAATTAAGACGGCACATGTTCAAGAATAAAAAAAAGGTTTATGACTTTACCTTGTTTTAAATGTTTGTGAAAGAAAATGACCTGAGTTAGCTACTTACAGGCTGAAAATTATAATACTGTACAGTATTCTCTGAAAGACAATATTTTTATTTAATATATATTCACATATTTATTAAAAAAAAAAGTTTTTTTAAACCTTTAAACTAAATTTACAGTCACATGCCCCAGAAATATTTTTAAAAAAATTTAAAATGAGATAAAAGAATTTTTGCTAAAGAAAAATTTATTTTGCTATTTGTGACGTCACTGATGATTATATAAAGAAATATTTTTATTTTTATTTTAAAAGTTTTAACAGTCTCTTTGGGACTGTAAGACCTAAAATTTGCTAGCTGTCCCATCCAAATAATTATAATAATAAAAAATATGATTTGGCTTTTTCTACTAATAACAACACAGACATGCAAAATTTATCAAATTAGTTATGCTTAATTATGTATATAATAGAATGACTATAAGTCTTGCAAATTTCCAAATATAGAACATATTAAAATTTATTCTTGTTCATTAGCACTTTTACGGTGTTACGCTTTCTAGAAAGAAGAAAAGTAGTTGTAACACTACTTTCTTGAACCAGTATTACAACTATATAAAGAAAAAAACAAAACACAAGACAGGCATTAGTATGGCAAGCAACTTAGTTTTTTCAGGTTTGAAATTGAAATTCAAGTTTCATGTTAAGTTTTGCAAGCTAAGAGATAACATTAAGTCACGTTACACAAATAAAAATGAAATGATTTTACGTTAGGCTGTAATGAAAAAAAATTCTTAAACAGCCTATAAATTAAAATTACAAAAATGTTTAAACAGAAACAAAATAGACTATTTAACAAACTTCAATCAATGAAAGAAAGAGAATACATAGACAAAAATTTACAGTATAACAAAAATGTATATATGACAGCAAACTCAGATTTTATATTTCTTTTATTTAAATTTATCTTACTAAAGTAATTTGATGTTATTATTACCTAGATCACAGATAGGTAGCTTTGGAAGCTTAGCCGGCATTACGAACCTTGCGATTTTTATCACTTTTTATTATTTCGAAAACTTGTTAGCCGAATCACGCATGACACTGATTCTATATTATTATTAACATTTTTATTTTTTTTAAAGACTTTTCACTTTCACCGAAGACATTTTACTTAATCTGGTGTTCCGGAAAAAAAAAGAAACAAAGAAAGAAAAAATCAAAACAAAAAACCGTGTAGTTCACTTCATGTTTCTATTAGGCAATCTCGAGGGGAAAGAGAAAGTACCGTTATCAAGACGAGGAACGCATGCACAAAAGGAAACAGCTGATTTTACCAGTGGTTGCTATCTCAAGGAGATAATGTATTTGTAGGAACTTAACTTCGCGGTGAAATTAAATAACGCTACACATTGTAGTAATGCGTACTTATTTGCGACCAAGGATACGCTGATATGTTTTTTTATGTTCTATGTGTGCAATGGTAAGGCTACAACTGATCCTGTAAAATATGAAAGATATCATCTCAATCGCAGAATTATAGAATCTAAAACAAATACTGGGAGATTGCAAAAACGTCGATAAACGGGTTTACTTCCACATTATTCATACCAGCTAGTATGGTGTTTGTTACAACACCACTCTGATATTGATAAAATTATAATTGATATTGTTCACTGTAATCCAGGTATCAGTAGGGGTATTCAACGTCATTCTAGAAGGGTTGGAGTTATACATTATATATGGCCTATGGTGTGAAGAACACATAATCAAAACAAGTTGTATCCTCACCACAAACAATCAATTCAGCATCTACATCCACATCGTAGTATCTACGTCGTTTGGTGTTCTGCAATTACTTATAAGATCATTTGACTTGCGAATTAGATACATATCACTAGGGATGGTGTCTACAGCTTACCTATAACACTTGGGTTGAAATTAATCCCAATTCACGGGTGGAACTTTCAGCACAGATTTAGTGTGATATGTGGTGTGGCTTAATTCACAATCTGCTGATAGCTCCATTCATATACCATTGGCTGGGGCTACTTGTGATAGGGGCACGTAGTGACATTTGATTGGAGATTGCAACACCGCGTTGTGCACTGAAGCGATATAATCTTCCCCTCAGTTTGCTTGGGTGAAATGGAGGTGTCACATGGTTGTTTAGTTACAAAGGTTATTGTGTTTTTGCTAATTTATTAAAACTAACCAATAAACACTAAAACCAATATTGATATTAATTACATTGTATTGCCACAACCTGTCGGACTAACACCAAAGGCCTATCATGGCCGTGTATTAGTTCAACTAATAATATTACGTTTACAAAAACGCGATGCGCCCAGATATAAACCTTAGAGCCCTATTCCATTGGGTTTCGCAAGGCATACTTAAATATTAAGGTACTAAAATGAAACCAGAGATATGAGTACACTTTGAAATACAGTTCACCAAAAGAAGTTACATTTGAGGGAAAAACTAAAAAAAGTCAATTTTTTGTCAACTTTTTGTTCAAAAATGTAATTTATTTCAAAATTTCAAATGTTCAAACTGATACCAAATTACTCCATATTCCAAACTGTTAGAAAATATATAATCGGATTCAACCAGAAACATTAAAATTTAAAAGAAAACAGTTTCTTACCATAAAAATAAAATAAAACACAATGGGTAAATATGAGTTTAATTATGTTTATAAATAATCTATGTTTTTAAAATATAAAAGAAATAATGTCACTCTGCAAAGTAAACCTAATTTCTTCTAAGGTGTCAGCTTTATAAAATAAAGCTGTATAATCTGCAAACGTGACAAGATTGCCCATCTGAACTCAATATCTCATATATTTCCAAAGTGATAACTTTTATTATAAAAACAAAATGGATGATAGTTGGAAAACGAAACATTTGGGAATATATGTTTTTGCATTTTTTTTCTTTGTTTTCAATTTGGAGAGTGAGATGGAAGAGTGCAGGGGAGAATTTCGTGAAACATCCTGTATATGAGATTGGGCGGTGGGGTTATTTTTTTCAGTTAAGAGTTATTTATATAGTTTGGTTAATTTCGATATCTAATTTAATAACAAAATGAAAAAGCAAAATTTAGAAAGTTTTAAATTGAAGACAGGTTTGTGTTGCCTTGATGCATAACAGGAAACGTAACGTCGTTAGGTTGATACTGCTAGTGTTGAGCACTAAAAGCCTTCTGAATTTACTTAAACTTCCCTTGTCAACAATGCAAATACGAAGCGACAACATTGCGGCTTCAAACCATCATCTTAAAAGCCATTTCTTGTTTCTGAAGCATAAAGAAAGGAAGTAGGGGGAAGTTTATATATAATAGTATATCTTGAGAGATATCTTTAAAAGTCACACCAGTCTCAAGTTGGGATTCATTGTGATCTTTTTAACAAATTTTGAATGAATTTAGTAATGAAAACTATTTAACAAGTTTCCATAACCTAAGGTTTATTACTATTTTCAATAGCAAGTTTGATGTTACAAAACCAATTTTCAAATACAATAAATTATTTATTTTGTGATTTAAAAATTTGTTTTGTGCTCCCAACATATAAATAGGTACTTTCAATTGCTTCTGCTTCATTAATTGTAAATATATCCAAACCGGTATAATCATCTGTGAACAGTTGTGTTTTGATGTTAAGATTATTTTCTTCTTCAAATTACAACAAAAAATCATGTAACTTGTCCTTCTTCCTATATTTAGCATGCAATATTTATTATGACATTATAAGTATTGATTTTCAGTGGAATTATCCATTTGAGATCCATTGAATACAAAATTTAAATTTAACTAAACATGAAACCATATACATTTGGTTATTTGTCGTTTGCAAGTCTGTTTCTGAAACTATTAAATAACTGGAATAAACTTACAAATAAATATTGAGTTTGACTTGTGAGATAATATGAGACAGAAAAAAACTCGAACACAAGATCCTCACAAAAATTACGTTTCCCCTACTTACCGAGTTTAGTTTGTTGTAGCTCATGTATCACTGAGGATGGTGACTTTGTCGTTGAACCACTTTTGATTAACTAAACGTAATTTTTGTGAGGTTTTGTGTTCGAGTTTTTTTTCTATCTAGAATAAACCTGATAACTTGTTAAAGTTAGGATTTTATCAAAAGTTAGAGCGTAAATGATTATTTATGAAACTTAAAGAATTAAATGAAAGTGGACTTTCAAATAGTAAAAACTACTTAAAATTAATCTCATTTTTACCTTTTTAGATATACGGAATATACATAAAGTTACTTAACGGATCAAAAATCGACGTCGTTTGTTTTGTAAAAATAAGACAGTAGGTTTTAGAATGATGTTCGTCTTTCTAATATGGACTGCTTTACAAAACAAACACGTGTACAGATTTTAATAAATTTTGGTATGGCTTATTTTGCCATATCTTTGAAGTCTTTTTTTTTTTTTTTCATTCTTTGATAGTTAAAAATATGAAAGTAGCTGTAATAAAAAAAACAAAGTTACGATTTTCACAAAATCGGCTTTGACGTATCGTGATATAATTTTGCTGTAGCCTCTAAGGATCTGAACTACACGTATTGGTCGCTCTACAAAATTACAGGTATTTGAGTTATCGTTAAAAAAAGTCGTCAATGTCACTTTTATAAAAGAATATAACTTTTTGAAATTGGCTCTACCGATTTCGTTTAAATTATAGTCAGATTTGAAGATTAATTACTTAACTACTAAATAAGAAATAAACAGTTGAGGCATAATCAATAATAACAAAAAACAAGAACGTTGATCGCCGGTTTAGTCAAAGGATCGAGTTTAGTCAAATATCATTTAGGCTGAGAACGCGTTTATGACAATTATTGAAGCAAATTTAAATTCATAAATATTTTCCCAAAGAATGGAAAATGGTTGTTCTTAATCATTAACAGTTAACTACCGAACTTATTTTTATAAAGGTCTTTGGTGTGCTGGGTTTTTATTCAGTTTCGTGGAATGGTGATTTAAAAAAGTTGGTCCGATGTTTCTCTACAGTTTATTTACAAACCATTTAATAATTATGAATTCTTCAATGTTTTTGAACTTTGACATAGTTGAGGTAAAAAAAAATTCACGGTAAAAAAACAAAAGTAATAAATACAATTTTCTTACAAAGATTCAATGGTTTTAAATAAATTTGGATAAACTGTATTAATCACATACAGAAATAAACCTCACAAAACAACACATTTCTAAATTTTGAGTTGTGAGTTACAAAGTTAATACAATTTTTTTGTGTTCTATCTCAGAAAATAGTCTTCGAATATTTTAAATTATGTAGTAGATTGTAAGGTTAGTTGACTAAACCAAGGTGTATACGTTTTAAAAATACGTGGTAGAAAAATATCAGGTCACAGTTTTTCATCTTCAAATATGTATGATATTTATTTATCAAATAATATATTATCTTTGTAGATATTTCACAATAGATGACTCTTATGGTTGCAAAGTAATTTTCAGTGCTGGCAACAACATATTATCTTTAGTGGAAAGCAGATTTTATCTTTCTAACGTGGACGCTTTCCAAACCCATTGTTTACGGTCAAGAGCATTAATGGCCCGGAAAATAATTTATTATATGAGTAACATTTAATTAGCAAACTCTAAGCTCGTTCTGATTGTATCTGGAACGTGTTTAAATTTATGATATGTATACAACTGATATTCTTGACTTACTAAAAGTTATGTACAGAAAGTACCGTAACTGAGGAAGTGCTATTATTATTATTATTCATTATATTTATTATTATAAGTTTAGACATAATCTGGTCGGGACCTATGCTTTTACTCAATAAATATTTAAAATAAAGTTTCATTAATTCACTATTTCGAAAATATTACTTCCCCCCTCCCAGAAATGGTCTATTCCTCCAAATACACTCAAAAAGTGTTATTTTCTTCACATAAACTAACTGCTCTTTTATTGTTTAAATTTTTTGAAAACTATAGTTGGTAATATATGAACTTATAGATTCCTAAACAACATGTTAAATAGGCAAGTAACATGATATTTCAGGCATGAGCATATATATATATATATATATATATATATATATATATATATATATATATATATATATATATATATATATATATAGATTTTAAATATAATGTTTGAAGAGGAATATTTCCATAATTTCCGGAAGATTTCATGTATTTACTTTGATTTTGATTTAAATAAAATTTGTTATGGTTTTAGGTGTTTAACTGTTGAGTAAATAGAAATTATAAATTTCCAAAATATTTATTTTTAGAACGAATTATTTTATTTTATTACCACTTATTTTGATGAACGATGATTAGAAAATCGATTTTTCAACTTTAAAATATTGAGGTTGGTTATATATTTCAAATAGTTTTAAGTGAGCATGTTTTATGAAATACCTCATAATATTTTAAAGCTAGTATAATTGAACTCATTCCAAGTCACTAGCCAAGTTGACGCTGAGGACAGTGATTCTTTGAGACATTGTCCTTTCAGAGACACCCTTATGATATAAATAATTCATATGTAACTATAAACATACAGAGAAACCAATAATCCCCCTTCTCTTCAAATAACACAAAAGAGAGTGTCTAAACAAGTAGTCACTTGTGAGGAAACAATATAGCCACTATGGATCTGGAGAGTGAAAGAATCTCTTGTAAGTCAATAAACTAGTGGCTCCGATAGTCTTTGTCAACGTAATCATCTGCAGTAATACATGACTGTTAAGGAGGGGAAAATAGTACATTTTGCATTTAAGTAAAAGTTAACTATTCGTCTAATAACTAATTTGGTCATTAATTTCTATTTTTCAACAATCAAATTTTATCACTGACTTTGCCTATAAAAAATAAGTTTATAAAATTAAAATTATATCATTTAGATGACATTGAAAATAAAGAGGAAAATTTTAATGAACTACAAAACTAAAATTCAGATAGGTTTTGACAAAGAAAATAAATACAAGAAGTTATTAATTTAACCAAAAATTTCTAACTCAGAAAAGTAGCAAATATTTTTGCAGTTATTTTTAATTACCTCGAGGTTTCTAGTAACTACCTGGTTCCTTAGTTCTAGTATTAGTAGAGAGTAGAGTATTGCTAATTTTAATTATTGTAATTTTTGTTTTATTTTGTCTTCATACCAGAAAAATATACAAAGGGCCTATTTTGTAATGTTCAAAACTATGTATTTATTTTTTCTCAAAAGGATTAATTGCTTTACAACATTATTATTATCAGTTGTAGAGGAAAATAAAAATATACATGATGTCAATTCTATATACACCGTCAACAATTTAAAAATTTCATATACACTGGAAAATTACAGAAATTTTCCTTATATTTTTGTATGAAACATTCCTTTTGAATATGTTATACAATATTCTACTGTTCTGAAGTTTATTGGATCCGTTAGAGGTATTTAAATATGTCATATTTTCTTAAATTTTTTACGCAACGCAAGTCTAGCGTCGAGCTACTCATCGGTAAAGTTGACGTAATTGAATTCTTTCTGTATATTTCTTCATGTATAACTTTGACTAAATTTCGTTTTGGTCTTGAATAAAATATTCAGTGAATAGGAGAATAGTGTGTATGAATTAAATAAATAGCCACTGGCGAGGATAGGCTATATAGATGTGCGACCATGGAATTTCATTGTTTTAGAAAACTAAATGCTTTATGTTTAATAAATTGATAGTGAACGGTGCTAAAATAATTGTGTCCATATGCAGCAGCTTTTTTTGTCATATCTTACGTAGCCTATAGCTACAGAGATGAGTTTATAGACAAAATAATATAACATAACAATGAGGATACCTCGGATTTCAAAGAAGGTTGTACTTTCTTTATTTCATAAGATTTATAAAAGCTTCGATGTATTCGTTAATAATGCTAATGAACTCTAAAGAAAACTTGTGAAATCCATTTTGTATGTCAGTATAAACAGCTCAACTTACAAAGAGTTGGAGTGAGACAACTCTTCTTTGTTAGCGCTTGTTATAAAATTCAAAAAGAACAAAGTTTGGGATTCTTATTAAGAAAACTTATAATAACAAAGCCAGGGATAATGAAAACGTGTCTTTTTTAGACATAATTGAACAAAGTTATACTTTTCTAATCAATCATTTTGAAATGAATTGATGTTTCTCCCCCCTTCTAAGTACAGTACCCTCTGTTTATTTTAAATCTCTATAATTAATTGTGAGTATACATTGATCCCTTCATAATTAATTAGAATTTGATCCCGTTATCCAGCTGTGTTTGTCACTTTTCTCTATACAGATCTTGCACTAATAGTATCGACGCTGCTCCTCTCCTCTCCATTCGATATCTCTTACTTGTTTATGATCTACTATACGTTTTGGAGATGCTAGTTGCAATTTTCACACTTGGCTCAGTAAAATATATGACTGCTTTCTTTTTATGAATTTTATATAGCTCTTTTTTATGGTTTACATTTTAACCTTAATATATCTATCAGAGTGAGTAAATGAGTGAGTTTTATGGATGGATTTTTATGAAATTCATTGACGAAGCAATTTGATGACATTAAGATGGTTACTTTCAGCTTGATTTTGCAAATTGTTACATATCAGGTGCTTTGCGTAACCAGTTACTTTGGATACCCCATTACTTCAAAGGATCTTAGTCCACAAAGATCGTCCGACCTTATCTCTCCTGATTTATTTAAAGAACGTCGTATATTTAGATCGTCCAAGATCACTATCTTCGAGATAATATCACTTCAGAAATCAACAATTTTTGAAGACAACACCCCTCTCAGAACATATACTCATATACTTTAAATGAGTTATTTTGAAATCCCAATGTATAGATTATTTAATTTCTATATAATTTCTAGTCCAAATAAATGTTTAATATCAAAAGAAGCTTTTCATCAGCACTACCAGTACAAATGTACCTAAACTAATAACCAACACATACCACCCAAGCAACCTTAACAATGATTTCTTTTACCAGCTGTTTTGAATATCCCAGAGTATTTCTTCATTTTATCTATTTGTATATATTATTTTCAAAATATATAACTTTTAGTGCCATAGGTCGCTACGAAGTTTATTTTTAATTTATAATACCTTAGAGAGCTATTTCAGTATCGTCGAAACCTAAATTGGCTAATTTGTTTAATTGTGATATAAGTTCCTCTAAAATTGTACATTATGTTTTATCAGCTTAAGATCAAACTTGTTTTATAAAATGGCAGCAAAGGAGAAAAGCTTTTCATTAAAAAACTTGAATTTATGAAATAGGATATGGAAATTGAGTTGATGTTTACAATTTATCATAACAGATGATTTGTTGTTTTGTTTTTCATCCTTTACAAGTGAAACGTGTAAGCTAATATGTAGTTTTAGATAATACGAGTATGCAATTAACTGGAATTTAAATTTTCTAAATAAACGCATGGGATATATTTGTTAGAAAAGATTTACATCGCATTTTATAGATAACACTTTCAAAAATACATTTCTTTCAAACGATTAAATTTGTCTTTTATATTATGGAGAATACTTTAAACTAAGACTACAATTATTAGTTAAATTAATTACTGATAATTTAAATCTCAATTTAAACGCCGTTTACTTACACCAAAATTGAATTGATATTTAAAGGATAATTTATAATCTTAGCAACCTAAACCAGTTGTTCAGAACAATTACCCACAACGCCTCAAATTATAAGTATATGATTAATGATGGTTTGTTAAAAACTCTCTTCTATGAAATTAAACAATTGCAAGATAGAATTTTAAGAAAACAAGATTTTTCTTACTGTAACGGAAGTAATGCAATTTTTAAGGAAGACTGAGTAACATAATAACAATTCAATAATGTTATATATCTTTCTAAGAGACAACACAAAAACATTTTTTTATTAATTGGTCAATTCAGTGTGTAAATACTTGAAGTTTATGAGTTTCAATTTAATTCTTAAACATATTTTTTTAAATTATGGTTGATATTTTGTAATTTCAACTGAAAAATATTAAAATTGTGATTTTTGGAGTTTTTGCTAATTGTTGCATTACTATTGCCTCTTTCAGTCCAATATACAGTTAAAAGCTGTGAATATATGCACCAATGATTCACCCGTAATATAGCCAATAATATATTTATTTGTTTTATTCTCACAGAACTATTATTATTTTTTTTGCTAATTTTGGTCCAATATGCTGTTGATAATTGTAACTATATGCACCAATAATTCACCCGTAGTATACTCAATAATATATTTATTTATTTCATTGTCACAGTAGATTTGTTGTCGCATTTAGTCCAATATACTGCTAAACGTTTTAAAAATATGCACCAATAATTCACATGTAATGTTCTCAATAATGTATTTATTTGATGCAAAGTGGCATCAACCAATAAACTGATTTTTGAGAAGAGTATATTGTTCCTTATTTTTAACTTTAAACAAAATAAAAATAAATGAGGTGTTATATGTTTAAAAATAAATAATTAGTAGAAAGAAAAATATATTATCATGGTTATAGAAGTATTGTTTAGGAAATTGACGTTAGTATTTTAAACTAATTTAAGATAACAACCTTTTTTTTAATAAGCGCTGTAGCTTTATTAGGATAATGTAAAAGTAATGACAGAAGTGGTCATTTTAAGCCTAATAATTTAGCCAATACAAGTTTTATAGGTGTGATATTTTTTGGATTTGGTTTGTAATTAGTCTATTTTTTCTTGTTTTGTTGAAGTTTCAAAACTGTAGATGCCGTGGGAATCATTTTGTATGTTCCAACCTATTAGTAGAAATGAATAATTTCTGAAATTTCATCAGTCATAAAAACGGTTGAGTTTACAAAACGATATCCAAGAATTATAAATGTTAAAAAAAAAATTTCCACCCAATAATAGCATAAGTATTTCCATTAATAAAATAAGATGACCTACATTTTAAAAAATGGCAAGAATGGTTTAAAAAATTGCGTTATATTTAAATTCCGTACAAAAATCAAGCATTTGTTACAATCTAAAAATATTTTTTAGAGATCCCAATTTGATTTGAGTTGTAGGTGTAAAGAATATTAATTTCGAATTTTTTATTTTGCCCTTAATCTCAATGATGGGACACTTATAATCAGACTATTATGATTATTTAGAGTATGACAATGCTCTTAAAAAATAACCTTTATATTAAGATATGCAACTTCACATATAGCAGCTCCACAATTAATTAATTATTGCAGTACTGATGACAAACTAACTTGCATCTATATTATAAACTTCATTTCATAATATTAGTTTTATAAATTTTGCCAACGTGAAATAAATACAAACTTTAAATTAAACAAAATAATAGTACAATACTGTATTTGATAATAATTACCTTTTAAAATTATTATAAATATTAAAAATCCTTTAACTTATACAATAATTTAAAATTCATAAGTTCAATCATAATTAGTAAATTAGGTTAAAAGTTATAAGTTCACAGGGCTTGTTCAAGGATTCAGATTGCCTTAGCCTAGGACATTCGGTGGACTGCCTACATAACTAGACAAAAACAAATTCTCCCACCCTCATACTTGAAGGTAAATAGTGTACATTAAACTTTCTCACTTACACTCTTTTATGTTGCACACAAATACTAAAATATACTGTACATATAACATACTAGTAGAGGGATAATAGTCCTAAAATTTGATGAGAAATGATGTAACTGGAAAGTTGATTTCTTTGTATATGCAACTCAGTGGGAAACAGAATAAAATATCTCCGTCTCTTATGGGTAGTAAAACAAAAAGAAGAAAATACTCGAATTGAAAGGACTATCGAAATGGACATTAAGAGTACTTCATAACCTCCAAAAATTCTAATTACTCAATTTAATGTTTTTTTCACTAATAATGCAACAAATGGAGTAAGAATCATCAGACCCTTACGAAAATTGGACAAATTATGTCTCTTTACACTAGAAAGTAGTGGTCAAAATTGCAAAAAATCAATTTTACGACTACATTTGTTTTTTTATTTCCGAAAAAAATTTAAAGGATTGTAATTTAATGAGACTGTGCCATAAAAATGATTAATTTTTTTTGCAAATATGATTACCGATTTCTAGTGTAGTTACATATTTTGTCATATTTTCGTGAAGATCTGATGATTTTTACCCTAGTTGTTGCATTATTAGTGGAAACAAATTTTAAATCCAAAAGTTCGAATTTTTTGAGGTTAGAAAGTGCTCTTAATGTTACCATTTCGATAGCCCTTTATTTCCGAGTATTTTATTAAATTTTTTTTTTCTATGATCCATAAAGCCAGAGATATTTAAAAAATAGTGTAACGAGTCACTAAAAATTAACTTCATGCACTTTTCTTCCAAAGCTTCAGTCCGATTTTGCAAATTTCTTTTGTTTCCCACTCAGTGGTATGTATAAAAAACAAAAAGAAAATTCAACTTCCCAGTCACATCACTTTTATATTATAATTACCCAATACTTTACGACTACTTCCACCACTATAGGCTAATAAAAAGTCCATTTGAATTTACCACTCTAAATACATATCCTGTACTTTGAATTAACATGTTTTTTTTTTTTCGTTTTATAAAGTCTAGAACAGAATTTTACACATAAGTTGGTGTGACTTCTGGTGTGCTGGTTTTACATATTTTTTCTTATAACAATAGGGCCCTTTCGATGTTATTTCCGAATTTAAAGTAAATGTTTGAAATACGAGTACACCTAGTAATTAAGTAATATCTGTTTTTCCCTGTTCAAATCGCTGTAGAGATCAAATTTGAGTAATATTACACAAAATTGTAACGGTTTGACCTTGTGTTTTTTATTTTAGTATAATATAAAATTCTATTTCGTAGAAACAAATCGTTTCTTGCATTTTTAAATAGCAACTTAGTGCTGCGTCGTAGCAAAACTGTAAACAGCTATAAATGGCCGCCAATTTAAAACAGGTTTAAAGACTTTTATATTCTGGAAATAACATTCCACTGATTCATTTTACCTTGTAAATTTGTAGGTTTAGTAAATGTTAAGGAAAGAAACTTATTCGGACACCAAAATTTTAAATTAGAACAAGCTATTCACCCAGATATACTTTTTAGTAAGTTTAAAGAGAGTGTTTTTTGTGTCTGTATAAAACAGATTTTGTTATTACTATTATGGAAGTAATTGGTTTTGAAACTAACGTTTATAAATGAAATTCAAAAAATAAAATCTATTAAATATTGGGTTCAGAACAATGTGAACATTTTAAATCTGCCTTGTTATGAACGGGTTAACTTGACATTTGTCTGATGTATCAAAAAATTCCATGTTTTTGTGGGCGTATAAGATACATAATATAATTGAATGAAATATTACTTACTAAGAGATATGTAGATATCGTTAATATTGAAAAAATTGGAATCAACATAATATATGGTTAGCGGCAAGTACAATATCTTATGTACACATGAAATATTATAGTATTTTGATCATATTACTAAACAATTGTGACATAAAAAATTAAAATGTCTACGTTTGGAAAAGAAAGGATTTCTTAAGATCATGGGGATAGAGAAACATTTTTGAATTTCTGACCTTCAAGTTTTACAAATAAAAACGATAACACTGGTAATAATTATTGAAAAGCTTGTTAATAAGTATTTAGTTGTGTACGGCATTACAAATTTCATTTATATTAAATACCGATAATATAATTATATAGCATGCGTCAATAATTCAATTTGAAAACATGTGCTGATATTTTTAATTTTGTACTAAATAAACTTTAATTAAATTTCATAGAATACGCCAATAATTCAATTTGATAGCAAGCTCTGATATCATTTTACATCTTGTAGTAATTAGGTTTTTTTTCCAATTTATATTGTCATCAGTCAGGGAGCAAAAAAACTAATTTCAAAAAAAGCAATGGAAATAAAATCCGTTTATAACAAACAAAGAGCCTGGAAAGAAGATAATTGGGAATTAGAAGGGAAGTAAGGGCGAAGAGTCGGAATTCAATTTCTTTTAATACTTCTTTTGATTGTTTTGAAGAGGATCGTTTTCAATTTGCAATGCATATCCTAGCATTCATTGAATTCGTATTGCTTTTTATCGTGTTATGTGTTCTCTGTTTAGATAATCAGTTAATATATTAGTTAATATACATATAAATGATTTATTTGCCTATATTGTTAGATATACACATTAGTGATGAGTTTGTTAATGATTTCATATGATAATTAATATAAAAAATAAATATTAATTTAGGCTATGTGTATTATATACGACACACATACACACACGCGCGCGCATATATATATATATATATATATATATATATATATATATATATAATGTAGTGTATATAATGTCTAATGTTAGCTATTACAAACTATTTGAAGAGTTACAGGTGTAAAGGTCATATTTTTAAATAAAGGATATTTTAAATTACATAAGGAATTTTGTTGTTCATTTTAGAAATCATTTCCCCAATTGATCATGGGAATATGTATCCCAATTCACGTATTGGTTAAACATTATACAACACCATTAATCAGGGCTGAACTGATAATAATCAATTTTTAATTTACCGAGTGTAATTTTCCAAATATATATTTTCTTTCCCTTAATGAAAGTTAATCAAAGTTTTTTTACTATTATTTTCAAAACTTTCTCTTCCAGTAAGAATGTGAAGCAATTTATACACAATCTTAATGTGAGGTAAAGACATTTGCTACGCCAAAAACTAATAGAAAACTCTGTATTTATGTGTGTAAATAAGGAGTAAAATTGTAAGAAAATTTTTCTTATTTTTTTCGTTTGTTTTCTAAACATAAGTAAGAAATAAATACATTTTTAGGGGTTTCACAAATATTGTTATTAGAGTGTAAAAAATAGTTGTTTTTAATGTACTTTTAAAAATTTTAAGTAACATAATTTAAGTAATAAGTTTCATCAAGTAAAAAAAAAAAAAAAAAAAACAAACAAAAAATAAATAAACTTATTTCAACAACAATGTGGTTATCCTCGGGAAATTAATGCTTTCAAAGTGATAATATTAGTTTTATAATGATGAAATTATTAGCAATGCAAGATTCTAATATAAAAATATGCAATAAACAAAGAATATTGAGAAAAGCTATGTGTACTCTCCAGGTAAAATCTCGTTAAATTATCATGATAAGCGTCAATTTACTGTACTGAATTCTATTTAGAATCAAATATGTTGAAAATGTTTACCTCCTGTTACCTTCTGAAGTAGGATCATTTGAATCTCTCCAATGAAATAATATTGTAATCTCTCCTCATATTGTACAAATATCATTTAAATTTTGACTTGGATAACTTTGTTTTGGCAGTTATTAAATATTTGTATAGGAGAGTTTTATCATTTATACATCATTACTGCCAACCCATATTTTTGAGGAGATGAAGAAGGAAGCATATTAATACATAATTAGATAGAAAATGTGGCAGAACTAGTATTTGACACTAATGTTTTCATTGATTATTATACAATCACTGTTTTATTGTCAATGAGTAAATATACAATTTTGCTTCAATTTATTTAGGTCTTTAGGACTTTTATAAGTTGTAAATTAAATTAAAAATTATGCGTTTGATGTAGGTAAGAAGAAAGTCAATCTTTCACGTAAGCGTAAAAATAAATTTGTAAATCTGCGTATCCCTCTCTGGTGCTGCTTCATGTCTTTTTAACCTGTACTTTCCTAGATTACCTACTAGATATTTTGTCTGTAATAATGTTCTAGTTATTTCAAACCTCATACCAGGTTCATAAACCATTATGTTTCTTACTTTAAGTTACTTGTTTTAGTTTCGAGTTTAGTTTTATGTTTTATTTGTTCTGCAATGCTTTTATAGTTGTAAAGAGTATTTTGTATTTTATTGTATTGCATATAGGGGCGACTTCTGGACTGCAACATTTATAGCTGATGTATTGTGCCCCCCTTTAACTATTTCCGAAATGCTTAGTTACATAATCCTAACCAATCCCATAGCCACCACAAGCTGCATAGTAGGAAGAGTATTTAGAGAGTGTAAATCTTCCACTTCTAATCGGTATTTTCCCAACGTTCTTGTTCTTTTAATAGCTACAGCCTCGTAGTCTATTAGTAGGTGGTGAAGGGTGACCTCATCCTCCTTACAGAACCTATAACAAATATACAGGTTGTGTCATACGGTAGACCAAACCTCCAAAGATGTCCTCTGAGTGTGGAATCCTGTTGGTAGGTAGTCTTAGCCTATTCTTGCATAGGCAAGCCCTGGATCTCTTATGGTCGTAATTCCTGAGAATCTCCTTAGCCTGCCTCTGTCTTTTTGTTTGTTTCTAGAGTTTTACCTAATGGCTTTTTTACTCCTTTTGACTATTATCTTGAAGTAGAGATAAGAATGGTCCTCAAAATGGTACTGGTCCCATGAATGGGGTGGATGCTTCCTCTTCGAAAGATTATCTGCATCATAACTCAATATGTTTTTGTAGGCATTCCCAAACCATCGCTGAACTGTTAATGAGAATGCTCAGCGCTTTGATGGTAGCTTCGCTGTCTGATAAAATTGCGATATTTTTCTTCTTGCATCGACTGTTAAGGGTCCTTTATACACATCTGTCAATAGCGTTGATTTCCGCTTCAAAGTTGTTGGGGATTTTTGTCATTACTTCCGAGTGCCTAACACCTAACCCAAATACCCAAAACAGTTTCCTTTTCAGTTTTGGACCCGTAAATGTACCAAACAATGGTTTCTTATATCAGTGAGTTGATGGACTTCTCGCTATAATCACTTTTTAACTTAGTACAGTGAGGAAGTGTTTATCAAAGATGTACTCTCATAGCATTGAGTCTCCTGGAAGTTACCATACCAGCAGTCTGCTTCTTCATTCCTCATCGCTTGTGATTTCCCTAGACCAATATTTGTCAATAGCAGGCATGCCCATTTTTGGTGCTGTCCACAACTAAATACAACTGTCCACAACTATAGTTGCTGTATGACTTTTCTTTTTTTCTATTGGCGTTCTCTCTAAAAGAATTTTTGTAGGTACTTCATGTATTGGTATTGTTAACAGGAAAAGTCTCGGATCTCTCTTTATTATAATAAGATTGGTGAACATTTCAGATCATAAAAAATTCCAAGTGGTATCCTATTCACGAAGAATAATTCGGGTATTTGTTAAAATTCTACTATTGTAAATACATATTTCATATTATTTCTTAGCACGTCAGTAGACTAGTGATACAGTTTAGGGCTACTAGTTTCATTTATAAGATCTCTGTCTTTAACAAAGTCTGTAAAGAATAATAAATAGTTCGAATAAAAATTTAAAAACTTTCATAACTTACAAACACGTAAGTTATTTTGTAAAAACCAGAACCTAATGCGATTTTACTATTATTTACAGATTATACTGACTGTTTTTGAATGTATAACTATTTGCACTGGTATTTCCTTTACAATAGTTGGACTTAAGATTCCTTATTAATTGTCTCAAAAAGTATCACATTTTAAAATATTGAGTGTACCTTGTATCGTTTTTTTGTGGGTTTGCATATTACTTAGAGCTACACATTAAATTTTCAGAGCTAAATCTAAACAATTGATAGAAAACCTGTTGTTTATAGAAAACCCTTCACTTTGTTGTTTACACTCAAACACAATATCTGTGTGATTAACTCCAACATGAAACTTTTTCCTTTGCAACCTTTGTACGTTACATATGCTCGATTTTACCATTGGCAAATATTAATATTTATTGTCAATAAATCGAACACAGTCATGATTAACTTGTTATTTGTTGAAATGTTATATGAAATACTTCTAGTGGAAATTAAATTTTACAATATAATTTCAGCGATCGATGTGCATAAATTTAAACTACTTGGACTTAACTTTAATTAATTGCTAAAATGGAGTCTATCATACAATGTAGAACAAATATTTACTCCTAACTCAGTTCATCTTTGCAGAAGGTATTAAAATATTTCGGATCAATTAAAACTTGGATGCTACAAAATCTGATCTTGTTTACAATAATGAAACAATTTCTGTAGGTTCCTAATTTGTCTCTCTTAGATCCATAGGCTCCAATCTACAAAATTAAGTTTTTAATGTTATATTGTATAGGAACTATTTTATAATACAACCATATTATAATAATTACCTTATTTGTATTTCTAATTTAGTTTATAATTAACTCTTTTATTTTCTTCTTCATCTTATATATTACTACATACAAACACCTACACTGATACTTTCCAAAACATTATTCAGTTACTTCCAAATTATTCCCATCCTGTTGATCAATTCAATGAACCTTTATATTGCCATACACATTGCAATTTATGAATAGGCAACTTTATATTTATAGGCAGAAAATACATTTCTTTCTTGTAGAAATATCGATTTTAAATTAGATAAGAAATAATTATACGTAAGTAGTGGAGTCAATACTCAGTGAAGTAGAATTTTATTATTAAAATAACTAATTAAGCCCAAGAAAAACAAATACTGCTTAGACTAATTAATCAATATGAAAGTGAACCAATTGATCATTCTTAAATGGAAGATAATTACTTCTTGTCATAATTTGTGAACTGAAATAAGAATTCAACATAGTCAAACGATGATGTTACCTGAAAATTGGCCATAATTTTGGTCTTGTTAAATTCCATAGTTTTGAAAAACGTAATGAAAATATTGTTAAAGTTCAAAATTGTACTATTTATACCTATTAACAAGTCAATGCTGTTCCTGTAAAAACAAAAGACAGATAAAAAAAAAAAAAACTAATAATTATCATCCACTTGTTTAAAAATATTTGTTTTCGGTTTCTATAATATTTGGGAAATTAGTGTATTATAATGTTCTTTTACACCCACATATAAATGTATGATTTAAATAATGTCAGTCCCAGTGAGTTCAAGAACAATTATTTATGGACTTTGTCATTTTTCACTATACATTTCACAAGTCGGGTGGTAGTTTTTTAAAGATAAAAAAAAAAAATCTAAGTCATATTTGCCTAGATAAAAACGTAAGATAAACTTTACAAAAAGAGAGTCCATAGCTCTCAAATCAAAAATATAATAAGTCTATGGGGTTAAAAGTCCCGCGTTTCTTGTTATTTTATACTATTTGATAAGTAGAATGGAGTACAGTTTGGGGAGTTACATTTTGACTAAAATTAAACTTTTTATAACAAGTAAATGAAAATAACATTGGAGTCTAGATAGCCTTTTCTCCATGACCGTTATCTACTGAGGATATGTTTTGTTTGCGATCTTGGTCAGAAAGACATCACATTTGAAAAACAATTATTAAAAATCTGTTTTGTTCCTAGGAGACACTGAAATATTATTTGTGGGTACCTGTCCAGTCCTAAAAAGCCTTTAGATACTAATTTAGTAAAATAATTTAGAGTTCAATATCTTTTAATCTTTAAATCCTTATATCGTTTTTCAACCGTTTCAACATCATTTGGAAAAGTTACAAATATTACATGGTCCTTTACAATTGAATCAAAATTATTAAAGCTGATTTTGAGAAAACCGTTACCATATTTTGTTTTCTAATGGCAGGTATCCCACAATTTTGAAATTCAATACTCATATTTTACGTGGGCATTTTTAGAATTCAATCGAATTCAAATGGCGTCTTACATTTACACACCATTGGTCTATTGAATAGACATGCGAGAATGTAAAAATTTATTAATTTTTTTAACTTAGGGGAACGCCGAACTAAACATGTCTATAATTTTTTTCAGCGTCTATGTTACAGATATAAAATTAAAAAAATTCTTTTCCATATAAGTTTTAACGAGAAGGAATATCAACTGTAGTCATGTAGGCCCAAGGCAACAACTTCAGTCATCGGAGATATTGTTTGTAGCAGACTAACTAACTTGAAGAAGAGATACATATAATTAATTATAATTTATTTCAAAAGCAAACTCGATTTTAAATTAAAGAGTTTTGACATTGATTATAGGCCTATACATAATAATTTTCTGTTTGCTTTTTCTAACAATCATTAGCGTAAATTATTGAGTTTTAATGAATAAGATGTGCAAAAATTTAGAGTGTGAAGCTATGAAAATATTTTAATTTTAAGTCCGTTTTGTTAAGAACGATTTGATATGATTTTTATGTTTATTGTAAATGATATCCCCTGAAGTACTTTTATCTTCTTTACACCTCTGCTTAAATTACAATCAAATATAAATTAATTTTTCAAATTAACTGTTTTTGAAAACCTTGCTCTTGTAATATAAAAAAAAAGAAATATGGAAATATATACTTGTGGAAATTTCCATACTTTATATCATGTTATTGGCCATATTAGTCGTGAAATATAGTTCTAAAATTTTCCACGTTTACTAATAATTTGGTTTTAATGGAAATCACTTATTTTATCCTTTTTAATGTAAAGGCACGTTTATGCATCAGTGAATGTAGATTTTGAAGCTGCATTAATGAGCTATTATAACACGTTGGTAAGTACAATATTCCACTTAAGCAGACAAAATACAACACCCTTCATTTCTAGTCGTCTTGTAACGTATATGATTAGGAACTTATTCTAATAGAATATTGTCTAATATTTCAGGCAACTCCGAGATAGTAATCTACAGTTTAATTAAAACAAAACTAATAATAATAAGATCTATTCAACTCGTCTCTAAGGAAAGTACTTAGACACTGAGTAAAGACAGATTCATTTACATTATATGTGGATTATCTGCTCGCCAGAAGTAATAGGTGTCATTCCATAAATTAGAATATCGATTTTAAAGTTGGTGTTAGCGCTAGATGGCTAGCTATGTACCGACAAATGACTGGCCATAATTGAGAAAAATGACAATGAAATAGCCTGAGCTCTTGAAGGTGATACATATTTCAGTTACTGCGAGTTTAGAATATTTTATATTTTTTGGTGGCTACGAATGCTTTCCAGGAGAGCTAGTTTTCTATACGACTCCCATGAATATTAATTGTCAACTATTACCAAAACCAATCTTCTCTGGCAGCATGTACTCTGACAGACTCATTTGATTTGCCATACGTAATATTTATTATTTTTTTTAATTAGTCATAATTTAAGGAAAAGTTATTAATAAAGAAGAATGTATTTTCTAAACATACAGTATTACGTTATTTTCTAACATATCCTATGTAAGATTAAATTTAAATTGTGTATTCACGTTGAATTTGAAACTATGGAAAAGATTGAGATTCTTACCCTAAAATATTTATTTTGTAAAATAGTTCACACATTAAAAAAATCTGTGGTTCAAAATAATAGTTTCATACAATTCTTTATGTAAAGGTATCAGGAAAATTGAAATCTTATTTTAGAATTGAAGTTAACGTCTAATCAAAATAAAGTAGACTATTTTTCGTTAGGTCGTTAAAAGAAAAATATCGTTTTAAAATTTTGAATAAAAGCAAAAATATCAATACATTCAAAAACAACTAAAACGGGAGAGTACACTCTTTTTGAATTAAGTAATTTTGAATTTAGATACACTATAAATCTAAATCCATAAATGTTGCATTAATATATATTAGGAATAAATTAAGAGGATGGACATATATATATATATATATTCATCAATAATTTTTAATACTATTCCGAGTAAGTGGTGCCTCATTGTGAATAAAATATTATTTTAAAATATTGTTTTACAACCTTACTTATTTAGTAATAATGTAATAAAATTTAAAGTATATAAATTTTTAGACTCTTGGAACATTATTTTTACTCGGACTGCATTTAAAACAAATCTATTTGATTCATAATATCTCTTTGCATATCTGTTATTTTACTATTTTTGTAATAATTTGAAGAAAATTAGTTAAGCAAATACTCACAGCAGCGTCGAAAATGTCTGTTAAAAAAAAAAAAACAAATTTTTCATTTAAAAACCTATCTCAACCTAACTACACTTTTCAAAACCCTTCATAACAATATCCAATTGAATCAGTCTTTTTAACACATGCTGTTATGAAATTATATACTTTACTGGAAATTATTATATCCAAATATATGGCTCTTTATTTCTCAATGATAAGCTTAAATTTGTGCTAGTAAAATTTGATTTCATACAGTTATAGTTTCTACAGTATTAAGGATTAAAATTTTAAAATGTCAAATTTATTCTTATATGAAGAATAATGATTTTAAAAGTGTATACTAAATTTTATAATAATATTGAAATCGTTATGGAGGTAATAATTGATATTTTGAAGATAAAACAAACAGGCGAACAGAATTTGACCAAAAACTGACCTTTCAACAATTATGTTTATATAAACCTTTCTCGAGTGACAGTTCATAGACTAAAACTTAGGCCTCGCAATATTGCAAGTTAGTTTATCAATATGTCAAGATTGTTTAATATAACTACACAACCAAACGTAGATAATAATTATGGATTATATTGTAGAAAATATTTCATTTACCACATGTGAAATAACGGGACTGTCTTATTGGTTTAAAGTGTTTTGTAAGATACTACAACGACGATATAAATTGATAAATTATGATTATATCATCTACAATGTTAATTTTGGCGTATGCTTATTACTGTTGGCAAAATCTTACTTTGCAATAATTACAAAATTAAGTGCTTGAAATACAAAATGCGGTTGTAATTGTATCGGGGAATACGGTTAATAGATAGTGATGTCCAAGGTAATCATATATACCATTCCATGATTCAAGGTATTGGGACATGACTGATATTAATTCTGATATATGGCAATCACATAAGTCTAATTGATTGCTTTGCTCGGCTAATATCTTTAGGCCATAATAAATGCTTCTACTATTAAACCAAACAATACACATCTTGAGATATTAATTATTGAAAGTATCTCCGATATTTCTATAGCATTTTTTATTTATTAAAATATTTATAAATTATAAGAAGTATGTTGTATTATAATTATACATTGGATAATAAATGATATGAAGCAATATTGGGTAACAAATATATTGTAGCATGGAAAAAAAAATCAGTGAAATATATTTATTTTGGTTCTGATTTGGGACATTATGCTCGACCATGGGCGCCAGTGTGTATGTTTGTATGTGACTACAATACTGAAATGTTCACACATAATTTTTAAACTGATATGTTTAACTACATAACCCATATTTTGATACTACGGGAAAATAGTTTTACTGAATTTAGTTGCTGATACACCTAGCATAGAGGTTTTGTAATTATTATGATTAGGGTATTAACATAGTTTGGATATTGTATTTATTAGTATGAATATAGAAACACTATAATGAGATAAAACTGATATTTTCGAGGATCTGCTTAGTCATTTTGACTTGATTTAATAAAAATCGCCAAACTTAGTTCCTTTGATCATATTAGTGAAATGTAACATGGAACAATCTGTAAACTTTATCCTTTGTAACCGGTGCAAAGGATTCAGTCAAAACATTTTACCTCATTTACTCGATATAGTTAGCATTTTATGTCAAATACTTCAAAGATTATAGCTCCTTGTTATGGCACAACCGAGGTAAGTTATTTCTTTGTAATATTTTATTAAAACATATTTTTTTCGAACACAATTTCAGGACACAGCTAATGCATTTTTTAAATCATTTCTATCCAATCATCTGGGCAGTCATCTCTGTCTGTGCATACGGACCTACCAAATTGGTGCCTTATTTAATAATAAGGTTTTGAACTGAGTAATACAAGAGGGTTTCCATGTCCTACGCTCTCCAGGAGGTAGAGAAAAAAAAGTGTTTATGGTTAGTTAAAGCATTCAATATCTGTTGCCTATATGTAACTGAAATGGTCATATCAAAGAATGGGTCTGTCTAATGAATTTGCAACAGAACATATTGTTAACAGAAAAACTACTTCTTCTTTAGATATCTATTCAATATAAAAAATCAGAAAAGGTGAGATTCTTCATAGTGATGACCGTTTCCATTGCTAGGGCCATTGTGGCGACCAACCTCAATACAAGGACAATATTACTTCACTAATCCTTTTTAGCGTTATTTCTTTATTAATTAGGCATAAATGTATATGTTATCAAAAAGTCCTAAGGCAACATAGATCATCGTTGCGAAAGAACTCAAAAAGTGATTCAATCGCTGACTAACAAGCAATCTGCTTAACACACAGAAAAGGAAACTATACATTCCTAAACTGACACAAAACGGGGTCAATCGATATCGAAGAGGCTGACGGGGCCGAACCGCTGTTCGGACGACGATGACAAGGAGACCAACCACCGTTGACGAGAGGTAGCCATTAGTCGAGACATTCCAAGTATTGGACTTCGCGAGCTTACGCCATCGTTGGTTAAAGAGTGAACAATACCAATCTGTACTCCGTTCTGGGAGCTTAAAAAACAAACAAATAGTAGAGCCATTTTTTCTTTTCGCAACGATAATTAGCTCTCTCTGAATTGCATTGTTATGGAAAGAACTAATTAAGTAATATTATCGAGATATATTTAGTTGAATATTGAATAGTATTTCTTGAGATAATAGTACCTAATGTTGAAATATGTATGTGCATTGAATTGAAGATTGTATCAGTGAATTTCTCTAAGCAGTAGTTAATTAGTTTTTATGATATTGTGGAAACTAAAACGTAGATTATTTCAGCTCAATCGAACCCTAAGAGAATCTTATAGGACGTTTGTTCAAATTGTCTACAATGACGATGTTGCTTAATCTATATTAAGTATAAAAATTTAGTGCCAACAAGACCTACTGATATGTAATAATTTGTCTAGGAATGGCACTGTCAAAGACCTTTCAATATTTATAAAAACAATGCATTTCAGAGATTATCTTTGAAGCCTCAAGTTATGTGTACAATGACTATAATGTGTAGAAGTTTTGGATCTGAAGTTGAATTATTGCTTAATTTTTAATAAATGACTTTTAATCTTTATTAACACTTAATTTCTACACACTATATATATATATATATATATATATATATATATATATTTAGAGGTTTGAGTAATTGTTTTCAACACAATTTGGTAATGTTATTACATAAGTCAATAATACCATATTTGAATTAATTTTTGTTTTCCAGTTCCCAGATATTAGTTGAAATGTGTAAAACATTTAAATGTATTTTCTATACTTCAATTAAATAAAGTGTTCGCTAATTTGAAAATGACAATTTATTGGAATTTTGTCAATAACTTTATGCAAGTGATAAAATTGTTTTTCTTTTACGGTATTTTTTAAATTTCAGTCACACAAAACATGTGCTTCTTTACGAAAGAATAAGTCATAGCAATAAATTTGTAAATTTAAGTTACAACAGTAAACTGGGTAAATTAGTTAGCATTACGTTGGGAGAATAAACAGATCCTACAGTTTTAATCAATTTAACTGCAAATTTGTTAATTTTGAAGCCAGACTGTTAACCAAACATTTATTGAAAATTCATTTAAGATTCTGAAACCAACAAAAATAAAATTTCTGTTAAAATCTTTAGGTATTTATGACGTCAATAATTAGGTAGTAATGATACTTTAATATAGCTGGACAAAATATCCAAGTACATACCTAATGTATTGTTTGTCTGTGCAATATGATATATTTTTGAATTCAATACAAATATCAATAAAAATATATGGTTTTCGATTGTTAATGTGTAGGCTATTACACGTACAATAAAACAATTTAAATTATTAAATTTTTAGGGAATATAATAGAATCCGAGAAAAAGCGGCCAAACATTTAAATGATCTCTGTTAAATTTAATGAATAATTTAAAATATTTTTTTCTATACTTATTATTACCAAGTTTGACACGAAATCCGGCTAAATATTGAAGGTTTTTAATCGTGTTATATAGTCATTGCACTTTTAATTTAATACTGTCCTTCAGGAAACAATTGAATTAGAGTTACAGATATAAAACAGTTTATTAAATTTTTATTGCAGTTTTCTGAGTAAAGGGCGTTACACTATTCACTTCCTTAGTGAAAGGATTTCTTCTCCCCTAACTGGTGTAGGTTCAACTTCAAAAGCACACGAAACTCGCTTTTTAACAACTCTCGCCTGATACTTACAGTGCATCCATTACACGCCATGGCCACTCGACGTATGTCTTCAGGGAATGTGACTGTTGAATTTGTTGGCAGTGGTGAGTTTGATTCCCCAAACCCCTAGCTCATTGTCAGGTAACAGTGGCGTTACTTGGAGTTTTGTTTGCCATATTAGTGCCATATTATATGTCAGACAGATTATTGTTGAACGGATAAGCACGAAAAAAAAATTATTAAATTTGAAAAAAAAGTTTACTAATTAAGGTGTTAACATCCTCCCGCCGAAAAAATATGCATTTGGTCTGGTGTAAATGTAAAAAACAATTTAAAATTGTTCGAAAATTATCATACAATTAGAAATATCTCTCTCTCTCTCTCTCTCTCTCTCTCTCTCTCTCTCTCTCTCTCTCTCTCTCTCTCTCTCTCTCTCTCTCTCTCTCTCTATATATATATATATATTTATACTGTATATATTCTGATACAATCTTTAGCCTAGATTGTAGTTCTCTTTCTAATATATAAAACCTCGGTAGAGTAAACAATCGATATTGAATTATCTGCTTTGAAGAGAAGAAAGCACGTTCAACATACATTCCCTACAAAACCAATTTGCCTTTTGTGAAGTTATAGTAGGGATTACTTCAAAGGAAAAATGGTCATTTGAGTACGTCTTGTGTGAAAGTTTTTGCATTGGAGACCAGTTAGTACCTGAAAGTTGAATGTGTTTTATGATATTTTAGAATAAAAGATAACTTAAATAAAAGGCGGTAGTCTTAGATCGTCATCTCTAGACCACTAGGATATGATAGTTGACAAAGTCTGTCTCAGCACTCTAATAAGTTATCGGATAGTGGCAGTGATCCTACAGTAAATTACGTTTAAACTAGAATTATTAGAGAGTCAGTCCTGGCTAGTGTTTTAATCTGAAATATTTTATGGGACGTTCAGTTCAGACCAGACTTTGGTTTTTACTGAAAATTTGCGTATCACCGTGAAAAAGTTGTTGGAGGATTTTATTGGCTAAACTTAGGCGAAATTTTAGTTTGTATGCCTGGTTCAGGTACGTAGGCAATCGTCAACCGTGCAATCTGTAGATGCATGGGAAGGTTTCAGTGCACATGAGTATTTCTAAATCATTCCAACAAGCATGATTTTATGCGATAAGTCTTTCTGCCAGATCGTCTGTCATTACGACCTCTATATACTATATAATCCTGCCACTGCTACTACGTCAATAACGCCTTATTAAGATGCAACCGACAGGTTAGTTTATGTTGACTTCCATTTTCTGTCTCGGGTTGGCTGATGCCTAATTTCCATAAAATTTGTGTCAAGGATAAGTCAAAAAATCATAACATGGTATAGTGAAGTGACTTTAGTGCACGAACAAAACAAATTTTTTTTTGAAACAATAGTTGTTATAGGGAGATGTTTGAAGAGAACTTATTAAATACAAACTTGGATCAATCTTTTTTCGAGGTATGAATGAGATGACCATAACTCGTATTAATTGGTCAAGAGTTATTAACATATTTTTATATGACATACATCTTATGTTCTTTAGAAAAGAGTATGATTGCTTTAACTATCCATTTACATAGATTTACATAGCAGCTCGATGCTAAATTTTTACCCAGACCTTAAAGCTTTGAATATAAAACAAATCTACTTTATAAAAGGGTTGTGAATTTAAATTACAGTGTTCAAATCAAAAACCATAATTTATTTTTGTTTTAAATGTTATCAGGAAAATTAATTTGTTTAAATAAAAAGTTCAAATGGTATTAATTTTCTTTGTATGCCATATAGTTCCGACTACTGAGATACAATATGTGCAACACAACGTATCTATTAATTTAATGGAAACTTCTATTATTAGCTAAGTTACAATTAATTATGTTTAAGTTAAGAAAAATAATCCATTTAAATTTATCTGGGGTTTCTGTTCGTGAACACATCAATCCATATGTGTAACTTGTAAAACCAGTAGCTATGCTTTGAAGTAAATAATTCGATACGTTAAATGTCATAATTGTGAGTTTATAATTTGAGGATTAATCACAATCGGAAATTCAGTCAAAACTTGGTTAATTCAACAATAGTAAATTATATTAAATTACATTTCGAAGAGAATTAAATAAATAATATTTGATAAATCAATATCAAAACAATTTTATTTAAATTTGTTGCTTGTAATTATAGGCTATATTTCATATGCATAACATGTATATTATTGAAATAATATCATCGTTGTAGCTTAGTTAAAAATGACGATTATAAATGTGTAATTATATAATCAAAAATTTGCATTTAGGTTTTCTTTTGTTTTACTTTTATAACTAATTTTATAATAACTATAAAAATAAAAATTAGTTTTAAGGTGTATAACTTGGGTAATGTGTCTTTGCACCAATTATCCTTGCATCATTTAGCTAATGTTAACGTGTAAAAACGTGACTTAGTTTTAGTAATATTTATGTTTGTAAATATTTTCTCTTTGTACCTCAGTCGCTGAAACTACATGCCTTACAAAAGAAAGTAATTTTAGTCTCTATTTGAACAAGATAATTTCCTAATCACATTGATTACAGATCAGCTGTAATGATCTACACTTGTGGAAACGTCAATCACCAAATGAATGAATTAAAATTGTTTCACAAGTCAACTTTATTTAAGTAATAGAAATACAAGACATGTATTAAGTCATCATCCTCAGTTGCTACATGCACACAAACTCTACTGACACTGCATTGACCCAGTTTATCCAAATGCACCTAATCTTTATAAATCATCATTGTAAGACAGAAATAATAAAGTACGAATTTATGGGTGTTCTTGTGGAATTTAATATTATTTTAAACTCGAACTAAAAGATTGTGGATAAACCACAAGATATAATTTAGTTTCATTGTCAATCACCAAATGAGTGAAAACACAATTTTCTACAAAAATCAACATTATTTACTACATATACGCAAATCTTATTGACACTGGATTGGTAAAGCAAAAACCTCACACAGATAACAAGATGATCCAATTGACCACGCCCTGAGTCCAATGCAATCAAAATATAATCTATCATACAAAGCATAACGTAATATGCAACATATGCAATACTTTAATCAATATATATATATATATATATATATATATATATATATATATATATATATATATATATATATAATAAAATGAAGTCTAGAATGTGCGTGCCGGTAAAACTCAAAAACTAATCCCGGTACAATCAAAGGGAGTATATGGTGCGATAGTCTTCTATTGCCCATCCGTGAAGAAGGTTTCGGTTTTGTCTCTAAGAACGTCCATTGGGAGATACAAGGGCCGAACTTATAATCGAAAAATACAAGGGAAATAGAGTATTTATCCCCATAATACCACTGATATCGACTGAACTACCATTCAAATTAAAGAAACTGCAATTGTAAAATTAATCCGTTAACTTTTGTAAAATAAAAAGTCAGACCCAATTGTTACAAAATAACAATAAGCCAGATAAACCATTACCTTTCTTTAGATGCAAGGGATAAATCAGAAATAAAGTAAGTACTATACAGTATATAGAGTTAAGCCGTTAACTTTTCGCGGGATAACAACGTCAGACCCAATTGTCACACATTAACAATAAGCCAGATAAATCATTAATTTTTACTAGATGTAAGGGATAAATAAGAAATAAAGTATGCACTATACAGTATGTACAGTTAAGCCGTTAACTTTTGTAAAATATAAAAGTCAGACCCAATTGTTACACATTAACAATAATCCAGATAAACCATTAACTTTCACTAGATGTAAGGGATAAATCAGAAATAAAGTAAACACTATACAGTATGTACAGTTAAACCGTTAACTTTTGCGAGATAAAATTAAAATTCAAACTCATTTGTTACAAATTAACAATAAGCCAGATAAACCATAGGGACAAACTTTAAAGTATTGCAGCATAAGTCTCAAAGATTCCTGTTTTTCTCATGGTCAATTATACGTAGCTTGCTCTCGAGTAGGAAATACGAAAAATTTGTATAATATTATATTTTGAGGTTTATCTCCTTATATTCCAACTGCCACACAATCCTATAGCCCCGGATCATCTTGAAAAAAGGTACAGTTAACTGAGTAAAATCTTCTTTGTAAAATTACTTTATTTAACTCATTACTATCATTTTTAGGGTCTTGCGCATGATTCTTCAATTAGGTGCTAGCAGACGGGTTTGCGAATATTTTGAAATCAAGATCATAATCAACACATATTAGTGAATAACATATGTTAGAAGTCCCGGGCGAAGCCGGGTTAAACCACTAGTCACATATATAAAATTAATATAAACCAGTCTAAAACTTATATATCTTAAATGGAAGTGGAAACACCCCTGCACTCCAAACAAAAGAATAAATTAATTATACAGTGCGTAAAAAGTATGGACACAGCTTACATTGCAAGATTTGTTTTAGAGAGGAAAATGTTAAACTTCTCATTTAAAATCTCTTAACCTGAGTTATCTACAGAGTGGTACAAAAGTTTAGAGTGGTATTCAGGTTGTTCCAAAACATATCAAAACGTGATTTTTCTTCGCTAAAAATGTAACGTTCGCTTCTTCAAAACTTTTTAAATGTAACGCTATTATTTTTTCCACATTCTGATAGGTCAATTTAAGAAATTTGAAATGAATTTTTCATTTATCCTTAATAACAACAGTTTAAAACATCTTGATGTTTTAAAATTCGCAATTTTGTAAACACATTATTAAACGTTCTCTACAGGGCTGAGGGAATAATAATTTTTATTATTGGATTATTATGGTGTAAGCCAAGATGTGTTGAAAATTACTTAGAAGGTAATTTTGTTCTAAGAAAACAAAAAGTATGCATACATATTTCTTAATTACAGTATATAAATTATTAGAATAACTATTGTACTATCAATTGAAAGTCTGGGACATAAATGAATAAAGTGTAAATTGACAAAATGTGTATTTTATGGAATTTTTAAATAGAATTTTATTAATCGTGTTTACTTATCACTGTAGGTCTTTTGCACCCGCTTCTTCTGAAGTTTTTATTTTATCTTATCTTAAAAATGAACCAAGTAACAACGGCTCAACGTTCAAATAATGTTGCTGTCAAATTGATTTATGCTCTAAAAAGATATTGTAAAATCACCTGTTTGAACAGGTTTTATCTAATATTATCTTGATCTATTTCATTTATCTATTAGTGATACTATTTATGTATGGTTTAATTAGCAAAGGTGTACATTATCTTTCCAATTTGAACCTATGAAACGTTAAAGGTTGAACAGATTCATGCTTGGTTGCAGGAGTTACGTTTGTTGACACAATACATTTTATGTATTTAAACAAAATATCAATTGTAACTGGAATTGTTTAGCGACACCTAATTAAGCTTGTTTCTTTCAAATTAAGAAGAGTAAAGAAACAATGGATTTAGAAATTGGAAAAATTCAAGACATGATATTGTTATCACATTTTAATTAGGCATCATTGCAAATTTAAATTGTAAATAAAATAGGTGTAAACTAAAGGGTTGTATTGCATTGTTTATGGAAAATGTTTATGATTTCTGTATAATGTATTAATAATAGTAGTATAGGATATGGGGTGATAACATGAGAGAGATAGGGCAATAGAAAAAGTATTTCTGAGTGTACATTATTAAATTTAGAAAAAGTATTTTCCGAAGTACATTATCTAGCTACGGGGATTTCCCTTGAAAGATTGACGTCACAGCGTTGTGCCGTTTGGAAACGTTTGCAGCAGTACTTTCTATCTACATTTTTGAAAAGCATTTTAAATTAAAAAAAATAAATTTTACAATTTAATAGAACCTATTAGATATTTTTGAGAACAATGATATAATATTTACATGGTTATGAAACCCACAGTTGTGTTTCTTAAACTTCATTAATAGTATTGTTTATAATATCATACAATATTTTTTGGATGGGATACAATTACAACATTAACCAACATATCAGCTTCGGCAGGTTTAAAAAGGTCGACATGAAGCATAATATTATTCATCAATCTTTAAATGTTAGTGCTCTGTTTAGTTGTATCGATAACGAAGACAAAGTTTTCATAATAGAATGAGAATGCTGTTTCCATTATATCCAAGCCATCAGGGTAAACACGTTTGAAATCTTTGTACATATCGTACTCAATTACACAACTACCACCATTCTCTATATTTAATTCATTAACTCCTTAGGATAATTTTCCTAGTTAATTCAAATACGAATATTTTTCACTTGCGCTAAATTGAAAATAGAGCGATCTATCGTTTGTGTGGTTGACACTATTTTTTGGAAACTAATCAGAAAGAATGTAGGGTTTTCTATATTCCTATAAATATTAATTATATCAAAACGTAAGTAATTGGATCATTATTAATAACCGATATGTTCTCCATTCAATAATTTTGGAGCAAGACGATATGAATCTAACCAGATATTCAGTTCCCTTTGATGTGTTTTTGTTCCTGTTGAATTCATCATCCACGGTCTCTAATACTCCAGAGAATTTCTTTTGTAATTTTTGCCAAAAACTCTAAATTTTATAGTGAAAGCCCAACAATTCTTTAAATTGAAATATGAATAAATTATATGAATAAGTTGTACACCAACTTTTCAGCGTACAACGTGTAAAAATTTCTTTCCAAAGTATTAAAGACTAACGTAGTAATTAAAATGCTTGCTCAAGTGTACGCCATTGCTTCGGTCTCCCCTACTCACTACCCCCCGAGGATTACCAATTTATAATAGATCCTGGGTATATGTTACGACAGGTATTTATTGAAATGTATAAGTGATGTGTGTTTATATACAGTGATTTCAAATTCAAAAATTGTATTCGTGTATTCAAGAATCTACAATCCGAATAAATAACATTTATTAATAAAAGCAAATAATTCGTTTTAGAAAGTAAATAATTATACAATTAATTTTAGTTTAAAACAGACGTTATTTTAACAAAACAATAATCCACGCATGCCATTAAAAAACAAATAATAAAAGTAAATAAGTAATCAAGTAAAAAAAGATTGTTAATAAACTGTAGCTACCATTTTTCATTATTTCATCTTTTCCTCTACACGTGGAGATTCATTATATAGAATGTTTTACTGTTTTTGAAATTCATAAAATTTATCTTAAATTATTGTTTTTATTTATTCTATTATAATAGTAATAAAAACAATGAAAGAAGTAGGTGTTACTATTATAAAATTTAGTAACCACTCAACATGTTAATTTATAATGATGCACGTTAAATACGGTTAGTGACAAAGATTTGCTAAATGCTAAGCTTCCTGGTGACTTCATACATCACTCTAGAAATATAGAGCAGAAGCGCCTAATGAAGCTAATACCATATGGGCCAAAGTAGGACTAATCGTTGATACAGTTTTCTTTCTCATGTAATTTTGGTAATTTTGTAAATAATTGAGTTTTAAAACCTAAGCAACGAATATTTGTCGTCCAGTACAGATAAGCTGGATTCTGAAAATTTAATTTTCCAAAATAAAATAATCATATTTATGTCATTTCAACATTTTAAATAAAAACAATGAAACTAAGGCAAGAGTTGATAAAGTCGAATAATTGTCTAGGAAGTGTTCCGAGCTTATCATAGACAATCAATCAATACTGTAGATTTCACCAAAGAGGCAACAAGTGATTGATTATCTACTTGTGACTACTCAATATATGTTATATACTAAACAAAGATTGATGCCTATCTTATGCCTAATTCTAACCCTAACTAATGTACAATTTATTCTGGGAGGAATCCACTGTGTATTCATTAAAATAACACAATCTCCAATAGTGTAGTGTACATAACTCGATGTTTGACTGTAGGTTCACTATACAAACGGTAACATGGAGTACACCTTTGTAAATGATTAACATACTTTGTCTGTATGTAACATGGCCAATTTGTCTAATATTTCCCTACCTCGTTAAATTCTAATTCAAGGATGACACCTTGTGCCCAATGTTTTTATTTAAATATCTTACCCAAAACTTGTTTCAACTTCTTTTAATTTTGTCCATTTTGTTTAAGAGAGAAAAATTTCTCGGTCATCAGCTACTTTATAAAAAAAAGAAGTAAAGAACATAAAATAAAAACCTCTAGTCATCTAAAAGCATCGGAAGAGAACAAGTATTGGTCGATATTGGAAAATTGGAAGAGAGAGATGACTACGAGACTGCAGTGAGACTACATGAAATAAAGTGTTGATCCAGATAGGCTCCCTCGATGAATAGGGTTACCAGATAAAGTCGCCAGATAGGGTCACCACGCCCATATTCACTATACGTGAGCCACTGAGAAGTCATTTCCCTATAAATAACAATTTGGGTCACCATCTGAGAGGAATGTATCTATAAATATTCTGTGAAGGTAATATTCAATTAAAAAGTACTTTTTAAGCTTAAAACTATTAATATTTTGTAGGATCATATCAGATACACTATATTAAATTAAAGAAACTTCCTATTGCTTACGTTTCGCAATAAAACACAGAACAGAAATAAAGCAACATCTCGCAGTTCCACATTATAAACATCATAAATTTGTCAACACGGGTTCAACGTACCCATTAATTTCAATTATATTTATATCTAGACAACTCTCCATCACACCTTCGTCTCTGCTATATGTATTGATAATCTGATATATTTTGGTAGGTAACATAATTTAAACGTACGAATACAATGAAATAATAATTTGTAAGTTATGTGAGCTCCAATTAATTACAAGTAGTTAATTTGTTGGTTAGGTTTCATACCATTACTCTGAACATAATCTTATCCTAACTCCACATAATATGGTTTAATTTAGTTTGGTTGGTACAGTACTTTGTCATTGGATGTTATAAATTGCCTATTGCTATAAATAGTGGGTAACCTATCAGACTGGGACTAATAATTTAACTGTTGAAATAATAATGATTAGGTGTACCAAAGTTAAGCAAACTTTTTGTAGTGTTCTAAATATTTACAATATCTGAACATGGAGGTGCATAATAATATTCGTACCTAAATTTTTTATTATTTGGAAAAAAACAATATAATATTGAATAATTATACGATTATTTGAATAGAGACCATATGAATGAAAAAAAAGAGGAAGGTTTTATAGGTTATATAGCAGACTATAGTGGAGAAAATGTGTTAAACCAAGTAGTAACAACTATGACTAAACAATGTCAAATCTAAGCAAAGCAAATTCAACTTTACACACATTAAAAATATTTAGTAATGTTGTTATATTTATATTCTCATTTTAAAGTGGTTAAATTAGTTTTTTAAATTCCTATTTTATGTATATTTATTTAAATTATAATATTATTAGTAACCTATTTGACATAATAGTTAAAAGATTCGAAATCCATTTTGCTTTCTCAAGGCAGTGAACATATTCAGACATCCCATAGCAACGTCACGTAAACTCAGCACTAGATGACTTATATAAAACTCAACAATGTTGTCTAACTATGTACAATACATATTTGGATAAAGATGAGTTGTTTGGTTCACTTTAATATCGTTTTATTAGTCACAAAAAATTAACTATGGCAAATTATGTTTAATAAAATAAATTTTAAAGCGATTACGTCGTCATCGGCTTTCGTTTGTGAAAAAGTAAACGTTTTAAGCGTTTCGGTGTCAGAACTCTTCTTCTGACACCGTTTACTACTTTTGCAACTTTCAATATTTTAAAACTATATGTAGATGATTGATACCACACTTTACAAAACACCTGTTTTTGTTACAAATAAATCTGTTATCATTTCTATAATTACCGAATTCATAAAACAAGGAAGTGATTTTAAAAACATTACCCAGATATATTTTAATGCTCTCTTCTCTCTCTCTCTCTCTCTCTCTCTCTCTCTCTCTCTCTCTCTCTCTCTCTCTCTCTCTCTCTCTCTCTCTCTCTCTCTCTCTCTCTCTCTCTCTCTCTCTCTCTCTCTCTCTCTCTCTTCTCTCTCATATATAAAAAAGAAAACACAATAGTTTGAGTAACAAACACCTTCAACAAAGAGCTGAAATCAACTTAAATTTTAAAAAGTAACTTTATCTTAAATGCACGATGAAAACTCGTACACATCTATAATATGTCATAAAATAGAAATACAATATTTTATTTACACACTAATTTAGTATTCAGGGCTTGATCATTGTATAACTCGGTCATTTTTCCAGTCCATTTAATCAAATTCAGGTATGTTCTGAATGAACAACAATTATATACAAATGACAGCTTTGTTTCAACATATTATTAAATTTTAAGTTAACAGAGGAAAGGGGGAACAATTATAGAGAACGAATTATCCTCCTATTAAAATTCAGACTGTATGTGACGTAAATATTTATGAAATTAATTGAAAGTCATGTCGTTTTCCTCTTTTTTTTTTAATGTAGAAATGTTCACAAAATCCATAACAGAACTACGTTGTTTGTATTTTATAAAACAATTAAAATAATAATAACTAATTATATACAAGTAGTTATTGCTGGTTTAAGTAATAGAAATAACTTTTCAGGTAAAGGCGATATTTATCGTTTTAGTATTTTCTTACTCAACTACTACAAACTTTGTCAACAATCTATATACTAAAACAAACCAACCTTACTATTCTGCTACTTCAAACCACCCGGTCACATAAACTTGCTGCATACAATAGTTTTATAAACAGAGTACTCAATATACCTAAGGACAATGACAAAGAGGAAATAGAAAATATTAAACACATCGCCAACTCCAATGGCTCAGATAATAGAATCAAATAATATATATATATATATATATATATATATATATATATAAAACAACATAAAACCAAGAAACAAAACACAAATTACAAAAATGGAATGAATTATAATAAACATTTGGAGCGATCAACAATTACATCAGTTGTCGAGTATTCAACAATTAATTTGAGTAATTTATTACAAATTTCCTTACTCAACGATAAATTAAACTTTCCACCCAATGATCTATAGGATATTATTACAATATTGCAATAGTAAAGACAAAAAAGAAAAAAGTAACACAGATAGATCTAAACACCAATATGTCAAAGTTGAACAAGATTAGTTAACCCACCCTTAGTTATAAGTCTTATTTCAAGAGTGAAACATATGATCACAAAAAATAAAAGACTGTGGGAATAACATAATTATGTTAGTATGGTGAGTGTAATGTGTTTATTATTTATCTATTGTAATGATCTGATGATGGCACTTGTAACGGTAAAATAGCTGTAATTAAATAGAATTCAATAAGAATTGCAAGACAGTAAACATAATAAGGTAATAAACCTTTATTATCTTTATTATAATTAATATATGGAAAGCAAGAGAAGGCACACAACCATTTATAAACTCTTTGTGTTGTACGATTCACTTATATTCTTATACATGAGTCATTTTTATTCTCAATTTTATTAATATAAGTTCAATATAATTACTATATACATAATGTTACTTCATAGTTTATTCCAATTATACATTTGTTTGGAATTCTAATCCAGACAGTCTAACTGAAGAAATAACTTTTAATTGTTTAAATACTTTTTTTACAAAGATATTTTGAACATATCCTATCACCTGCTTACTGCTTTACATTTTCCCGATAAATTTTAACAAAAATCTAGAAATTAATCAATCAAATTAAAAAAAGTTTAATTCTAATTATATATTTTTCTTATATTCTTACTATCCTCAACCAAAAAATGTTGTCCAGTATTTTTGGAGTTAAAGATTTATTGATATGCAAGAGTATGTAAATATTTATTTAAAAAAATAATACATTTTAAATATAATATAAAACTTATAATATTTATGAAAATTAACGTCTGTAATATGCATCTAATATCTACCTTGTAGATTTTAATAATAGACGGTAATTTCACTAAAGAAAACAAAGTTTAAACTTCATTAAAATCAATTTATTGTAGTAATCTTAAAATAAAATAAAATGAGTGTGTTGTGGAATACGAATAAAGCAGAGTAGTGCGTGATATGTAATACTTTCATTGCATCGACCTTATTCTCCTAACACAACTCACTTTATCATATACCATGACTAGTATGAGCTTCATCAGCGACAAATTCCTCTTTAAAGTATGTCAGTCTGTTATTCAATATTACCATCCGTAGTATTTTATAGACAATGGTCTTCTGTATATATTACTGGAATATTAAATTTTATTGAAAACTATATAAATACTCTGTGAGTGTTTCAAGTGATATTTATAATTTAAAGTTGTTAGAAAGTTTAATAAATTTAGTTAATTAATCAAACTAAAAAACACAAACTACAGGGGAATCTTGGAGTTTAAGCTGTAACATGTTTGAATGATTTTCGGGAATTTATTAATTTGATTTTTTTTTTAACGGCCGAATGGTAGTTGTACAGAAAAGGAAAACTGAAAACCAGTCAATTAGATAGATGATTGATTTATATGTATTTTACAGTTTAGTATCATCTATTAAGAAGTATTTATTTAATTAATAATAGACAACAAATACTCAAGTTTAAAATTACGGAGTTCAATGACATGAATATTTGTAATCATAGATAATTTACATTGTTATAAAATAGTTCAGAACCATTATTTGCACATTTTGACATAATTTAGAACAATTTTGTCTACGGTCCCAAATAAAGTATGTGAGAGAAAACTAAAGAAATTGAAATAATTGTACAGGCATTACACTAAATTTATATTCACTAAATTTTTAAAATTGCTGATATGATTTTTATATGAAGAAATTTAGTCGTCTGCCAACAAATTTACAATGGAATCAGCACGGAATTACTGTGAGACATGATCTGCGTAAAACGTCTATCTCCCCAAAAAATATTTATTTTAGTAAAAAAATAGTACACTTTAATATTTATAGAATATAAATTCAAACAGCAAAAAATAATAGAATTTAAATGTTACACCAAATTATCATGCGTACTTATACCACACACACACAACACACACATTGCAACGAGCTCACCTTTCACTAACTTACTCTTATTTTTGATTTTGGGATTACGGCTCGATTGCAAGAACGAATCTCACTCGCTTGTTTATAGCAAGATTTATTCTTAGTTTAATTTTAAGTTAAGTTTAACTTCCTTTTGTTTAATTTCTGACTAGCATAACTTTCTCTTTCAATTAGGCCTCTTTCTCGAGGTCTGTCTATTTGAAAAAGCTGTTTGCAAAATCTATATGAACAATGTGAAATATGAGCACTAATATTCCTATACAATATTAATTACACAACCTGAAAAGCACATAGGATTTATATGTTATTAAAATAAAACACACAGAAATTAAAATATATTAAAATATAATTCATTAAAAGAAAACAATTATTCAATTAAATCTCTTTTAACGTTCAAATTAATAAAATATGGAATGTTATATGAATTTAAATTAAAATCTTTATAATATCAATCAAACCAATATCAAAACAATATGAATCAGTAACATTGAAGACAGAACTATTAAAAAAAAAATTAATAATCTCTCAAAATATACCTAAAACCACGTTAAGTTTATTTTATTTATTTGAATTAAAAAATACAATAGATTTAGGCTACTAGGTAGAATTTATTTAAAGCTTTATCAACTATTATTGTTTACTCTTATGTTGTAATAATAAACAAGTAGTAGCCTACAGAATTAAAATTAAAATTCTAAGTTTCATGTATAATTTCAATGTTAACTTAACATCCTATTTAATTGACCACGAGTAGCTTTAAAATTGACCACGATATTTAAGACAATAAAAATGAATTTAAAATATTTTAAGACTTTCCCAATTTATTTTATCTGTCTTTAAATTTTATTTAACGATTTAGCGAATATTTTTTTATCGAAATAGGGTACCTTGTTACGTTTAAAAGGATTCGGCTCCTGAATGGTGTTCAGTAGTCCCGTTCTTCAATGATTTCAAGTTGGTCAAGGCAAATATTCTTTTACCCATTTCATTTTCTTTTTACCTACGCCTTTGAATTCACGTGTGTTAGTGATTTGTTGCAATTGCATGGGTTTGTGTTTCTGTTTTTATTTTATTATTTTTTGAAAGGTCTGAATTCGTAATGACTGATTTAGTATATTGAGTATTAGACGTAGATAAGCTTGTCTTATTGAAGGCCTACAAACTCTTCTTTTTGTATAATAACTATACAAACCTAGATCTTCATTATTACACTCATCGCGTATTTGTACCATCATTAAAAACAGCCTCTCTTTAAACCAGCGAGTTGGGATTTTGATACAGTATGTTGTCAGTATACTTCCATCATCTGCATTAGCAGAATCCTCACGTGATAACTCATATTTATTATTCGCGTGCTGTAACTTATACATATCCGTTTCACAAAAGTCAGATCAGTAGTCTCTTCCAAAATTGCTGCAATTTTAGCTACCTACACCTGCAATCAGTTAAAAAATATGTAGCCTACAATTTTAGTAAATTGGCTATTGTAAAATTAGGCATGAATATCTACAAATATTTCAACTAATATCGTCATACTCAATAACTAATAGGTTTTTTTAGTATCCATTAAGGAAACAGTAGATAAGAGTCCTGACTGTACGGAAATTTCATCCTCTAAGGATATGTTTCACATGTGTTGAACTAAAAAGCTTCGTTAAATAAAATCATTGAATATGGTTTCCTTATATTGTATATACATAGTTATAATAGTGACTAGATAAATAACTAATCAATCTCATAAACAAATTTACCTTTTAATAAAAGGCATTGTTTATGTTGTCTGCAATAACTAACATCCAATACAACAATCTAGACAAAGCAAAACCATTGGTATCACTACTAAAACTCAAAACTATGTTTCGTGAAATCAATATATTATAGGATAAAACAGGTCAAAATATTCCTTGCATTATTTACACAATAAAATAAATACAATAAATGTTTACTATAAGCTTTAATAGGTTAATAACAATTTGATATGTAGTTTAGTACCATGGTTATTTAAAGAATTATTATATATCAATACAGTGGTTTTATACGCCTATGTTTATATTGTAAATCATATTTGATTATAGGCAATTGAATTGCCCAACTAAATATAATGATTTCAATACAAAACAGTCACTTAATTCACTTAATTAAGAACACTGATTTTAATCACAAGGATTTTATTTCTATTTTTAACCCAGAGCGAAAATAATGTTTCGACAAGAAGGAAAATTTAGATAAATCAAACTCTGTTCTCACAGGCTGAAGTTAACATAAGAACAAAATACGCACGAAGATTGCTCTCCTCGGTTGCAGGAGCTCAACCGTTATCCTTTGTGGTTCTAATTTTCTTGAACTGTTCTTTCGCGGAACTCGATGGTACTCTGGCAACATTCGACAGTCTTGCCTTCTTCCGGCACCTTTACCTCCGACAACTGACCGTCGATAACTCTTTGCTGATTCTGACTTCGATTTCATACAAATCCTGGTTTATATATATATATATCTTTGAGATATGTGACGCGTCTTGTTGCAACTATATTTTGTACTCTGGTAACTCTTCTGAGACTTAGAACGAAACTTATCTATTTAACCTAATCTTTCCAAGGCCAAGTTTATACAGTTATTTAGTATGGGAAATCTTCTTTTTAGTTATCCAACCACTCTTTCCACTAGGACACACGTTCCTTAGCGTGCTTTAAATTAAAGTTTCTTTGCACTATGTTTTGTGCTGGTTTGAATACTGTAATTAACCAGAGTGATTGATATTCCGTAGCAAGAATCACCGAATAAACTTGCAATCCGAACAAATGTAGAAATAACTTTCCTGATAAGTGCACACCACACGGAGACTGCTCTTACACTGGTCACCTTTTCCATCACATGTGGCTACTTTGATATTCCTTTCTAATAACATACTCATCCCCAATCTAATCACGTGAGTAAAGTATAATGCTCCGATTACACTAGGCAAATCAAAACGGTTTTGCCACAACAGCCTTTCTCGTTTATTTCCAACGCTGTACTAGGGAAATGAACCTAGTGGTTTGCAATTAATTTCTGATATTTTTCCATCGTATGCTCTATGAAATCTAGGGTCTCCGACAAGTTTTAAAAAAATTCAATTTTTTGACGTGTTTTCATTACTTGTTGGAAAGAATTCATTGGTTAAAAAGAAATACAACCATCCTCAAAACGTAAGCGTTCGTTACAGTTATGAACATGTCTTCGTTCGCGGTAGACTTTAGCACTGCACACGTACATGAACATCGTTATATTGCTACTAATCTATAATGGAGCATGCTCTACCCCAGACTTCAAAAATCGCAAGTAGTTAGGTACCTCACAGTAACACACACATACTTACATATACAATTATACACAAATTTAAACATTTATATTAAGCAAGTAGAATTACTGGAAAATACCTTTAAAGAGTAATATCGTTGTAGATTACACATACAAACACATTTTTTCGTAGTCATTTCAAACGTGTTCTAAGTGTCATGATTTTACTATATTTCAGATTTCCATGTTTGTTTTTCAGTCTCATCGTAAGGGCTGCTGTAATAACTCATTTTCCCAATAGAAATTCTCTAATAGTGGTTTTTGAAACTTTACAGATATCAATAACAAACACTGTATTTACTTTTCAACGCCTATTCCTAAACAGTTCCTCGTATTTTCATATTTTGTTCTAATTCAACTACACAGTCTTTGTGACCAGACATCAAATAAATGTTTACACAACTATATGCTCGTCAGACTCCGATTGTTATTCCGCATGGGTATCAAAACTGGAAAAAGTTAAAATACTCCTTGGTATGTAATAGTACTTTATATTTTATAAAATACTGTTGTAATTTTTTACATAACACAACATCAAAGTTTCACTTTACTCAAAGTTTATAGCATGGGTTGGACAACAACATAATTATTGTTTAATGTTGTCAATCAATAATTAATTTCCTTTTTTTTTGTTAAAAAATGTAGATTATTTTTGAACAAAATACATAAGCTTAATCGTATTGAAAAGAAGTAGAAGTGATGGAATTAAATTTATTTGAATTAATATCGTTTTCTTTCCCATTTAAACTTTCTCCATCCAACTTTCTTAAGAACGATTTTTTATATTACTTTGATAATAACTTTTAATAAATAAAATACAAACTTTTTATCATGTTTTAAAGCATTTATAAATTGAATTACCATGTTTACAGCGATATTGTGTTACTGCACTTTTGACAACAAAGTATACGGAGGAATAGCGTCTAGTTGTTACCAGGCGACTGAAAATTAATAATTGTGTAACCTACTGCTAAACATGTTTAAAAAAAAAGGAAAACAAATTTCATTAACAAGTGCTAAAATTTATTTATTTAGCATAAATTCTGCTGAATTAAATTTGACCATTTACAAATATTTCCTTATAACAACACTTCATAGTTTTTTGCAAAAAAAAGAAAATTACAAAGGTTTTAGATTTTAGTAAGAAAAAAGAATTTATATAAGGAATTTAAGTTTTTGAATATATATATAGAAAAAAAAGGTCAAAATTGCATATTACCGTTAACAAGCTTATGTATCATCCAATACTTAGTTTATACATACGTATATAGATAGAGAAATACATTTTAAAAACTAGATGATCATATACTATTTTCCATTTAAAAAAAAGAGACAAATTTATGATATATAAAGATTAATTTTGTTTTAAAATATTGACGTCAATAATATTTTTTTAATTTTGAAAAATAACCCCTTTGGGGTCGTTAAAGCCGAAAGATTTTGCATGCAGCACCACCCAATTATTATTTGTTTATAAATTAGTGCACATTAACTTATATATATATATATATATATATATATATATATATATATATATATTAAAAAAAAGGTGAAGACACATTATCATACAGAGTTTTGTTCCAAAAAAGATTATTTTTCACTAAAGGATAATTTCACAAGCAAAGTTCCTTTTTATTAACAACTGTCATTTTTCTAAAGATTTATATTACATTTTTATGCATATACACGTGATGATATGGTGCACTTAGAGGATGTTAAGAGTTTGAACCTGTCTGCGATTGCAATCTTGAAGCAATTTCGGAGCAATCTCGAAGCAATCTCGAACAATCTCGGAGCAATCTCGAACCAGCTTTTTGCTAAGCAGAAAAGCATGTCGAAAAGAGATTTAGACAAACTCATACAGGTTGTTCGACAAGTCTTTGTAATGAAAAATGATTCTTTAAATTTAATTAAAAATGAAAAATGAAAATTATCAGAATTACAAAATGCCCAAAAAAGATTATAAATAAGTTTTTCTTTGATATTAATAAAGAATCTAATATATATATCTCGATCTTTGTTTGAGATAAAGAATTGTAACTACAGTTAGAAAATTTTTTAAAACAAAGATTCTAATTAAGAAAAACATTTGACTAGTTAACACTTTGATTTTATGACAATTCAAGTTTATAATTAGTTTTTTGTAAATTTTTTTTTGAATGAAAGAAGGTTATTATATTTTTTTTTACAAGACATTAGCTTTCAATAAAAATTACTGAACAATTAAAAGGAAAATAATCCTAGTTAAATTATTTTGAACAAAACATATATCAGTAATTGAAACTTAAAATATTAAAAGGTTTATATTATGGTCAATTCTAATTACCTGGAAATTGTTGAAAAATACCTAGAAGAGTACATGTACCTGACTGTCGTTGTGCGATTGAAGATTTATGTGTAGAGAACAAAACTCACAAAACTAATATAATTGAACTGTAACACATTTTTTTTAATTTAAAAGAGAGGAGAACTGATGTGATAACTGTCTTGATGTAGATTTTCTAAATTTTGAGATTTCATGATCAATGAACCAAAAAAACTTCAGTTTGATAATGTGATTTTGCAACGACTGAACTAATTTTGCTAAGCTGTCGGACAAGTTCATGGGAGGGAGAATCGTATGATGGCGGATTATGATATTCGCCGCCAGGTCTCAGCACCGGGCGGATGCGATATCGTAAGTAGAAGGTTGGCTTACATATGTCGATAAGCAGATTTATATTTTAGAGTCTGAAGGACGTTACATAGCCAAAAGTGTAGTCGATTTGAGAAAATAATGCCAATTACATGCAGTAGATATTAATATTCCATTTTCACTAATTACATAAAATACAGTATGTATTTCAGTTATAATATAATACCTGCACATAGAAAATAATGCAATTGACTAAACGTATGTTGTGGTCTTTTAACTGCACACACACACACACACAGTAAAATTGTGTGTTTTTAAAATCTTATACACAAGTATTAAAAATTAATAATTTGATTTAAAATAACGTATGATTTTTACTAAATCAATAACTAAAATAATATGATAATTTTTAATTTCTTGTACAATTAGTTACGTTATTCTACTCTACCTAACAATGATATATTATAATATTCTGTTCGTATGTGAATGATGCCACTTAATGTAAGCCTACTCAAATTTCAGCTTGGCTATATCAGGTCTTTATATTTTACATCTCTCGAGAGAAAATATATCTATAGAATGTTTATGTTACGTTATCAACCCAAATGCTAGATGAATTAGTAAGCAATACTCTTCTTTGCAAATATTGTGACACAACTTATCATTACATCTGTAGAGATTGAAATAACCCTTTCTTACTATTGTACCATATCGTGTTAGTACAACGATATACGTTGACAAATTATAATTATATCTATTTATGTTTACTAATCTTGGGACACAGTTATTTTACAATAATTAGAAAATTACGTGCTTGATGGTTTCGTAATTGAAATGCAAATACGGTTGTAATTGTATCAGGGACTATGGTAATTAATTAGTAAGGTCCAAAGCAATTAATTATATATGCCATTTCATGATTCAAGCTATTTGGACATGACTAATATAAAGCTGATATAGCTCTATCACATAAGTCTAATTGATTACTCGGCTAATACCTTTTAGCCTGTAACAAGTGTTCCTGCTAATAAAACACACGGTACATATCTTGAGATATTAATCATCTTCTTTACTAATTTTTAAATTGTCTGTGTTCTCAAATTTATTTTTTTAAATTTATTGACACTATAACAGGAGAGGTCACATAGTTCTGTTGTTTTCCTCTTGATTAGTAACCCTTAAGGTTATTACACATTTTGATTGTTGATGCTTTGCAATATGAACTAAAATTGGCCTTTCTTCAAAACTGTGAGGTTTGAAACGGTGCGTGTATGTAATTTTCTTTAATTTGTATTTTGTATTTTGGTAGGCCATACTTTTTTCAATGTTGAAGATGTAGATACTTCAATTCTCCTACTTACCTTAATTATTTATTAAGTACTCTAGAAATTCAGTATATTGTAAGTATAAATGTTGAGTTTTTGAAATATCCGCAGATCTTTGACAATAAAAATAAGTAATTAATGTGAGTATTATAAAAAGCAAAAGCGTCTGGCACATTGGGCAAATTAATTTTCACATCTATAACTTTACAGTTGTAATACTATTTAAGTGTATATTCTAAAAAGTCAGATGCAATTTAATTATAGTATTGAACAAAAATTTGATAAAATCTGTGTGTGTGTGTGTGTGTGTGTGTGTGTGTGTGTGTGTGTGTGTGTGTGTGTGTGTGTGTGAGGGTGTGAGGGTGTACGATAATGGTATTTCACAAACTGTAACTTTTTTAGTTATAAGTCTAATGAATCAGCTGTTTCCAACTTTTGTTCAAATATGAAAGTAAACGACTCTTGTTAAATTTGTTTGCACCTAAACTAAATATTTCGAATTATTGCTAAGGGCAGTGTAATTTTTATTTTGGTTGCAATAACAAAAATTAAAGAGAATCTATTGATTTAAATGAAGGAATGACACCCTAACCTAACTTATCTCTTATTTTAAAACTAACCTATCCTGAACCAACCTGATGTTTGTAACGATTTGCCAAGTCAGTATGACATCATTTATTAACAATCTCCAAACCTTGTGTCTTTGATTACTTTAGTTCACTGTAACAGGAAACATATCCTTTAAACTATATAACCAGAAACAAAGTTATGTTTAATAGTTTACTCGATATAGTTAGATTTTTATGACAAATTCTTTATAGATTTTAACTTCTTGTTCGAACACACCGAAATCTAGTAATTTCTTTCTTATATTTTATTAAAACATAAATATTACCAAGATAATTAAAATCACAGGAAAGTGTATTCATTAATCATAAATGTTTTAATATTTACATGTTTTGCATCCCTGTTGTAAGTAGACCTACCACAGCAGTGTTACATGGGGTTGCGAATGTCATGCAACACGGGAGCTTTATTGAGTTTCAGTGTTGTATAATGAGATGATATACAATATACAATAGAATGTATGTTACGTTCTTTGGTGATATTCCTCAAATAACGTATACATTATTGCTAAAGTCCTCATTATAGAAGAAGTTCGTTTGTTGAGCAATAGATGTAGTTTATATAATATCAGATTTGCTCAATAAATCGAAAATCTAAGTCAGTTTTCTAACATACACAGCTCTTATGTACAACCCTTGTCCTGTTTGATAATGTACAGGGAGTTTAGAAAAACCAATAAAAATACATACACATTGACAAAAAACATACAGAGTTATTATTATCTCTTATTATTATTACCGATTTGGTAATCAATTTATGTTCAAAGTCGTAACCTATCTGTTAAACTAGTTTTTCCATTCTACCTATGGATAATGACATGTTAATTGTTACCCAAGAAAGATCAATAGCAATAAAAGTGCAACTTAGAATTAAACTGCGAAATAGGTAAAACAAGTTAGCTCGAGTTGGGAGAATCAACAATAGCCCCTTTGTTTAAACAAATTAACTGGAATTTGTTTGCTTTGAGGCCAGGCTGTTAACCAAATATTTAATGAATAATTAATTTCATTTTGTAAAACAAACATTTATAAAAGTTTCAACCTCATATTTAGGTCTCTTTGACGTCAAAAATTATAGTAATGATAATTTTACATATCTGGGAACATTATTCAGGTACAAACCTGTCAAGTTTTATATTTGGGGAATACAATGCATTTTTCAAATTTTATATAAAGACCATTTCAAATATTATAGCTTCATAGTTCATGGTTATTTTTGTAAATTATACGTTTGAAAAAGTAAAATATTTTGTCAATTCATTTTTAGAGGTATCACAAACAAAAATAACTAATAATTTAAAAATTCGTTGTTAATAAATCATTTCATAAACTAGTAAAATAAACTCTTAAAGATCTATGAAAAATTTGAATTTTTAAAATCAGTCCTTCTATAAATATTTTTATCGATTTCTAACTCGAGATCCTGATTGTGTTGTATAAACTTGGGTACTAAGTGTTCTAACTTGAGATACTGATTGTGTTGTATAAACTTGGGTTCTAAGTGTTCTAACTTGAGATCCTGATTGTATTGTATAAACTTGGGTACTAAGTGTTGTAACTTGAGATACTGATTGTGTTGTATAAACTTGGGAATAAGTGTTCTACCTTGAGATCCTTATTGTGTCGTATAAACTTGGGAATAAGTGTTCTAGCTTGAGATACTGATTGTTTTGTATAAACTATGTGTTCTAATTCGAGATGCTAATTGTGTTGTATAAAATTCGGTACTAAGTGTTGTAACTCGAGATCCTGATTTTGTTGTAAAAACTTGGGTACTAAGGGTTCTAACTCATGATCCTGATTTTGTTGTTTAAACTTCGTGTTAAATTCGGTACTAAGTGTTGTAACTCGAGATCCTGATTTTGTTGTATAAACTTCGGTACTAAGTGTTATAACTCAAGATCCTGATTGTGTTGTATAAACTTCGGTACTAAGTGTTATAACTCAAGATCCTGATTGTGTTGTATAAAATTGGGTACTAAGTGTTCTAATTCGCGATCCTGATTGTGTTGTATAAACTTTGGTACTAAGTATTTTAACTTTACTTTGTTCCTCAGATTGACATTTAATGCATTTTGAAATTCAAATATTGTAATTCTTCTTTATGCGGAAATTATGAAAATATTTCAGAATTACCGGAATAGTAATTTATTGAAACTGATTTCCAACCGGAAATGAAATTATATAAGTGTGAAATTGACCTTGAAAAATGTACGTCTTTTGATAAACAATAAAATAATAATGTTAAAAAAGTAGCTTTAACATTTAATTCTTTGAAAATACACGTTTTGCAAGTGTGAGTTTAACCGGAACCTGTAAGTTATTAAACAAAATCGTCCTAACATTATTAAAAAGATATAGGTGAAAAAGTAATAATGATATTCTTAGTCCAGAATATTGTGAGACGAATTTGTTTTTGTTAAATTATTGAATTCACAATACCATGTGTTATTTTGAAATATACTTATAGTTGAATACTATATAGTATGTGCATAATATATGATCAGGATCATAATATATATTGTAATATTTCTTTCTTAAATATAAAAAAAACTCAATAGAGTAAACAATTGATATTGAATTATCTACTTTGAACCGATGGAAGCACGTTCCTCATATACTCGATACACAACACATTGTTGTCTTTTGAGATATATAAGAATAATAGGAAAAAGCCGTCATTCGTGTAAAACTAATGTTAAAACTAAACTGTTTTAATTTTCTAAATAATAGGCAGTGTAAGTATTTAACAACTTCTGTTGGCGATTCTCACTTGTCTACTCTAATTAAATTTTCTGCCATTATTTTGTTCTTGGTTTCATTTATAAAGGTTTTATTCTACATAGGATTACGCTAGTTTCTATGGAGCAAAGTTCTCATGAAATTTCATTATCATATCTTTTTAAATTCACAGTGTAGATTGATTATGATAAAATGTTTGAATTGATACTGAAGATTATGTTTTTTGTTGTTGTTTCTATAGATGGCCTGAAAAAGGTATTCAAAATACAAGATTCTACTAACTGGATTTGGTATTTCACAAAGCCTTCTTAGTTAGCAGATATTGGCAACAATTGTATAATCAGTAAACTGCTGAATCTGGTTTAACCCAGGTAGTTAGTTCTGGCTAGTGTTTAAAATGTTATATTAGGAACTCCAAATTTAGACCAGAGTTTTGAACATCTTCCGTTGGTGTGAAAGAACTTGTGATTATTTCTACTCTGGGATTAGCAGTATTTTAACTGATACGTATGGTTCAGATACGGAGGCAGCAGAATATCGGACAGTTTGGAGTTGTATGGCAGGGTTGAATGTAGATGGATAATTTTAAAAAACGTTCCATAAAGCGTTATTTATGCGATACATTTTCCTTACGGCTCCTATGCAGTTACGTATACACAATTATATTTGTGTAAACTTAATCCGGCACTGCTACAACATTTCATCTTAGTCGGGTGTAATAGTAATGAATTCCAATGTTAGACCAATTAACCTCTCGGTTTTTAATGTACAATTTGTACATGGTAAATTATTGCTGAGAAGTCTCACCTCTTAATTAATATTCTATGACTATTCTTAATTCAATGTTGTTCGACATGATGACAGAAAATGAGTCATTTGTTATCAAACATTATTTCACTTTATGTGATTTCCATGTTATGTGGGCTCTATTAGGTTGTAGTTGGGATTTTAGTTTGAAAGCAACTGTTTCAAATTAAATGGCTTTAATTTAATTAACATTTATTTCAACATTGAAGTACTTAATAGCTACAATCTTCACATTGGCTGGTGCATAATAGAACATGACATTATCAGAGGAAAGTTGCAGAATCATATGTTATATTGGAACTCCAGTCGCTATTGAGCCATTCGTGAAGAAAACTCCTTGGATGGAAGCTAAGAACTATTTTTTGTCGAAGTATGAATTATTAAGTGAAGATATCATGGAGAAATAATTTATAAAGGAGTCAGTCCTTCAAGTAATACCTTGTCAAGGTTTTGCTTATGTCAAGAAACGCAGTAAGGATTTGTATTTATTATTAATATGGTTTAATCAGACATTTGCCATGGTTTGTGAATAGAAAATTAATATACAACGTTTCAGTAAAAACCAAGTAAAAGAAAACATCGGGAATCATGACACCATCAAAGTCTTGAAAGAGTGGGGGAAAAGTTGTTTACCCCTAAAAACGTTAGAATAACATTCTCTTGGTTCCATCTCTTTCGCAGTACAACCAGTTGCTTGCATAGTAGTATAGAGGCTTGTGTGTTGTGATTTTTATCTCATTACGTGTGTATTTAGTGTTATAGCTTATTATGTATGCTGGATTGGACACCTTGAAACCACTATGTATATTTAAACTACTATTTAAATATGAGTAACAAAAGTGCTATTTAAGTTTTTAGTTTTTTTGTCGTGTTTTCAGATTTATTTATAGCTATCACTGACGGTGGGAATGATAGGCGAATATTTTAAAATATAATAGTTGTTTAGAATACGATTAAACTAAAATTAATATTGCTTTTAAAATAATTGGTTTTATTTTACAATTTACATTCCGTTTCTTCTTTTTGTAAGAAGACAAAAACGCAATAATACATTGGTAACAAAATAATAATAACAAAAATACAATAAATTATCTTATTACTTTAAATACAAAGTAAAGAATTGTTTCCTAATACCAAACAAACGAAAATGGGAACAGAAAGGAAAAACAATAAAAATACCCCTCTTAAACGAAATATAAAGAGTATTTTGTAAAATCTTTGGGTTAAAATATCTTAAAGTAGTGTCCAGAATATATCCCAATAAAATGATAATTTTAGTAGTTATGACAACAAAATTTACTATTTAAACAGCCCATATTGAAAATTATATTAATATTTTATATTTATATAATTTCTTTTTCCCTAAGTAAACTTATGTCATTTACTGTTGAAAGCTGTTTCTCCTGTTTGTCACCTTTCTTTGGAACGTAAAAACATTTCATAAATAATTATAAAAGCACTAAGAAACAATTAAAATACATTAAAAAATATATATTTACATACTAGAGCAGTTTGTCAGGTACACATTTCATACCTTCTGTTGTTTCTTTGTACATGGTGGATAACGAAACGTTATTCAATTTGAGACATTTCATTTAAAATAAATTGATTGCTTAATAATAATTTTAGGGAGTATTTTTTTTTTAAATTTAATTTGTGGAACAGCTTAATTTGGTTCAAAGATTATAAATGATGCGTTAAAACAATATTTTCATAACTTATTTCTATTAAACAGTACAAACAGGACAAAAGATTGAATAAAAATAGAAGCATTCTCTTTAATTTAATTTGTTCAATTACAAAACCGATTGTAAAAATACGAGGTACCTTTACAAACATTATTTAATCCAATAAATCTGATTCTAGATTATGTAGAATTGTTTTAATTCGTCAAAATAATAATCATAGAACTAATATTTATACTAAAACACAGATAAGATATCTAAGCATGTTCACAAATATAAATGTATATTCCTAACGTTATTTATACTCTCTAAAACGATAGTAAGTACACAATAAAATTTATGTAAACTGTAATATTATTCAAGAATACAAAAATAATAAATACTCATTTTTTACAGTATGTTATATTTGTAAACACTGTATGTTATACTTACTACTTTATACACTAAAAAGAGAAAACACGTTTGTCAATAAAGTAAAGACCCTTAATGGATTACACCCTGGAGTCTGCTAATGGTACAGAACTATATCATATATTTTCGCTTTACTTTGCCAACTTTTAGAGTCGTTTATCAAAATGATTTAAATAACTTATTTTCCATTCTTTGCTATTTTATATTATTATCACTGTATACTTAATATCACCGCAAGGAAAATAATAATTGTACAAATCTATAATCTAATAAAACCATCCACTATTAATAAAGTTTTGACTAATAGTAAGATTGCAGTTGGTGACAATCGATTCATCGAATTCTTAGCCCTCAAAGCAGGCATTCGAATGCCAGATAGGCAGACATTAACTGGTCAATTGAAGCAGGTAGGAAAGCACAGACACAGCATCATGCAGCATTAAAGCCCTGAGGTACGAGGACTGTTGGATGTAACTGGGGTGGAGAGAATACTGAAAAGAACCAAGCCTTCAGGTTTGATGGACAATAGTGATTGAAAATACCGGTAACCATATTGGGTTATATCTCTTACAAGTGTTAAATATGTATAGGTTTCTTACTCAGTTGTAATGCAAATAAACAATTTTTTTTTTAACTTGGTCAATTAGGCTAAAATGTATGTTTACCTTATGTATATATTTATTAAAAAACACTGTTACATAATAAATATTTTTAAGTAAATATTTTTTAAATCAATTCTTTATTTTTGTTGTCAATATATTTTCCCTCTTTTTCTTACTTCGTTAAAGAATAGACATTTCTTTTGAAATTGAACAACTTTAGATTTTTTTTTTATAAATAATTTAAAGTCAATCTCTTTTTTAGAGTTCGAAGAAAATATTTTCTCTACGAACATAATAAATGATAATATGTAAAACTATATAATTATTGGAATTAAAATTACCAAATCTAACTAATGAATCTCATTATTGAAACTGATATTTCACCTTTTCACGGTTTGTTTCTTTTATTGTTCAAATATCATAGATTGTGGAAGGGAGGGGTGCCAATCAAGCTACGGTATAAAAGAGATTAATTAGTTAAATAGAGAGAAACATATTTCAGATAACTAGTAGTCAGTTTATCAGTAGGGCTTATGTCAGATGATGGTGTGCGGCCATTATATGAAGCCAAATAGACGATATAGCATATACCAAACAGTTATCTATAGAGTTTTCTAAGGTACAACCCGCCTAAAATAATTATCTTGCTAGAACATACAGAAATACCACTATTAAATTTCAATAGCCGTTAAATTAATTTTTAGAAAAGGAAAAACAATGTTTCAGTAAATGTTGCCGTGAGAGTTAAAGAGGATCAATTGGTTGTCTTCAGTAAAAGTTTATTGATCAAATTACCTTTTTAGCACGATGTAATTAGTAATTACAATTAGTTGAGAAATGGTTAAAGTTGTAATAAAGAGCATTCAAACGACCACATGAGGTGTTTGGAGCGACCGTTGGCAGGCGTACTTCATCTTACGGTGGACCCGCCAAATCAATGTAAGTAATTTCAACATTATTTATGCGTAAAATATTAAAACTGGAACAATAGTTGCAAGTAAATTTCTGGAGCTAAAAAACAAAATTTATTAGCTTATAAGGTTTTTAATGATCTTTATGGAATGCCAGGATATCAATCCATTAACTTTTTTCCCCCTTATTTAAAAGGAAATCGTGGTTGAGCAATTTCCGTTCAAAGGGTTTATGGACTATTATTAGTTTATGGACAATATTTGCTATGATTTTTTATTGTCGTAATCAGTTAATTTGAAAAACCTAACAGATATTTTAGCATTTTATAATTCAGATCTTACTTCAAACTATAAATAGAATAGGCCTGATTATAGTTGAAAAGTATAACAGCTAATTCACCTATGTAAAATGCAAACAAAATGCCAAAATTTAGTGATATTTTAGGAATAGGTTTCTACACAAACTAGTTTACTTGCCCAAATGAGATAACTTGAGTTATGTTTCACTCTAGCTCACAGTTTATTTTTCAAATAGATTATACAGGTTGAATTTATTGTAATTGAAATAGTAATAATTTTATTGTAAAGTCAGAAATGTATTTTTCCATATTCGTTATCGGTTTCTTAAAATGAAAATTTCTTAAAACTTGGTGATAATATTTGTCAATAGTTGTTCAGGTTTTCACTAATGTATTTATAAAGGTGTCACAAAAGACTAAACTATAAACAAAAGAGTTTTGATGTCTTCCATCATTAAGAATTTTTGAAATACAATCTTCTGTTATGGAAAATAAAATTCTTCATTACTCATCACTTTTTAGTATCTAGCTAGATATGTAAAAGTCCTTCGGTAGTTACTGAAATTGAGCATTATTCGAAAATCAAACAAAGATAAATTGAATGATTGTGGTTGGAACTAAAATATAATTTAGTTCTGTTATCAATGTGATCAGGAAATTAACTTGTTCAGATAGAGAGTGTAAGTGAAATTAATTTCCGGTGCAAGGCATGTAGTTCCGCCGTCTGTAGTACAAAGACGATAATTTGTGCAAACACAGAAATATGATTTAAATTAATTCAATCATGTAGCTTCTAAGTTAAGGTTTAAACCAAGCCGTACACATAAAACCAAACTTAAAAACCTTAAAGCTTCTTTGATTCTTGAATTAAGCAAAAACCTAAACGCAGTCTTGTTGAATATAATCAAACATTTATTAAAATAATAAATACAAAATTAGTTAAATTAAGTATATTGCAATGTCAACTACATATAGCATAGAGATTTAAATGCTACAATTGTAAATTCAAATATTCTTTTATTGGTTTAGCAAATATTATTTTATTCCAATCAAAATGTTATTTAAACAAACATATTATAAATCATACTAAATTTATGAATATTGTTATTTCAAACAGTTATAAACTAACATTAATAAATTTATTGTATATCTTTTAATTTACAACAACATTATTTAGTTCTGAAACCAATCACTATTTTTATTACATGTTACACATATGGATTTTAGATTTAATCTTTAATCTACAGATTATATTTAACTTAAACTCCGGATGAAACTAAAATGGATTTTCTAATTTTTATTCAAATCCAAACATAAACAAAATCTATTACTTAATGTTAACTTATACAAGTTTGAATACTTTTAATAAAATCATTTATCTTCTTTGTGCCTCAATTGTTGAATCTACTTGCCTCGTATTGGAAATTACTGGAATTAATTTCACTTAAATTCTATATATGAATCAACTGAAATCTTATTCACACTAACGTAAATTATATGATGTGATTAAAACATAATAAGTTAATTTAGGTTCGTTTAAGGTTGACACATTATATTCTACCACAACAGATCAAGAAAGATCTTTTCTTTACATTTTGTGACTGAAAAAAAACTGTTATGTAAAACAGAGAATTTATTTACTTATCTGTAGGTTACATTTCGAAAAGGAAGAATTAAAGAAGACACCAAACTCTTTGTTTATAGTTTCGTCACATTCACACATTGTTAGAAAACACATTTTTTACTGCGTTTAGTTCAAATATTTTGTATTTTAAAACATCCATTAAAAGTACAATATATATATATATATATATATATATATAATATATATATATATATATACACACGGTGTTTACAAAAACGTTCCAAAACTGCAGGAGCTCATTCCTCATATAAATTCAAATGAAAATATTGTATATAAACATATGAACTAAGGCTTAGTTTTCTAACAATTAAATACTTTTAACGATAAATGATATTGAGATGACACTTTGCATACTACTTAAAGAAACAATTTAATTACTCTATTTCCTTTAATGATTTCTAAATGGCGATTATTTAAACTTTTATATAATCTTTCACAACCCTTTAATTTCACAAACTATGTACAAGAGACAAAATATGTTTCTTCTTTAACGACAAGTATAACCGACTTAACAAAAAACATATGAAAACATTAATACTTAGTAATTAATTGTCTACAATGTATAATATTAGCCAATTTTGTATTCATATCTTTGTGTAGCTTAAGGGAGAACGGAGTTATCGACACTCTAAATAGTAATATTATGGAAAACTAATATTATAAACTTCTGTGTATTGTAATAAGACAGGGTAAAGTATACAATAATGTTAAAGAACATTATAACGGTTACTTAGCCACATTTAATTGAATTTCTTACAGCTGGTTAAATGTTACATATCAGCTTATAAATGATAATTATTAAGAAAGTAATATTGTTATTGTCGGAAATAAATATCAACAACAATATATGTCTCTTGCTATTGATTTCAGTGAATAAGTAGAATTCAAGTGTTGTTAATTAACAGTATGTTTAATGTTATCGTGTGTACTACAGCAGAACACTTTTTAAACTTTTTTTTTAAACTTAGAAATGGCAGACATGCATTTAATGACTGATCTTGAGCATTACAACAGCCTTAAAGCTAAAAGGCTGTACCAGGAACACTTTTCCTAGACGAGTGCTACTTCGTCACAAAACTTTCTCTACAATTCATCGCCGTCTCTTTAAATCAGGAAGTGTTCTATTTGACAAACGGAGTAAATAAGTAAGACCTCGTTTAATTAGAATACGCCAATTAGAGAAAGATTTATTGAATGAAATATATACAACAATCCTGAAAAAAAAGTAATAGAGAAATGGGCCTAATTCAGTTTAAATTTTCGATATCACCCAAACGAAACTTACCAAAATAAATGGATTGGGCGAGGAGGGCCAATATCATGTCAATAAAGAGATTCATATATTCCACCCTGGTGGATACTATTGAAGAGCTAAGATTAAGAATTCTGAATGGGATTTAAAGGATCCGTAATATTAGAAACAGTCAATGAGAAGACCTCTAGGTGTATGTATTTTGAATGAGGATCGCCACTTTGAAGATTCTAGTTTTTTCATACAGAACTTGTTTTATATTAGTTTTTTAAAAAATAAATTTCTATTGAAAACAAAATGATTCATTATTATTTCCCGCTGAAATTGTTTTTCTAGGTTAATGGTGTTGAAAATATGTCTTTTGGTCGAATAACTCAGTTATCGTTTGAGTTATAAGTTATCAATATTTTCTTTCTTTAATAGGCGTTGATCACCAAAATATAGGCGTTGTGTATATATATAATATTACACAATTACCATATCTGATGAGCTAAAAATTTTATTTATTATTTAGTAATAACTCAAATTTACTCAAAGTACTTTTCCTTAATTTTAAAATATATTATTTAAATATACATTCCAACATCCTCCATAAAATTTGCTATTGTCGCTAGTGGAATCAAAGTTAGCTGTTAATAAAAGCTATGGACAAATGTTAAGCATTTACTGTTAATTAGGCGGGCATATAAATTTACTGATTATTCAATTATTTCTCAAGAACTAATCGTATTAATTTACTTAAATATTAATTTTTATCGTCATAACATTTTAATTGTGATTTTAATTTTAATTTGTTATTTTAATATTTGGACTGGTCGTTAGTTTATAAATAAAAACATTTATAAAATCATACGTATAGTGAATTTTAATTTATTCTTATATATCATACTTATTGTAACACTTACTTAGTATACACACATTCATATTTTGTATAATTTATTTTGAATGTTTAAAAAGAAATTTGTTGTACTATTTTTATCATATTTTTTGTTGTTGTAATTTTCTTATATTACACATTTGTTTTGTATCACATTTTTTACGTTTTAAAGAAATCAAACAGTACAATCGTGTTGAAACTTCAGAAAGAAATTCGGTAGTTAGTGAACTTAATCGAGATGTCTACGATATAGAATGTTTCCCAAAGTTTGTAGAAAATCAAAACATTTTTGAAAAGCAAGAAAGGACACAAAACTTTCCTATATTTATATTCTAAAAAGAAAGGACAAGTATTTATAACCTATATATAATATAAATACTTATTATTGCTATTTACATTTTGAGACCATTAGGATTACACATATATAAGTATCAAACATATTGTCATATTTTCTGTCAAAACATACTCCGATTAACTGCTATGAAAAAGAAGGGAGGGGGGGGAGATTTATGTGAAACGTTTCCATGACTAATAATATTGGTTTGTTTTATAAAATTCTACTAAAAACATGTTTAACTAAATGATGAGAAAGAAGAAAGATTATTAAATATTACATTATATAGAAGCGTCTTCTTCTTATATTGAAGAAGGAATTTAATAAAATTTGATTACATTAAGTCTGAAAATATTTAATACTATAATGTAAAGGAGCATTTAATTAAAATCGAGTTAAGTTTTAATTATTTTATAATTTAACACCTACTCTCGTGTATTATGAAACATCATCCGAGAGACAAAATTGTTTTAACGTAAAATATCTAATGGAAAATGTCAGACAGATAATTAAGAACATGAAATACAAATTTAAAGATTTGGTTTAAATCTAGTCGTAATCTCAATAAATACAATGGGTATAATTCAAATACAATTTACCAAAGAAGAAAAGTATTTTAGTAATTAATACATACAACCTCTTGGTCATTAAACGTTCCAGGAAAATCTAAGAAATAGTTTGTAGAGACCGTAGAATATATATACTACCATATTTTATTCTTCGTCCATATGAAAAAGGTTAAATTAATGTATGAGCAGTAATAATCGGACAGTTTTGTGTAAAGTCATTTTAAACGTTAGAACAATACGATTTGGATCTTTTTTTAAATTGTTTTAATTATAATGATTTAAAGCACAAATTTAAGAACGTTTGCAATGGTTTTGTTTATTAAGTAATGAAGATATTAGAAATGTAGTTAGTATTACGTTTAAAGGAAATTAGTTCTCATACAATAGTAAAAATGGTGATAAAATGTTCTTGGTGTGGTAGAATATTTTCCCCTCGGTACTAACATGGTGTTAGTCCACATTTTAAGCGTCATCTGTAATATGTTTATTTAATTCTGCTAGTACAATGAATATATAAAACGACCAAAATGATTTGGTGAACATGATTAGTCTACAATCAGTAACTCTTATCGGTTTATTAAGTGTTAGTGGGCTTCGTAATAGTTGAAATATACATTTTGTAAAGGGAATGAATAAATTAAATAAAGGATTAATATGAATGTGATTACAAAATTTGGTTAATTAATTACATACATTGATTCTTTAAGTTGAATGAAACAAATAATTCTAACTGCAAAATTCGATTTTTGTTCATCTCGAGATTGATCAGATAAACTTCTAATGTAAACAATACAATAATTACTTGTATGAAACATGTATTATACAGTTATAATAGTAGTTTATGCAACGATCGTAAGATGATAGACATTAACGCATGAATTCAAATAAATGGCTACATAAGATCTTTGGATACACTACTTTATCTACGATAACACTAGATAGGAAAAAAATAAAATAGTATTAGAGTATAAGAAATTCGTTTTTATCGAGGGATATACTTGAAATTTCACCTGATTATATATATAGCAGTGCTCAAATAACCTAAACAAATTTGTCTTCATGTACAAGTTTTTAAATGCTGCAATTATTAAACTACATTAAATTTTGAAAACAGGCATTTACGAAAGTTTACAGAGGATGACTCTGTAATGATATAAATATAAAAACTCAACACGCAACGTTAGATATCTGCGTTAGGGTAGACATAACAAACAATATGAGAAATGAAAATCAGATGATTTAATCACTTCAGAATAATTATAGTTGTAAAAACCTTGACTCTCTGTTGGTTATTGTTGGATGGTTTTGAGCTGTGATAGCTAGAAAATTGTTATTGTAATGAAAAATCTGTACGGTTATGGAAAAGTTGAACGTTAATGAGACTTGTAACAATTATAATAGTGTTTTGAAATAAGTGTTTTACGTTGTATTCGTAGATAAATGTTTTAAATGTTTCATAATCAATAATTATTAAAATCTGATAACTATATTTATAACAAACGATCTTTAGTTATAGGCATTAATCATCTAGGTCTCAAGTTACACATCTTAAATAAGACATATTTTAGTGGAGGTATTTTACGCTCTGTCTTAGCCTGGTTAACAAAGTTTATTTTAACCCATCATATGGTATTTTTAGATGATAGTTCCAGAATTTCTTGTTTATGCAATTTCCTGTCCTGTGTTCCTGTTATAGTCCGGCTCTATTGTTTGCTGAGCTAAAGTTAACTTAGGAACAAGGAGGAAAAGAGGGTATTGATTTTTCCATTTCCTTTTCTGAAGCGTTATTGTCTTCCTATACATTACACATACAAGTTGGCGTTCAGAGACCAATAACGGTCAAAGAACTCAATAACTAGAATGAGACTTGCCACCTTCTGTATTTCCACATATTGCCTTTACAACATTTGTTTCTCTTCTCAACTCTCTATAAAGAAATGCTTTAGTGTTGTAGAGAAATTTAACCGATGCCATAAAACTGTTTTTCCTCTCTCGCTCTTACTATCTCTCCCTCGCAATGTCTCCCCCATCATATTTTCTGTATAATATATTTTATTTCTATAAAAGGAGTAAAACAACTACTAAAACTAAAGATTTAATTGCATATATAAAGTTTTATAATTGAAATTTTCAGTGAGATATTTAAAATTTAGGTATTTATTTATTTTATATTACTCATGGATTCATTTTTAAAATATGTTATCGTAATAGGTGATCTTTAGTTGATCTTAACCTACGTTTGACTTTACGCCGTTTGACTTTAATATTTATAGCTACTTTGCTGAGTAGCTAGTAAAATTTATTCATTCTATTTTGTGAATGAAAATGCGGGTTTTATGGCAATGAAAAACAAACAACAAACTTTTGCTTGTACTGTAGTTCTTATTGATAAATATGAATTTTATAATCTTATAAAGCAACATATTTTTGGTGGCATATGTTATTAAACAAAGTATATTTTTACAATTTTTCCTCTCAAGGCTTATTTGTTTAAAAGCAAGTATCGGGGCTATTTCTGTACTTCGTCCTTTACTAGAGAAAATGTGAAAGCTCTAAATCATGAATTTATAACGAAATAAAAAATCGTACCTCCATTTTTCCTGAATATACAAATTTCTTTGTTTTATTGGAGTAAGAGTGAACAAAACTTCTTTACAAACAAGCAAAATTTATGCAAAAATTAACTATCACAAAGAATTTAGTCATTTGTCTTAATTTCGGTAGTGACTTTAATAATGTCAGAAGGATTTAACAAATGCTTGTACACTTTTTACTTTAATGGAATACACGAGTTAGAAATATTTTTTTAGGAGGTTTAGCATCTCAAAACCGGTTTAGCATAAGTAAGTGGACAAAATTATGGTCTATTGTGAATTATTATGATCCAAAATAATGACAACACTAAAAATAAAAGAAAATTTATATTTATAATTAATTTTGAAATTGCCATAATTAAACTAGAGGCTGAAAATGTTTATTATTAAACTTTACTTGCTCATTATAAATTAGTTTTCGTTAAGGTTTAGGACAATAATTTGTATCATCATAAATCTTCATATCTTGTCAATATTTTATATAAAATCGTCTGGATATATTACCTTCTGAAACAACGACGTCAATTAATTATATTTTTTTACATGTACTCCCGACATTGTGTGTGTTTGACAAAAAAAGTTGATAAGGAAATTCGCCAAAACCGGCGCTTTACGATTGACAAGCTTCGTGAGAAATTTTCACTAGTTTCAAGATCGGTTGTTTATTACATTGTTTCCGACAAACTGCACTACAAAAAAATATGTGCGAGATGGGTGCCAAAAATGTTGACAGAAGAACACAAAAAGAAGCGTTTGGCACATTCTTTGTCATTTTTGGAGCGCTACGATAACAGTGGTGATGAGTTCTTGAATCATATTGTTACCGGTGATGTAACGTGGGTAGCATACTACACTCCAGAGACTAAACGTAAATCCAGTGAATGGCATCACTCAAATTCACCGACGAAACCACGAAAATTCAAACAAGAACCTTCAACACGGTACATCATGGCCACGGTCTTTTGGGATCGGAAAGGCGTTCTTCTGATTGACTTTCTGCCAAGAGGAATGACCATAAATGGTGAAAGATATTGCGAAACACTAACCAAGCTTATGCCCGCTATTCAAAACTGCCGACGATGACTTCTGTCTAGCGGCGTTCTGCTGTTTCACGATAACGCTCGGCCTCACGCTGCAGCAATGACCAAGACGCAACTGGCCAACTTTCGATGGGAATTACTGGACCACCCCACCTACAGCACTGACCTGGCACCATCAGACTTTCATGTATTTCCAAAACTCAAAGAATATCTTGGTGGAAAGCGATTGGAAAATGATGACGTGTTGAAAGAAACTGTTACTAACTGGTTAAATGCTCAGACGGCAGAGTTCTATGATGAGGGGATCCAAAAGCTAGTGCCACGACTTAACAAATGCTTAGATATTCTTGGTGTCTATGTAGAAAAGTAAAAATATGTTCATACATAGGTTTTTGATACAATTTATGTTCATAAATAAAATTGCTGTTATTCCACTTAAAAAAGCTTCTTACTTAAATAATGACCCACTTATATTCTACTGTTTTCCCTACATTAATTCCTCTATTTTTCACGAATGAAAAGAATATTTTAATTAAAAGAAAAGCCTCTTAAAAAAAACACGATCGCTTTGGAATATACTTTATTCTATTATAATTTTTTGTACTTCTGTAATATATAGTAATTACGGTATGTTTTGTTTTGAATGGTCGTATTGAATGTATGCTTTAATAATTTTATTACTTACCCAGTATAGGGTAAACCTCAGGAAACTGAGAAGTGTTTTTCGACGTTTGAGTGTCTGTCATCGTTGTAATTGTACATAAGCATCATAGCGGTCGCAAATATTAAGTTAGAACATACAATTTGGTATAGAGGATTATTTTTTGTTTATATAGAACATTATTGAAACTGAAAAAAATCTAATTGAAAATGCCGAAGTGGTGTCCAATTTAAACAGCTTTTTGTTCATATTTCGAAGTTTAACTTATTACTCACTAAATTAGATAAACAATTACTGATTTTAATTTTACGTAATGTTATCAACCCAACCTCTCCACGAAGATAAATAGCGAAAATATTGTTAAAATTTAATTTCTCATCCCAACCTCCCAAGCAAATGAGATCCGGTAGGGCCGAGTGACCGACACTAAGGTAAGAGTGGACATCTTCAGGGTCAGGTACTGACACAGTCTAAGTGACTGGAGATTGTTTAATATATGTACTACAACGAAGACTATTGAAACGTAACCGACGTCAAAAAGTAGTGATATAAACAATTACGTGGTTCAGATAACCTGTGTGTAACAACTGTTTAATAAAAACTTACCCTTCTGAGAAACATCACTGATGTACCAATAAAATTTAACATTTCTTACAATGTCTTTGAATCCAACTTTGACCATTACATTTAGACGATGTAATACTTTTGCTTTTATTAAAAGAAAAAAATGGAAATAGATAAGATATTGATTTTAGATTTTGCAAATGTATTTGTAACGTAAAGGTTTACACGTGTAGCAAAAACAAAGACCTTACTTCAATTGTAGCTAAAAAAGAAAATAGTTATCGTCAACAAACTGGCATTTTAATTTTTTGGTAATTATTTACAACACCAATCCTGTGGTTGGGATAGCGTCTTTCATAGGCTCCATCTGTAGCACACAGCCAATGTACACACCATATCGGTGTATTCCTCGGTTGTAAATAAGTACAGCATTACAACAATGACTCACTAATCACAGACAAATTTACATAAACTCACAGAATACTTCTACTAATAACAGAACAACATAAGCTATACAGAGTACCTGATAAACTACTGTAGCTAACCTAACAATATGTTTCAAATAATGTAAAATCAAGTGCTAAAGCCTCTATGGACCTATGACATTCAAATGTGCACGAGAAAATCAAATATGAAGATTATTCAAAGCTTTCAAAATGAAGTGCTTAGAGAGATAGTTCAGGATCCATGGTACATCCGTAACAGTAATCTACACCGAGATCTTAAACTGATTATGGTGGAGGAAATATAGAAGGTCTCTTTGAGGCATAAACAACGTCTCAAAGTTCACGTTAATCGGGTTATGAAAACAATGACTGACAACATTATTACCGATGTTCGTTGCCTTAATAGAACCAAACCTCATGATCTGGTTCAATAAGACCTAGTGTGCAATAGTGAAGGGACCGAATTAATTGTTAATGTTAACCCTACAATATATGATGTTTGGAGCAATAAAACTTTAGTCGATCCTATTAGGATCACAAATTGTGATAATTATTTAATTTTGTTTTGTTTTACTGTGTATGTTAAATAAATACAAGAATAATAAAAAAAATAATTAAAAAAATATTGTAAAATTTAAAAACTTTAATTATTGACAGCTAAAATATTACTGAATTGTCTACGTATGAAACGTACATTTAAAAATAATTTGTATGGATCATTTAGTAGTTTTTGTATCTTTATTATACATTTACTGAGATGAATAGTTATTATTTATCAACTTTATTTATTTATTTTTATGGAAATGTAGACAATTAATTACGAAGAAAATGGGTTTTTAGTTTTTGTTGATGATTCGGTCAGTCTATCTTTTGAACTACAGATAAAATTAAAAATAATACATGTCAATTTTGTTTGTTATTAAAATACGAAAATTGTAGTTGTAAAGTTAACAACGCGTTTCGAGATTTGTGACGTTACAAATTTTAAACGGATTGCACTTTTTGAAAATATTAAAAATAATGACTATGAAAACCACTATATTGCAAATGCGTACACCCAAAATCTGAAATAAATAACTTATCTATTACTAAAGTTATAACGGTTATTTATTTAAAATAAAACATAATGTGTGTAAACCAGAAATGCAGAATTTCCGAACTTATGTTTAATGAAATATTTACTTTATTTAGCTTTGAGAGTACCAGGAGAACTCACTTTTTCTGAATACTGAAAAATTATAGTGTCCAAAATATTTTCAATTTCGTATCTATATATTTGGGTAAAAATTATCATATTATCTATTTTTATTATGAAAAAATAATGACTGAATTCTTTTACGATTAACTATTTTTGAGGTTGAAGTTATGAGTGTACATTAAGATGAATAACAAATGAAGTATTTATAGATTTAGAGTACGTTACTACAAAAACATTATGCCGAGTCCTAGTTAGCAATGTCTTAGCTGGCAAAACATTTCTTTGCGTCACTGTACGACACCACTATTTACAACAGTTGTAAATGTTTTATTAGAGGTTCAAAATATATGTTATAGAAAGTCGGTCGTAAAAAGATTTTTTAATAAGTTCGAATTTAAGTCCAATTTGAAAGTTACACTTATGTAGGCTATTGATGAATACTGTAGCATTGTAATACATTAATAATTGACATTTTTAAATTGGTAATAGTTTTAATTTCGTTTGCTAACATAGAGTCACGTATTTTACTCAATAGTTAAAATCACTGCTTATCTTTACCGAGGCAGTGAACATATTCAGACATTTCATTACATAAACTCAACTCAAAACGAGATGAAGTGTACAAAATGTTGTAAAAGGAAGGTTGAGAAACTCTTGCGCATATTAGAATAAGGGTGAGTAGTTTTGTTCACTTTGATGTTGTTTTCTCTAATCAAGGCAAATTAATTATGGCGGAATCTCTTTAACGAACTAAATTTTAAAGTGATTAACAACGTTATCGGCCTCCGTTTGTGAAGTAGTTTCCCAGTCGGCAAACAAGTTCTTACCGCAAGCAGAACTTGTCTTTTGATATAGTTTTAATCCTTTTGTAAATTTCAATAGTTTCTACACAATATTTTTTGATGTCACATTTTATAAAACATTCTTCTTTCTTTTCTTCTACAAATGAAACAGTTACCGTTTCATTAATTATTCTGTTATCTATAAACAAATATAATCTAGAAGAAAGTAATTTATCAAATTATAATTCCAGTGAACTTTATTTAAATGCGTGATAAAAGTGAACTAAAATAATCGGCGAGTGTTTGCTCTCTCCCTCATACATCTTTTTTTCATAAATACAAAAAACTGGATTCTCAAAATAGTGTCAATTAAAAAATTTCCTTATTAATATAGGAACAAAAATATTCATAACAAATATATTCAACAAAGCACTTTATGCTTTATGGTTTTAATGTTCACAATAGGTCATACTGGAGAATTTATTACGAAAGATATTTAGGATGGTCGCCATTTTAATATTTAGCAACTGATGTTCTGTACAATATTCCCTACATAATATTAAAAATAGTGTATTTTTTAAAAATTTTATTTATTTACTTATTTTTAATGTAATAGCAGATATTTCTTGTTGAAACTCCATATTCAAGGATAAAATAAAGCAAAAGCCTAAAGCTTCAAAATATTTTAAGTGTATTTTTATGGAATTCAAATTATACCTAAAATTTTTTAACAAATTTAGGTATTCAACCAAACATTTGAGAGTTTGAGGAATAACAGTAATAAAATAAAATAAACGGAACTAAATTTACAATTTTATTTTCAAAAAAAACCTAAATATTGTATTCATTATTAAATTAAAACCACAAATGTCTTTTAAAATAGTCTCATAAAAGTAATACTTTAATTGCTCAATGTAATTTTTTTAAATAGTTTGATATATTTGTAGAACATCCTTTACTAATTAAAATCTACTATAAGATAGTGTAATTATAATTTAAGATAGACAGTATAGTTTACTTAAGATACTGGAGGGAAACTTTTTTGTGTACAATTAATTTTCATAAATAATACAAGTTTGAAATTGTATTGTTTGGATGTCTAACATCGTTTAGTACCATTTATTTGGTGCGGTCTAAATATTAAAAGTAGATAATTAATTACTAAAAGTGTTTTAGAAATGGATTTATTTATTTGAAATTGTTTCTTAAAATTCATCAGTCATGGAAAGAAACTTTTGGTACACCTTTTTATTAAAAAAAATAAATAAATAAAAAATAAAAAAAATATATATATATATATATATATATATAGTCAAAAACTAAATGCTAAGTTTAACAAATATAAAACCTTGTGCTAAAGATCAGAACACTTTTTATCTTAAGACTTTGATTATTCTTTTTATAAACTCTGCGTCAGTAACTCATTTTTTTATTGGAAATTTGATAATTTTGTTAAAGAAAAATTGTTGGTATCTGGCTATAATATTTTGTTATCCTCTCAAGTTATACTCTTGGGAAGTATTGTCTTTGCTTTTCTACGATATAATTTTAGTCGAGTTGCAGTTAGTCTTTGTAACCACCTCTTGAACATATATATCATTGTTACTTAGAAAACCATTTTGTTGACTTTTACACTCCTATTGATTATCGATAAGGGTATAAAAGTTGGAAAAGTTTTTTTTTTTGGTACAACCGTATTACATTTTTTTAAATTGGTTGTAAATTTTGAATAAACTCCAAGTTTCATTTTACTCAAACTTAATAACGTACTTTGTAGGTTTTTATATAGGTTTTGTATACAGTCAAAAATATAATTTTCCTATTTCCCCTCTGTTTTTTTTTTGTTACAAATTGTACTGATATTGGAACGAAATGCACCACTAGCAAAGTTTTAGTCGCTGTTTAGAAACGAAGAAGTTTTACACTTAAATTTCCATGAATCAAAGAAATCGCTTTCCTTTACATCTGAACTTTCTTTTATAAGCCCAACTTTCAATATAAAGGTTTGTTATTTTACTTTGATTAAAACTTTTTTATAATAGGATCTACAAGTTTCGTATATATTGCATTTTTTTAGTATTATATAACAAAACTTACACGGATATTATTGTAAGTCATCTTTTTGGTTTACTTTGCTCAAATAGTATGTAGAATATAAAATTATACTTTATATATCAGCTGAATCCAGATGATCCCGTTTTACTCCATACATAATGATAAACGTATGTATATTGTATTTTAACTGTACTAATTTATATACATTAAATTTATAAATTATTAATATACAGTATTTATAAATATATTCTAAATATTATTAGTAAAATAAATAGCAAGTGCATCAGGTCTCTACGTTCCATAGTAATTATAAATTACATATTATGACATAATTACATTTTTATATATGTAATACGCTTACCTCATTAGCTATGACTGAATCCTACTTGACAGTTTAGTTTCCATCAGTGTCTCAGGAAAAATCTATTAAAAGTTCCGTAGAATATTTCTAAGCTTGCTATTTGTTAGAAGTGCTTAACTAATAGACACATGGTCCTAACATTAATTAAGTGAAACAAAGCTGCGAACACTCAAATACTCAAGATTAAAAGATTTGTTTATTTTGAGAAAGTTATTTATAGCAAGAAGCAACTGCCGACTACGTTTCTATTGCTTAGTCTACTCACTTTTATAGCGAGAAGGAACAGACTTGTGACAGGGCATTTTTAATATAGTTATTGTCACATTTTAATAACCTTGACATTGTTATGAGATATGTTATTTTTCCATTAGTTATATTAGAAATGTTATTTCCAACTGTTTGCAATCTTCGAGTCTAATCATATATAAATATTAGAAATTTATTAGAAAGAAATTGACCTCAAGATTGATTAACATTTTAAAGTATAAATTTGTTGGATTATTTTTAATCCTTGAATAATGCCTCAAAACTTTACAAAACTATGGACTAATTGATATGTAACATCTTAAAATAAAATCCCATTTAACCATACAATGAGAAATGCGTAGCGTATAAGTTTTAAAAGGAGTTTTTGTGAGATGTGAAACAAACAATTTAATATCTATTTAAATATGATTTACCTTCTCTTTATTAAGGTACATAGGTAAAACTAAAGACCCTTATAATTTCACCCACGGGTATGTCTGTCTGTCTGTACGATTTAAACTGCCAATGCTGCTTAAACGACTTCAACTTTATATAAATAATAATTGACCCTATATTCCTACGGACACTGTCGAGAGGACAAGCAGACGCTTGACCCTTTTATTCATCATTCCACCTCCTTATTTTATATCGATAAGTTATTTTATTTTATTATTTCTAACAGTTATTACCTTAATTAAAATAGCGTACAAATAACAAAACTTAATTAATAATATTTTTAATAATTAGTTTTTGGAAGTTGTATTTGTGATACTTAAAAAAAAATTATAAGTGATCAACTTAAAAGATACGAGAGTTTAAATTAATACTTTCAAATGTGCAATTACCGTCTATGAAAGGAAAGAGTAGGCTACTTCAGATCCTTTATTTAATCTAATATTTTTGAAGCATCAACACAAATAAATATAATTTAGAAATTTTTATAATATAAGTAAAGTTTTCGATTCTGAGAATAGGAATAAAATTTTACAAACAAAATGTAATTAATTGTGTTTGGAATAAATATTATGTCCATTTTAATAGTTTGTTTATTTCATAAAACTAATTTTGTCACTAGTGTGTTTACTATAAGTGCATCTCAAAAATATTTATTTTTTAGTGATTCGAGGAAACACTTTAGGATTCTCATGTTTCTGTATGATGATAATAGATCTAAAATTAATATTCATTGAAATATATTGCTTTTACTGCATATCCGATAATTGCCTAATTAGACCGTACTCAACTGGAAAAACACGGGTTGTATCAGTGAATATTTACAAATAATATACAACAATATCAATTTATTTTTACATATAATGTTTTTATTTTATGTTTTGATAATATTCAAATAAACGATCTAAAATTATTTTATCATAATCTGATGTTTTATGTCAGAAATTTGTTATGGAAAATGATTGTACCATTGATGAGAGAGCAGGTAATCAAAGTTTTATATAGGTCGGCAATATTTGCTTAAACATATATATATCTCGATTTGTACTTTTAGCGTAATTATAATGACATATTAATTTTGATCTTCAAGCAAAGTCGTTTAAATTGTGTTTTATGTAATTATTAAATAATAGATTAAAATTTATGATTATTTAAAAAAAAGAAAGCAGAAAATACGTCTATTAAACTATTTGAATTAATATTTCAATACTATTTGTAAACTTTAGAGATTTACAGATTTTATTTTACAGTGCTTTAACACACTTTAAAACGAAATTGCAATTCGAATTAATAATCATTTGAAATTGTTGTTGTATTTGTTACTGTTTAGTTACATACAAGTAGTATATTTAATGTGTGTTTGTTATAATCTGCAATCATTGCAAGAATGTCACGTTTGAGTTGGATACAGCTTTAAAAGTGGCATTCATTTATATAAATATAATACTTTTTAGTTTTACTATACATATTTATTACTTAGAAAAGTATCAGACCGCAAACATTATGCCACTTGTGTATATAAATTGACGTGGTAGCTTCACAAAAAGTTACTATTTATTTAGTCTGGTCTAATTTATTGAAGTTTTTGTGCATTTTCTGTTACATTTAAAAATGTATTTTTATAGGATTTAATGGGCAATTACTGTAAATAATTTTAGTTTCTCTTAAACGCATATATTTTCATATGTTCATATTGGCATTTATTTACAGGGCCCTAATAAAGTACCAAAACAACTTCAAGAGCATGAAGCTAAATGTTTTGTTTGAAACTGTGTGGGTAAGAAATAAACATTTACTTGGTATTACTAGTGAATACATTTTTTATGTTACTTTACAAAAGTATTCGCAAAATATGTGTTAGATGGATGGAGACATTCTATATTTAACAAGAGCAGGTATTTCAGGTAATAATTAAATAAAGTAAATAGTGAACATCTGTTCTTTAGCGCGCATGAATGTTACGTTTTATGTCGACCACTAATAGATCTAAAGTAGTTATAGAGGTTTTGCTTATTACCAGTAGTAATGGTCATATGTTATCAACACATCTGACTTGAACATACTAATGCTGTCATCCCCCAATAGATTCTGCTATAAAAGTATAGCGTTGGGACATTATATGTAACCTCGACATATATGTATTGTAACCTGTATTGTGTTATGGTTATTTGCTTAGCAGGAACTGAATATGACGCAAACACGTGTGTATGTTTGATCCACATGTTGCGAATATAACATTAGTTAAATATTGTACGTATAATATATATACACACACACACATTCGTGCATACGTAAGTATCTTTGTATGCGAATATGTGAGTATGAATTTGAATCATAGAACATGTTTTAGATTGATTACACATTTGGTAAAATTTCTATAGCATAAAACATCTCGTTAAACCCAACCTAAATATTCCGTTCAAAAGATTCAAAATGGCTGCCGTTCAACTTATTTCAATAAAAGCTTATTTCTTATATTTCTTTATGATCAATTCCTTTATATGAAAAACGGACGAGTTATTTAATTAATTTAAAAAAAATAATAATATAACAATAAACACAGTGCAGTTGTCTAATACATTTTTTTAATATATACTTTTGTGTCAGCAGTTTTCTTATGGTGCGAAATGATTTTGTTTGCACCTTCTTTATTTTATTCTACGTCAACTAATTTCTTAAAAGAATCTATTTATTTTTATTAACTTTGGTGCTACTGGAATTTTATCCCTGTAAAAACTTTAAATAAATTTAAAAAGTACATTGTGAAAATCCACGAGGTTTAATTAAATATACGTATAGATGAAACTTAAAATTTGATTTACATCATATCAAGAAAGTCAAAGAAAACTAGTGTTTCTATAAATATTATTTTGTGTATGGTTACATTTATATTTTTTAGTTTGATAAAATTGTAATGTTGCTTATATTATTAAGGGATCTAAATTTGACATAAACGATATTATTAGAATGTGTTTAGATTAGGTTGTCAATTTCTATTACTAATAGTTTTGTTTGTTTAGTGAATTTATAACACTTGAGATCAATATAACCATTTTTATATTGTTAAGATAACGAGACTATTAAAACTTACCTTAATTTAAACTAAAAAAAAATGTAATCAGAATTAATAGGTACAAATAAAATCTGTTGATTGAAACAACTAGTCGTTTGTATTTTAGTTTTATTTGTCAAGCTGTATAATTTTAATATTTTGATTTCTTCATTAAGATATTTTAAAATTTGAAACATATTTTTTATAATATAACCTATTATGGTTCTAAACTGTGTGTTTTTAAAATGTATAAACTGTGAGATTTATTGTTTTCAATTCCTGATGAGTATTATAATGTTTAATGATGTTACACAATCTTACGAGTAAAAGAAAGTAGAAAGATTTATGAATTCACTTTCCATAAATCACTAAGAGGTTTTTCCGATTTATTGACAAAGCAATCGCAATACTGTCTAACCAGTATATAGGGCTAACACAGTACATTGATTGCAGACAAGCCGGGAGATTAATGGCAGTACAACGGCAGGTCTGGGAGCACTCGACAAAAACTAGGCAGGATGATAAATTAACTGTAACCAAGTAAATAAAGGTTTTAAGTAAGCTGGAGTATGTACACTATTTGTTTCTTGCAACTAACAGCTAATATTATTATTATTGATTTGTTTTTGTTATGCATATTATTTTCTTTAAAACAAGTAGAATTATATACATTTTAAAGCATAATTTTAACAATTAATTATGATTTTTGTATACAGTATACTTCATTTAAACAGTATAAAATAATGGTAAATCAATTTAACACTAACAAGAAAAATCGAAATAAGTTCATTTACATCAAAATGTTTCCCACTTGTAACATGTGCATGCTTAAAATTGAATTAAAAATTGAGTAATATATATATTTTTTGTGAAATTTCTCTATGAACATAGGAGTGAATTGGATTCATGCACCTGCAATGGAAAGCAGTAACCCCACTTATTTGACTCAGTTCATCTTTAAATATGTGAATGGCGGTTAATACACTTCTATCAGTATTTTAATAATATTATTTTGTGCATATTATATACGTACATATTTTTGTTTATAAAAAGTTTTTGTGAGTTATCGGTAAATATATATACCGATAATTTACCGTAAACTCTCTCTTAATTTTGAGAGTATTAGAAATTTTCAAATGGGAACCCTCATATATGTCATATATGAAACTGAAGGTCATAAAAATACTAAATTAATGGCGCATATATATATGCTTGGGGCTGTTAGAAAAGTATTAGCCGATTTCATTTAAATTTTAGTAAAATTTGAATATAAATGTCACCAAACACATGCAAAATTGCATGATAAAAAATATATCAGCTCAGAAATAATTAAAAATAATTAATTATAATAATTATTATTTAACCTCTATCATTAAGCGCCATTAAATTAGTATTTTTATGACCTTCAGTTTCATATATGACATATACAGTATTAGGGTTCCCATTTGAAAATTTCTAATACTCTCAAAATTCCCCCCAGAGGGGCAAAATTCTAAATTATCATGAAAGAAAATTCAGGTGACCTAGTTAACTCCTATACACACCTATAGAGGGTTTGGCTCTAAGTTCATACAAAAGTGAGGGTTAGGGGGAAGGTGTATATATTGTCCCGTAAGGAAGGAGCCAAATTTTAGGAAATAATTCTGAAGGTTAGGATAAAAGAAAAAAATTCTATAGAAACGTTTTTTAATATAGCAAGTTTGCATTATTTTTGTATATGCAGGAGTGCACGTTCGTCGGTCGGTCCTCCCCCACAACTTTACCTCCATCTGGTAGCATCCACTGTATTCTTAATATTCCCCACACATGTACAATTTAAAATAAATTAGGTGTTATTGTATGTAATTACTGTATGTAGAAAGCTAGGCAATAAGCAATAAGCGCAGTGCACTTTACACTAAGTTTGGTCCTAAAACTTTAAAACTAGTTGTAGAAAAAAAAGTTCTTTCGATTACCGTAGACATATAAACCATACACCATTTTAAATTTGAGATTTTGGGCTATGATTTAGAATAATGAACCGAAATTCGATTTTTTCCTTCATATTTCAGGAACGTGAACCGCCTTAAAGTTAAACGTTCCTTCAGGTTGCTGTTAACATTACCACACACGTTTCTGCTTGGTCGTGTGCGTCGGTTAAGGGGGCTTTCCATACTTTCTACATAGAGACTCACCACGTTAGAATTCATTCATTTATCCATTAATAAAATAATTAATATCGCTAAGCTCATCATTCGAATAACTAAGATGGCATTGCAAATAAATTGGCATCACATTTAATGACTAAGCAAACAGCTGTGAAATGACGTAAATGATACACTTTTATAACAAACTCACAACAACAATGAGAAACAGTAAACACATGTTATACATTAATGTATTCAAAATTAATATTAATCATCTGGAATACCAATATCCTGTTTTAAAATAATAAACATTCATCAGTGCATACTGTAGAGGAAAACAATACACTAAACTATGGAATGAGTATGCATTGACAATATCATACATTTGTAAATATGTGTTTAAATGTGAAAAAAATCTGCTCCATTGTAAATAGTAACAATGCACAACAACAAGAAATTAACTCTTTTAGAGATATTGGAGTCATTTTGATTTTAATAAATCAATTGGATAAATTAGAGTTAGGTTTGATTTTTTAATAAATTTCAGAGCAGTAGATTTTATTATTTTTATTACAAGTTTTAGAATTCATAAATATTTTTGTTCTAGTTAGACAACTACTAATAAATTATGTTTCTTGTTTTTTGTCAATTACTCGGTTATCCATTGACTTACAGAAAAAATACAAAACCAGTTTTTGTCAATAATAAAAAAACTCTTTTGTCTCATATGATAGTTTTATTCATTTAGGCTAATGGTTTTCGTGATATTAAATATTTGAAAATATACCAAATAAAGCCTTTATTTTCAGTACACTTATAAAACGTAACATACAAAATGTGTATACCAAATCTGAACTCAATACTTTTCTTTTTCCAAAGTAATTGATTTTTTGTAAAAAAAAAACAAAATGAAGTGTATCTGAAAACTTTTGCATTTTCGAAGAAAATGTATTGTTAATTTAGTTTTTATTATGACCGACAGAATCGTTTTCTATAGTTCTGCCGCATAATTACAGGGCAATCTGTTTATAAAAAGAATGAGGTTGTTTGAAAGATCGTATAGTATTATTAAATATTTGTGTATTCATGAATTTTAATGTATGAAAATGTATACAGTGTACAACAACTGATTCAATTATACGTATACAGCTGATTCTAGAGCTAAAAATATGAAACGGTTTTATATAAACACTGGTCCGGAATCGCTTTGTTTTCCGTTTGTCAGCTATTTTCTGTTTTTACTAAAATAATCATCTCTGAAACTAGATAACATATCGAATGAATGAAGTTTTTGTATACTCATTATTTATATAACTTTTTATCAGTATAAGAGAAAACCAATATTTTATTTATTACATTTTCAAAATGGCAGACGTTTAGAATTTTTAAACCTCAAATACTTCAAAAACCTTTAACATTACCTAATATAAACAATGAATTTGCTACTTTTCATGAAAAACAAATTCAATATTTCATGTTTTTCCGTGGGTCAAACCATAGCCGAGTTATAATAAAAAAAACATAATTTCTTTGTAATGGTTTACACCACCCAAGATTAGGCTTAACCAAAATATTATGGAATCATTATAATTGACAATATTAATATTATAGTCCATTGCTCAGAAAGGTACCCAAATTAAAAAAAAAAAATCTTAACAGTTTCTAAATGGTGAATGGTGTTATAATACTAATTTAAATATTTTATATTTGTTATTCATATGTTTTTAAAAGTACATATTAACAAATACATTTTATTAGTATTTAATTTTCTACATATTTTATTTAAATTTACTTTTTTTAATATGTAATTTAAAAAATTAAGGAGAAAAATTATAAAATGTTAAAATTATTTTAAACACAGTCGTCAGTTTGAAACTATTAAGGAAAACATTTTTATTTTTGTTAGTCTACATATCTGGCCAGTGGATTATTATTAAAATTATGATAATTATTAGTTTAGGTTAATCTTGGGTGTTGTGGACAATTACTAAAAATATATGTTTTCAGTTTTACACGGTTATACATTGACCTACGCAAAACACACACACACACACACACACACACACACACACACACACACACACACACACACACATATATATATATATATATATATATATATATATATATATATATATATATATATATATAAATCCTGAAAGAAGGAAAATCTGTTTTCCTTGTAAACATTTTGTATTGTTAATGGTTTTTGACCAAAATATCATCTCTTGGCAAACAAAAGTATACATCATGCTTATACAACATTAGTTGGCCTAAGGCTTGGTCAATTTCATTTATTAAAACTGATAACAATCTTGTTTCTTGTTGATCCTTAGATGTTTTTATGTCTATTTTTCCGTTTAAAGTTACGTTATAATATTACTGAAACAACCATATTGCATTCAATAAACTTTGCAATTCTATATAAATTTTGCGATAAACTTTGATAAAGAATGATTAAAAAGAAAGAAGATAAATAGTCATAGTTGATTACAAATTTTATCTCCCCCCCCTTTTACTATTTGTTTTATTTCCCGAATAGGCTCCATTGCATTAAACTAGCAATACAACGCTCACTAATAACCCGCAAGAAATTATAAAATTATATAATTTGTTACTTTTCATATTTTAGCGTTGAAGGAGTGAAAATAATTGTAAAAAGTGTAACAAATTAAAAAAATAAAATATGCTTCAACGTTACAAATTGGCGCCTCACTCTGTATGTCAATTTGTAATTTAAATGTTGTTTCCCAGATTGTAGCATAAAGGAGTGCAACTAATTGTAAAAACCAACAAAATTTTTTAAATTTCTTTTAACGTTACAAATTGGCGCCTTACATTGGGCGTCAGTTTGTAATTTTAAATGGGTGATAAATCAATTTTGAATAGGGTGCCAAGTTAATTTATTATGATAGTCTTTAAACTAGTATATTTTTTCTTGTTCTGTAAAGGGTAAACCTTTCTGTGAACATCGCCCTATAAAAAAAGGAAGAGAATAAAACATATAAATAGAATTCATTGTAGCCTAATGGATTGTTATATTTATATATGAATGGTTATAAATACCTTGTTTGTCAAACAATCCTTATTTTTTGTGCGACATGTTTCGCCGTTACACAGACGGCATTATGCTACACTTTACAAACACAAGACACTAAATATTAACAACATTTTTATCAACACTAAAAAAGAAGAAGTTATTCTTGTAAATTTGTACACGTTATATAAATTAAAACTGTCTTTAAGTAGCCACATGTTACTCCAGCTGGTTCTACTACTAGACTGGATGAAATCTAAGGTCTAATCTAGATTTGTTTAGATAGGTTTACCCTTCTCTGTTATGTTGTCTGAGTTTGAGATATACGATTTATTAGATCATAATTATATACAGTTAGAATTAAATTTTAGTTTATCATTTAATATATTATTTGGGTTGTTTTTAGTGTGTTTATAGATCTCAAATTCCTCTAGTACATCCATAATTTTTCTTTTTTGTGTTTTATGCAGCATTTCCATATGGTCTTCTATTTGTTTGTATGAATGGTTGCTATCAATCAGGTGTTTGGTAAATGCGGATGGGGTTGTGTTGGGGTTTCTTTTGGGTAGATGTTAACAAAAGAAACATTAAACATGTTTCTTTTTTTCTGTGTAACAGCGAAACATGTCTCACAAAAAATAAGGATTGTTTGACAAACAAGGTATTTATAACCATTCATATATATTATAAATACACATAGCCTTTGAATACTCTAATTGCGTCAGGGTGGGAAGAGAACAATGGTTTTTGTTCCTTTGTCCAATTTCTTAAGATAGCCATAATCATTTAATTCGAAGTATATCAATTTTATAGAAAATTCATCACTTAAAGTCAAGATAGTCAAAACGACTTGTATACAATCCTAGCGCATATTAACTTATTATAAATAATGTCAAGTGTCAAACAATCACTTTAAATAAGTTCCTTTTATACACAACGATGATCGTGTTAAAATCCCCTATACACCTTTGTTATAGTTTTAAAATTAAGAATGTGATCCTTTATAATAGAATAAGGTTAGATAAACGAATAAACCTTTTGGCCTTAAGACCCTCTCACAAGCTTTCATACTGGGAAGTCACAGGTGATTTGATTAGGTTAAGTAGGGGTTTGGGTTATGTTTGAGAGTGGTGAGAGTAGAGTGCTAAAATAATGTTATGTAAAAAGGTATCGAATGTCATCTCATTTTCCACAGTTGTTAAATGTGTTTTTATACCTATGGTATCGCCTAAATTGATTGCATTTGAAAAAGCATGTTGAACTGGAGGGATATTTAAAGATTTAAAAACCAAATTAAATATACTTTTTATACAATTCTTTTTATGGTTAGTTCTATTCTGATAACTAACCCCATATACAGTAAAAATATATTTTATAATGTCCTTTTGTTAGCTAATTTCTGTTCTGGGGGAGAGATCGACCAACAAACAAGAGTCTACCAACATAATTTGTGTACCTGGTCATTTATATATATATATATATATATATATATATATATATATATATATATAAATATATATATATATATATATATATATATATATATATATACGTCCCTCTGATTTTATTATTAAGTTTTATTCTTTTTGAAAATAAATTTATATTTAATATATATATAACTCTATTTTTTTTTATACAACTACAACACTACTTTAATAATTTGATTGTAACACGTAATATTTAGTTTTAAATAATTTTTTCTTTCTCTGAAAGTATAACATGATTTGGTTTATTCATCAACGTCCTGGACTACTTTTACAATCCTGTCTTTTCAGTCTTTTAGATGTTGCCCAGTACACTATCTTATTTACATATATCACAGTTTTTAATAAGAAACTGGAATCAAATATCTTGAGGGTATAGCATGCAGCAAGACATCCAAGACTCTATTTTCTCGGTTTAAAATTCTAGTTTTTTGTTGTATCAATGTTTTATTTCCATGTTTTATTTCAAATCTGCTAGCGAAAGTTGCTAGAAATTATTAGTGTTTACGTAGCCCAACTATTAATTTATGATTTTTTAAATTGTATTTATTAATTAAGTTACAGAATTTTTTAATCATTATTGCACAGAAACAATAACTGTTTTGAATGATTATCTAGTTCATTGATGTTTAAAAATCATAGGCTACTTTTAACTAATCGAAAATAGTAAAATATTAATCAAATCAAAACAGAAATATACCTTTTTTTTAAAAAAAAATACCGTATATTTAATTCTTGATAACAGAATAAAAAAATTAAAAAATCTATTTGAAATTATTACCTTATTAAATTACTGCTAATTTATTATTCATTTTGTTTTAATAGATTTTTGTAGCTCATTTGATGCAAGCTTATTTTAAATAAATTATTTATTTTTACCTCTATAAACCTCATATTAAAACAACTTACTTATTTAAATTTACCTTACTTTAAACTACATTGCAATCTACAGCAAATTTCCAACACCTAAACTCCAAAATTATTTATTATTGTTCTTCTGAGATATGGCCCGGCTAAATTTATTTGACCCCTAGTGAGTTTTGACTAAGTCATAAAGTATATTTTGGTTTCAATATATTATCTCTCACCCCTTATAATGGCGGTTCTAATTACTCTCTAAGGATTCTCTACAAACACACGTCATTCCTCTAGAGTGAAATTTGCAACATCAACCCATTAACTCGACCTAAATATTCGCTCTTTGCCTTTCCATTGCAAACTCTTTTCGTCCTCTAGAGAATTCAATAGTGAAAGTCTAGTTCAGTCCTCTTTTCCATATACTACATTTCAAAATTACATCAAAATCAGAAGTATTTCTTGTTAACCAGGTTTTGTGAATTTCCAATCAAAGTATATATTAATGTTTTTAGATTTAAGGGATTTATAGCTCAATAAACCTCAAAAACAATTTATTAATTGTCCTGATGGTAGTTTAAAAGAAAATTTAATAAAAATATATTCCTAGATTTTCAAAACTGATACCAGCTTCAACGTTATTTTCTAGAAAATCTTTGAAATAATCGATCTACATTCGTAACTCCAAAATCTAATAATATGGAAATAACTTTATATATAAATATTTTAATTAGTTCAAGGTCTTTAAAAACGATAACATTTAACTTTAGAAATTAATTCCGTTTATATTAAGCAATAAATTGTAATTGTTACAAAAAGATAATATCTAAACCTTCTTTAATTGCGTCTCAAACTGTAAAATGAATTCATAGCAATAATTGTATTCGTTTAATTACAATGTGTGTTTAGGATTTGAGGCCTGAATAATAAATTAGTTTGTAATAAGAAAATATTTGAATAAAATTTAGAAAAATGTTATGCAATTAAAAATAGCAACAATTTCAAATAATTCATCATTAATTCCGACGTAAGAGAAGGGAATTGGCAAAATGTTTAATGTTTCGGTCTGTATTTATGGAAAAATTAACAGTTATTAGATAGTTTCATAAACTATCCAAAATTACAGCTAATCACTACAACCTTGGAATTTTATGTCCATCAACTATATTTACAAAACATATTAGTATATACGATAATTCATGTGTACAGTTTTGTAGTTTAAAGACTGCAATTTCACTTTTTTCATACTTTTCACTTCATATTTTTATCCAAACAGTTAATAGGAGTGAAAAGTATGTAAACCCAAATTAACTAACACAAAGTGTGAAAAAACTGTTATAATCGAACAAGCGTATATTTTAGGTTGTCTATTACTTTTTATTCATATAATATGCAAAGATTTCACTTAATACAAACCTTATAGTGTGTGCGTTTGTATAGCTAAAAGGTCGTAATTATGCTTCATTGCCACCTAAGTCTATTCTACAAACCAATGAAAACATTTATTATTCGTATTTGAATAGTTAGACCTGTTATTGAACACAAATTTCAATGATAAATATGCACTTACGTTAGTATTTAACCTCTTGAAATTTATGAAAATGGAACATTAGAGATAACATAAATAGTAAACAGTAATAAGTATAATTTATTGGCTGTATCAAAGTTATTATTGTGACTTTTAATTTATTTATTTATATTTTTACTACAATTACTAAAAACAAAAATTAAATTAAATTCAGTTGAACAGGTTTTCAGATTGAAGGTAATTTGTGTTCACAATTTATATTATATTAGGCCTGCACTAATAATTTCGTTAATTACTGTGCTTGTATCTAGTATCACATAATTTGTCGAAGTTAGGATTAGGTTTTCAAATCTTATGTAGTCAACGTGGTAGGTACCCTCGTTGTTTGTGGCTAATGTATTTGTTTACTATATTTAAATACCTGGAGCTACAATGGATGCACTAAATAAAAACCACATAAATCGATTTGGTGAGTCAGTAAAACAGAGGAAAACGTCAATATATATTTAAAGAATGTATTATAAGCTAAATATTATATTTTAGTAGAATTTTTTATTATTTCTCTTTTGCCATATCCAATATATATATATATATATATATATATATCATTTTTATCTAGGAATATTATAATTAAAATGAGTACATATTTCCGCCTTTCCCAGCTTCGTTAATCTCACGTTTGTTGACGCCTTTCGGATTTACTCCATTCTCAAAACACTTAATAGTACTCCTTACTATTAGTTGAGTACTATAAGTGTTTTGAGAATGGAGTATGTTCGAAACGCGTTAACTAACGTGAGATTAACGAAGCTGGGAAAGAAGAACATAAAATAAAGACCTCTAACCCTTGAATATCCTACAATAGCGTCAGGGTCGAGAGAGAACAAGAAACTAGATAGGAAAGATGAAAGAGGGAGATCGAACCCAAGGCTACATGGAAAAAGGTGTAGATGCAGCGGGAATCCTCGGGATTAACACAATATAATGAGCCCCTGAGGGGTGTATAATTTAGTTTAGTCATTTAACCTTTTTGTGTTAATTTTTCTTCATGAGGACCTCAATTTCACAAGGCATTATATTACGCTTTAATAATTATTTGTACTTTTTAATTGCCTAAAAAATACATATCTTTTTTTTCTTCTAGAAATGTCTGTACTGGAGTCTCCTGAAACCATAAAAATCGACGTGTGTTGTACGTGCAGTGTTCTACAACCACAGGACAGATTTTTATCAAATGATACTTTAGTGAAGCTTCTAAAGACCTTAACAAATCGTATCGGTTGCCATCTCTCCAAAAATACCGGTTCGTGAGTGAAAAACAAACAAAAGTCATATATACGTATATGCCCGTCTTCACAATTCTAACGTTGTGTGTCTCACTAGAGTTGTTTCGCCAATCAATGCGGCATCATCGGGTGAAAATCACAGAACATTATACAACATATACGTACATTAATACAAACACTGAACCTTTAAATTGACTTTTGTTCGAGCACGTCCAATTGAAATGAACCTTGTTTCGTTCCTGCTGATTTGAACCTTGCTTTAATTTCTTATCTGATATTGTTTCAACTTGTCTATTTATTTAGTCAGGTCGTTGTGTCATAAATTACATTCAATTTTTCTTTAAGATTATTGCAAAAACCGTCTTTGTAATAAGGGATGTTTTTATATTAAGCAATCCGGAGGAGTGACTAAAAAAAAAAAATTCTATATTGAAATAATTTAAGGTTATGTTGGCGCTTAAAAGAGTCAGTGTTTTAAAGCTTAGAGAAGTGGTTATTTAATATCCTTAAATGAGTTTTTCATGAACTTAGCCTAATCACTTTTTAAATAATTCAACACATTTAACAGAATCCTTCAGCTGTTTTCAAGATAAATTTTCAAACGTTCAGAATGTAAAGTATTCGATTTGTATTGTTTGGAAAGCAATATTGGAAACAACTGACACAATCAGCTCAAATCACAGTAAGTAATCGATTTCTGATGGTATTTTACCTTTAGAATCAAATAACACTATCTATTAGTGGTACTGTACTTAATAAACTGGAGGAAAATCGATGATTAGCTGTTGTTAAGTAAACAATCAGTGACGATGAAACTGGTTCTGTGCTTTGATTCTCTACGGTTCTATGTAATATGAATCAATATTCTTCGCTTGAAAATCATAAATCTACGAACATTCCGTCAATTTAGTTTATTACCGGAACTAATTTGAATTATAAACAATTACCCACATAGTAAAACAAGTTTTATTGCTTATTAAGTCACAGATTCACGCAGCTGATACGCTGAATGTTTAGGGAAGCGAATTTCTTTCGTTTATCGTCTCCGATAAATGTAAATAACTAACGTGTAAAATGTGTCGAAACTTTTCATAAAAGTTGTACCGAAATTATCATATATTTTTAACGGTATATGATACGTAGTTGAAAATTTTGTATCATCAATTTGAGAAAAATAATCAACCGATTTCCTTAACTCGAGTGAAAATGGCTGCTATTTTAACGTCTAATATCTCGAAATTTGTTAATTTTACAAAATATAAAATATTTTTCTTTTTTAACGACAACCAATTTTTTTTTTTTTTTGGATAACCGAATTAACTAAAAACAGTAATTGTCCATAACAGATGACTATGTTGAAATAATAACAGCTGATTTTATGTATAATACATAAAGCATTGTTGTAGCTGTCAATACCAGTTATTTAATATTAACTAGGCCTAAAATTACATTTTATCTAACACTAACAATCTAAGTATATGTAAACAAAGTTTTAGAAAAATAAACTACAGGAGTTGTTCAAATTGGCGGCTCTAATTAAATTTTCATGAAAACTGCCGTTTAAAAAAAAAAGTTGTAATGTGTTACAGAACTAAACGTTTGTTTCTAGGCTATCTCGGGTGTTGTTGATAATTACCATTTTCCTACAGTTACCTAACAATGTACATGTTCTCTCACTGATTTGAGAAAGCAAAGTGGCCAATTCGCTCATCAGTGAGACAATGTTAACATTGTCTCACTCTAATTACTTTGTCTCACTCCAGATTTGCAACGTGAAGGCACGAAATAGTGAGCGCGTAACATGCAGACAAAGTCGTATGCGCGCGAAATACGTTGGCAGCACTGGCTGTAAATCAGCTGGTCAGCTGTTGTACTGTTGTATTTGTCACAACACTTCCGGTCACGGCAGAAGCCACCATTTCTGTACATTTAACATTAATGTTACAAACCAAAAGTGACTTTTTTTTTAACTATTTGCTTGTGTTATTTGTCTTTCTATAAGTAATTCTTTGGTTAACAATTCTTTTAGGGTGTTTGTGTTCATTTTTAAGGAGATTATTTTTTGTTTTATAATTTTGTTTCTGATTTATTAATGCTACTTTCACATTAAATGTCATATTAAAAGTTCACTTCTGTGTAAAAATATGTTACGTTTCTTTACCAATTTATTTGTTTTATGGTAACTGTAGGAAAAATATAATGTGCAACTCGAGTGCAAAGTGCAATCGCCTCACTCGAGAAACCATTCCTCACTCGCCTACGGCTCGTGAGTAAGGATTTCTCTCGAGTGAGGCAATTGCTCACTTTGCTCACTAGTTGCACAAATAACTAATGTTATATTTGTGCAATGTCGTCGTTCATTTTCATATTTGATTGACAACTAGCGAAATGGTAACTTAGTGATGATTGGGTTTAGGGAAAGTTTGTGCAAAGTTTTAGAACAGTTGAAATTGAAAACGAATGTCACTTTATAGTAATTAAAACGATAATAAATTGCGTTGTGAAGAGTAATTGCATAACACAGTTACCAGCATTGAATTAGTGAAAGGAATTTCTTTAAGATAATGTCTGTATTTAGGAGTAAATTGTAGGTTTTGTGGCAGTAGTTTACTGCACTAATACAAAACACAATCAGTAAGATACGATGCTATCGTAAGTTTCATAAATTTGTACAATTTTATAACATTAGCTGTTACATATTTCTTACAAGGCATGAGTAGGCTAAAACTGGGCTTACCTTAAATTTTTTTTATCATAAAAAATTAGGGCAGAATTTAATAATTTAGTAATTATTTATTGTAAAAAAAAAAATTATTGTAATTTAAGTTTAAAAAAATTAATTAAACGATTTTATATCTTTGATTTTATACAAATTATAAAACCTGCAACACGTCATTTTAAATCTCTTAACCTTATCTACAGAATGGTACAAAAGTTTACTACATCATACAGAGTGTTCGGAAATAACACAAGACGTGATTTTTCTGAACTTTTTTTAATGTAAGCATGCATTTAACCATGGGCGTCATCACCAGTTCATTATTGGGGGGGGGGACATATGCCGGGGGGTCTGGGGGTATGGAATTTTTTTAAAAATTAAACTTCTCAAAACATCGTTTTTATGCATTTATTTATGCGTTTATAACAGAAATGTAATGTTAAAAACCCTAGTAAAGACAAAGCCCGATGTTTACCTCTTAAGGTTTTAAGTAAATCATTCGTTTTCAGCAAAAATATTTTTACATCTCAAATATTGGCGGGGGGACGCGTCCCCCCGTCCCCCCGGCGATGACGCCCATGCATTTAACCTACAACACGTCAGTTTAAACCTCTTGAGACCTTAGGGTGGTACAAAAGTTTACTACCACATACAGGTTATTTGTAAAGTGGGTAAAGCAGGTTGTTAGGTTAGGTAACCATTACATAGTTATTTATGTAAAGTGGGTAAAGTAGGTTAGGTTAGGTTAGGTAACCTTTGCAAAGTTATTTATTTAAAGGGGGTAAAGTAGTTTAGGTTAGGTTACCTTTCCATAGTTATTTATGTAAAGTGGGTAAAGTAGATTAGCTTAGGTTAGGTAACCTTTACATAGTTATTTATGTTAAGAGGGTAAAGTAGATTAGGTTAGGTTAGGTAACCTTTCCATAGTTATTTATGTAAAGTGGGTAAAGTAGATTAGCTTAGGTTAGGTAACCTTTACATAATTATTTATGTTAAGAGGGTAAAGTAGATTAGCTTAGGTTAGGTAACCTTTCCATAGTTATTTATGTAAAGTGGGTAAAGTAGATTAGCTTAGGTTAGGTAACCTTTACATAGTTATTTATGTTAAGAGGGTAAAGTAGGTTAGGTTAGGTTAGGTAACCTTTGCAAAGTTATTTATTTAAAGGGGGTAAAGTAGATTAGCTTAGGTTAGGTAACCTTTACATAGTTATTTATGTTAAGAGGGTAAAGTAGATTGGTTAGGTTAGGTAACCTTTCCATAGTTATTTATGTAAAGTGGGTAAAGTAGATTAGCTTAGGTTAGGTAACCTTTACATAGTTATTTATGTTAAGAGGGTAAAGTAGATTAGGTTAGGTTAGGTAACCTTTACATAGTTATTTATGTAAAGGGGGTAAAGTAGTTTAGGTTAGGTTACCTTTACATAGTTATTTATGTAAAGTGGGTAAAGTAGATTAGCTTAGGTTAGGTAACCTTTACATAGTTATTTATGTTAAGAGGGTAAAGTAGATTAGGTTACGTTAGGTAACCTTTACATAGTTATTTATGTAAAGGGGGTAAAGTAGTTTAGGTTAGGTTACCTTTACATAGTTATTTATGTAAAGTGGGTAAAGTAGATTAGCTTAGGTTAGGTAACCTTTACATAGTTATTTATGTTAAGAGGGTAAAGTAGATTAGGTTAGGTTAGGTAACCTTTCCATAGTTATTTATGTAAAGTGGGTAAAGTAGATTAGCTTAGGTTAGGTAACCTTTACATAGTTATTTATGTTAAGAGGGTAAAGTAGATTAGGTTAGGTTAGGTAACCTTTACATAGTTATTTATGTAAAGGGGGTAAAGTAGTTTAGGTTAGGTTACCTTTACATAGTTATTTATGTAAAGTGGGTAAAGTAGATTAGCTTAGGTTAGGTAACCTTTACATAGTTATTTATGTTAAGAGGGTAAAGTAGATTAGGTTACGTTAGGTAACCTTTACATAGTTATTTATGTAAAGGGGGTAAAGTAGTTTAGGTTAGGTTACCTTTACATAGTTATTTATGTAAAGTGGGTAAAGTAGATTAGCTTAGGTTAGGTAACCTTTACATAGTTATTTATGTTAAGAGGGTAAAGTAGATTAGGTTAGGTTAGGTAACCTTTCCATAGTTATTTATGTAAAGTGGGTAAAGTAGATTAGCTTAGGTTAGGTAACCTTTACATAGTTATTTATGTTAAGAGGGTAAAGTAGATTAGGTTAGGTTAGGTAACCTTTACATAGTTATTTATGTAAAGGGGGTAAAGTAGTTTAGGTTAGGTTACCTTTACATAGTTATTTATGTAAAGTGGGTAAAGTAGATTAGCTTAGGTTAGGTAACCTTTACATAGTTATTTATGTTAAGAGGGTAAAGTAGATTAGGTTAGGTTAGGTAACCTTTACATAGTTATTTATGTAAAGGGGGTAAAGTAGTTTAGGTTAGGTTATCTTTACATAGTTATTTATGTAAAGTGGGTAAAGTAGATTAGCTTAGGTTAGGTAACCTTTACATAGTTATTTATGTTAAGAGGGTAAAGTAGATTAGGTTAGGTTAGGTAACCTTTACATAGTTATTTATGTAAAGGGGGTAAAGTAGTTTAGGTTAGGTTACCTTTACATAGTTATTTATGTAAAGTGGGTAAAGTAGATTAGCTTAGGTTAGGTAACCTTTACATAGTTATTTATGTAAAGAGGGTGAAGTAGATTAGCTTAGGTTAGGTAACCTTTACATAGTTATTTATGTAAAGAGGGTGAAGTAGGTTAGGTTAAGTAAGGTAACCTTTACAAAGTTATTTATGTAAAGAGGGTAATTTAGCTTATCGCAATGGACAAAAGTAATTTCTCGAGAGCGATAAAGACGCTTTACACTCGAATTACATCCACATATTTTTCATACAACTACAGTATTCATTATATTTCCCACCATTTTAATTATTTTTCGACATTGTATTGGAACAACTGGGCCTATAAATGCAGGTTTGAGGTTAACTGAGTTTGTTTTTTGTTCAGTGAACATGTGACGTTACAATAATAAACCTGAATCAGCTGTTTTATTCAGCGTGCGATAATCACATGTTAATTTACATAATAGTAATCAGCTGTTTTAGAACCTGTTCTAAGGTCGTAAATGAAATATTTAGACAAAGTTGTAGCAAACATATTTCATTGCTTTTGATACACATTTCGAGCGTAGACTTTTTCTCCGGTTTTATCTAGACTTTTTTGGAGTGATTCCACAGTTTTTTTTAGTTAACTTTTCCCGGTTGTTCCGCCACGGATATTTAGTGAGGGAGAACAAAATTTTAATGACCGCTATTTTGAAATTGAATAATTTGACTCGTCTGAAGTAATGTACAAAAAAAAAAAAAAAAAATTGAACATCAAATTTAACAAAAATTGTACAAATACGCAAGTTTTGAACGATCTAAGTCACAGTTTTTCGAATATTAAGATTAAGAAATTTCATTTGTTCAAGTAATTCTTCTTGATGGCTGCGAAAAGATCTTTTTCATATACATCAATAAACAAGTTTCATCCTGTTACATAAGGTTGTCCTGGTACTTAAAGGCTTTCAATCGTTAAAGCTACACCTTATTAGGTTCAATAACTCCTAGTTTGCCTAAAGCCTATAACTGGTACTACGACCTGCCTAACGTGTTACGACGTTTTCTTCAATTTATGTCATAGTTAATCTTCAGGACCTTGAAGACGATTATAAAGGTACAATTTATATACTTTCGCCTAAATAAAAACATTCTATGTTACTAATATTAAAACTTGTAATATAAATCAGTTAAACATTAAATTAGTCATCCTATTATAAATCCTTGAAAAAGTGTCGTTAACTCCGGTAATAGGGTAGGTTAGTTTAATGTGGTTTCTTTCGTAAGCTTCATTCAGTGCCATTTGTGTTTATGTATAGCCTACGAAATTACCGTTCTATGTTCATAATATTCTTTGAAAGTCTTTTATATATGATACTAGATAATTTGTATTACAAACAAAAACATGTCACGCTGCTAACCTCAATAACTACAATAAAATCATTATTTAGTTTATTCTTTCAAATACCTGACATTTCGATAAAATGGTTATCTTCAGGAGATTGTACTGCTAAACTAAAACTAACATGTAAATCTAATTTAACATAAATTGTAGCCTACTAACCCTCCCAATCTACATAGTCTAACAGCTTTAGGTCCGGTCAGATTAATGCCATTGATTTGGAGGAGAAAGAAGTTGATGGGGTCCATAATGTTATATACCCAGTCCTACCATGTATACAAGCAGATCCTCTAAATAAAATGCCCAGAAGTTGGGCTCTTAGGTTAAATTATATTGGTATATCAAGAGATCTTATCCAGTAGGGAGTCTCGGGGGGGGGGCTACAAAGCTGTACATGAGCTCACTACGCTCATGTTGGTAATTCAGATCTAATAACTACATGAATATTAAATTTTCTTAGGAGGTCAGAGTTCAAAATTACATTTTTGACAATAACTTCGCTTTTTGTCACCGTAGATATTGTTGGTAGGATTATATGTAGAATTTAAGTTTTCAAAATTTAACTTTATTTAATGTGTTATAAGTTGAATAACACACGTGATATCTAAAAAAAACTGATTAAATTGACAGGCATTTTTACATTTTCAAATTGGTTTATCTCAATAATTTCAAGCACACTATAGTCAATGTTCCTAACTTAATGTTTGTGGCCGTTATGCTTACTTACCGATAATGGATTTCGGTTTCTTGAGACCTTGAAATGGGTCGACTTTTTGAAACACCAAACTGAGGCCAATAACCTATTCTGAGGTAACATGTAAGAAGGCATTATCTGCTACCTACGCCAAATATAAACTATTGAGTTTTTTTAAATAATGATATTTTGGTTAGGAGAATGATCTATTATTGTGAATTTCGTGACAAAATTTGAAAATTTTACACTATTATTATTTATATAAAACGTTAATTTTAATTGTCACTATTACCTAATAATAGCCTAAATAGGAAGAAAACACTACTTTAAGTTGAAAGCCGCCTAATATCGTAATGATTAGCCTATCTGATTTGAGAGAATTGTAAAATGGCGTTTTATTTAAAATTGACAGTTGCATACATCTTTCTGAAATTAAAAGTAAGGTTGCAAAAAGTATGATTTAAGTGCTCGAACACGAGTTTCTAAGAAGTGAAACTTGAAGCGCCTACATCGTTCTGTTGTTAATTCTAGATTTAATCACCAGGATTCGCTAACATTTTAACTCATTCATTTAACCCACTATGCTGGGTGAACACCGTAACTTTTTGAGCTCCCACATAATCGAAATTTGAACATTTTGCACAAAAACTGAAGAGATCTACCAAATATGAGCTTTGATTAGACTTACCTGTCGAAAAATAAATAATAAAAACAACCTGAAAGGATTTAAATTTGTCTCTGTTTATGGATGTAACAGTAATGGATAATATATTAAGGTAACAGTAAGTGAGTTCGTGATGGAAGCTTTCGTAACAGATACGGTTACTTTTAATGTAAACAGGTTTGTCATTGAAGCTAAGGTCAGTCTTATATGTAACGTCATGTGATGTACCATATCACTGTAAAACGATGGTCAGACTTTTAATTTTAGAAAGTCAATGCGATTTCCTTGTACACTTACAGTATAGTTAGTTTGGTAATCGTCAAAAATATCAACCTCGGTTTTTTTGACTGTTTTTCACGTTTCATGACCTCAGGAAACCAAAAAATGGTTTTTTACATGTTGTCCATCCGTCGTCATTGTCGTTTGAACGATAGAGGTCACAGGAATATGCAATTTGGTGTGCTTATATCGAATTTGTTGAAATTCAGAAAAAAACAAATTAACAATGTCGAAATGACGGCCATTTTAAACAGTTTTATGATCATATCTTGTATGTTCTTCAACTTATAACACATTAAATTAGATTCAAATTCTCAGATTTCAATTCTGCATGTAATGGTACCAATCTACGATGACGTGAAGTTAAGGTAAAAATGTCATCTGCAACTTCTAAAGAAATGTGAAATTCTTATAGTTATGAGATCCCACGCTTCGCGTAGGTTCTTCACACATGTACAGGAGATGTCGCCAGCGCCAAGACTCCGACACGAGCGAAGAGAATACTCATCAATGACTCTGATAGATCGCTATTTATATGCCACTACAAGTGGCTCTATATATATATATATATATATATATATATATATATATATATAAAACCACCGGGCTAATAATTTGCTCACTATAATACGTAGAGCGATATTATTATATGTCAGGAAAGGTTTGGCCAGGTGGCTATATATCTGGCCAAACCTTTGGTAAGTTTATTGAAATATATGTCATTAATATGAAAGCATATTTTAATAGAAAAAGCATATGATCAGGACCGAGTCAAAATAGTTATACATAAAATGACCTATATAAAATTTTCACCCAGCTGAATTTTTCCATCTTTATATACCTAATTATTTGTTTTAAAATTAAAATGTATGAAATCATTAAAATATAATATTTTAAGTTTAACTCATAAAATAAGCTAGACATCAGGGGGGTCATTTATAGTGAATACGAGCTTGGAAATCCCGAAATACCTACCCTGGATCTACACCTTTTTTTGTGTAGTCTTGCGTTAGACCCCACACTTTCATCTTCTTATCACGTCTCACTTAAACAAGTTCTTTTCAGGCCCTGACGCCATTAAAGTATTTGAGGGTCACAAGTGTTCACGTTATGTTATTTTTTCCTATTTTTGGAATTTTAACGCCACTTTTTTAAAATCTAATCTCTTTCATTTGTCATAAAACGATGTTCTGAATTGAAAATTAGTCAGAGAAAAAAAATGTTTAAGCAAACAAACAAAAAATGAAGAAATGTATATTACTGATTCCATCCTTTACAAGACATTTAGACGCTTGTACTTGATTTCTTATGGGCATTGGTAGGTACAGAATGGATATAGAATAAGGAAATAAATAAATAAGGAAGTAAACAAAGTTATTGGTTATACATATTGTTATCTGCATATTGACTTAACATTTGGTTTATCCGCAGGTATGTATAAAACATATAACCCACCTAACCTACTTGTGATATTTCTTGATGAACCTAGTCTAGTATTAAGAACATCATTTTCATAACAAATTAAAAGAGATACGAAAAGAAAAGAGAAAACGTGGAAGTAAATTCCGAAAAAAAGGTCGCTATATTTTTATAAAACACTAACTGATAGCCCCAATTTCACCGGGGGATAGTTGAGATAGTTTTATAAAATAATTGTTTAGCACAACCCTAATGTTGATGCTATGGAAATAAGTTATGCCCAAATACAGCAACACCAATTTTTATCAAAATCGACCCATAAATAACTAAGATGTGATACTATTAGTTTTAGCGATACAAAACACCCTTGGATCATTCAAAACCTTTTCTTAGTACACGTCTACAAACCTACCCGAAACCATGTTACTAAAGTCATAGCACTAGGCTTCTTGGATCTAGAGATATGGTTTAGGTGTAAAAAACACCCTTGGAGTGGAAAATTTTCAAAACTCATTCTTAGTATGCGTCCACAGACCTACTCCAAACCATGTAAATAAATTCATAGCTCTAGGCTTTTTGGATCCAGAGAAATGCTTTAGGGGTAAAAAAACTCCCTTGGAGTGGAACATTTTCAAAACCCTTTCTTAGTACCCATCCACAGATCTACCCCAAACCAAGATAGAAATTCATAGCTCTAGACTTCTTGTATCCAGAAATTATATATATATATATATATTCATAGCACTAGACTTCTTGTATCCAGATATTATATATATATATATACACTTAAACTTACAAGTCAATATTAATTTCTAGAAATTCGGTACAATGGATGCTCAGAACAAATACTTTAAAAACTTCAATAAGAAATGATTTCATAAACGTCATATGATATTGTGAAGGTAGTATATTGGTGGTAAACGCAATCGTATTTACAATATATATATTTCATTTGAGCTACAAGTCAAGTAACTGAATAAAATCTATTATTCTCGTTACAAACGATTATTTTATCACTTTTGTGATATCGTTAATTAGTTAAATATGTATGCATGAGTTGATTTGCTATCAAAATATATTGTTCATGTATAATCATTATATCTAGTCATAATATAACAGAGGTTGGAGTTGGCTGAACCAAGTTGACAAGTTATTGCAAAATGTGGGCGTGTTTCCGTTGGAAATGTAATGTGCTTACAATAGAACTGTTCATCATCGGAGTTAAATGGACCGTGAATTGTAATGACCCTCATAAGTTGTAATATGCACAGTGCTTTAGTCGGAGCTGACGTACTTAAAATACTGTTCGGCGTTTACAAATTTAAAAACTAGTGTACAGTTGTTTAATGTGAAAGTATATTTTGTAAAGCTGAGAGAGTTATTAAAAATATTTTAAGTTTGAATAAATTTATTTTTGTTTTAATATCAAACGAAAAATCAAGTTTTGTATAGGTACGTACTTTTAGATTTACATCGTAAAACTGTATACAATTTATATTACATGTGATTGCGACTTTGAGGTACTGAGACGATGATGACAGAAATGGTTTTCGCCTTAAAACAAAAAACAAAAACATTTTGTAGCATATTATCATAACAATAAGTATTTACGACTTTATGCTGTGTAACGCGTTTCAGGTAAATCCCAATTTCATAAACACAAATCAATATTACTTTCAAAATGAGATACTCGAACACCTCAAGCATCACTTACAATGATAGTTGGGACAACTATTACATGTATATGAAGAATCGTAGCAAAAAGAAAGGAGAAGCTTGTAACATCAATAAGCATCAAATGGTTATGGATTCATCAATGGTTATTTTAAACTTTCATTTTTTTTACAATATACATATTTCATAGTTGTATTAATATTTATTTTACTGAATAACATTTAACATTAATTTTCTTCTATTTTTTTAAAATAATTTAATGTAACAGCAGATATTTCTTAGTGAAACTTCATATTAAAGGGTTAAATAAAGCAATAAAGCTAAAGTTTCAAAATTATTGCTAATTTAGTTTTATTGCTTTATTTAATCAGTTTTCCTCTTGTTGTTTAAAATCAACAAAAACCTTTCGGCCATCATCGCCTTATAAAAATGAATACTGTACTAGCCTATCACTAGCCTTGGAATACTATATAATATCATAAGAGTTGGTCGACAAATATTATTATTGACTCAGATGTTTACCACCACGTGTGTATAAAAATAATTAAATACTCTTCCACGGTTTCTCGTGTGATCATTTAAAATTTTAGAATTCAATGAGGGCGAAAAAAAATGATGTCTTAATTAAAAAGTGTTTTAGATAAAGCTGTCTTATCAGTCTTAAGGACATAATTAACCTTACAAGAGAGATACTCGACTTAAACTTTATAAAGCTTAAATTTTTTATATTTTTTTGTTTTCAGCAAAGGTTTGTAGTAATATTTGTAATTTATTTGAATTTGATCATAACTTAAAAAAAAAAAATGTTGCTTTCTTAAAAAAATATTTTTTAAATATCAATAATATTGTACACATTTTGATTGAATAATAATGTTTGTTATGTTATTATAAACTTTTATTATGTTATGTTATTATAGTTTCTCTCATTAAACATCAACATTATGCCTAACGATTTTTTTTTTCACTCATTACGATGACGAATCTTGGCCGTTCTTGTAGACAGGTGGTTAAAACAATAGACATTGCTGACAATGTGTAAGAATGGGGGAGAGAGAGAGAGAGAGAGAGAGAGAGAGAGAGAGAGAGAGAGAGAGAGAGAGAGAGAGAGAGAGAGAGAGAGAGAGAGAGAGAGAGAGAGAGAGAGAGAGAGAGAGAGAGAGAGAGAGAGAGAGGGAGAGAGAGAGAGAGAGAGAGAGAGAGAGAGGGAGAGAGAGAGGGAGAGAGAGAGAGAGAGGGAGAGAGAGAGAGAGAGAGAGAGAGAGAGAGAGAGGGAGAGAGAGAGAGAGAGAGAGAGAGAGAGAGAGAGAGAGAGAGAGAGAGAGAGAGAGAGAGAGAGAGAGAGAGAGAGAGAGAGAGAGAGAGAGAGAAAGAGAGAGGATTTGCAAACCTATGTACAAATATATAAATACAAGAATTTGTATGAATAAGTTCAATCAATAAAATGTAATTACTAACTATATCAAATTTCAATTTTTTTTACAAAGCCTTGGATAAATTTAAGAAATTAACAAATAATATATATTTTTATTATTTATTTCATACTTTTCATAAATCTATTACTGTACTTATTTTTATAATATAATAGATAATAATATATTTTCTTAAACAATAAAATACTATTGTTTATTATGAATTCTAAATAACGTTTTAATTTTTATATTTATTAATATGGTCAATTTTATTAATATTATAACTTTAATAATTAATATTTATGGCCATGATTATGGCCAGTTTTTAATTTTTTTTAACTAATTGGCGTTCAGACACTTTTTCGACTATAACAAACAACAACTATTAAAAAAATACAGTTTTAAACATTATAACCTAACAATTATAATCAAAAGAGCTCCAGTAACGGAAAAAATAGTATAATAACGTAGTCTGCAACTTAGAAATGGTGGTAGTTTGAAATATTTTCTGCTAGGTACCGGTAATATTTCGTGAATACATATTAGATAACTTTGTGTATCTTAAGTGTTCAGTATATATTAATGGTGCAACTGAAGTCGGCAAATAAATTATTAGGCACAGAAAATAAATTATCTTTCTATTATATCAGTTTTCAGTTGAATGTTCAATATTGTATGTTAAGAAGCACAACTACACCTTCCATGTTTATTAAAAATATATATCTACCAACATTAAATCTTTGATACATTAAAGAACTACTGAAATTGCTTTCAATCCACCAAATAAAATTAAACTATAATTCATCTTCATAAACAGCACAATTTAGTTATTCATTCATCAAACCATTCTTTATTAAGCTATGAAATAAATCAAATTAAATTTATCCCAGTCCGTGAAGCTTTGATAAATATCTTGAAACTTCAAATGAAAAACTGAATTTTAATTAATTACATTCCAGATTTCAGTTAGCCTATAATATGATGAACGTTTGAAACCGAATTAAATTTAAAATTTATGTTGGTGTAACCTTACTGATTGCTACTATAAAATGATATATTTATAGATCTTTTACTTGCCAGAGCAATCTTAAATAAACTATTAAAGTTTAGAGCTAGAGTCAGTCAGACAATATGAAAGTATATATAGTTATAGAACTTTAATACAAATTTAGTAATGGATTAGAGAGTAGCAATGTAAAACAACAGTTTTTGGTATATTGAATAGTAATACTAATATCAGAAAGTTGTAATTAAAACAATACATTTATATTGATACAAATTAACAACAAAATTTTTTTAAAAATATTTTACTAACAAGAACACAATAAATAATTTTTACCGTAATTGAAAACCATAATGTCACTCAAACTGACAAGGCGGCATTGAAGACAATAAAGGTGGAGTTGAGCACGACAACTAGTTTATGGTAAATGATTAACGACTGTTTTTTTTTGCAATCTTGTCTCTTTTAATACAGCATCAGAAGTTGGTAAAACGTTTGTATTCCGATGAAGTTATTAAATATAAATAGAATGTAAATTTTTCTTGTATAATAACATTTAATAATGATCATTATTATTTATTCACTTCTAGAAGCAAAGTAATGCAACAATTCCCCTGTATTTAATCTATTACTTATTCCAAATGTTGTGCAATAGGTGTTCATGTTTAAATAAAATAATAATCATTAGACAATTTTCCACAAACCGTGCAATTTTGCCATTTTGAAGAAGCGAATCAAATCAATTCTTTTACTAAGCCTGATAGGAAAGTTATTTCTAAAACATGCACATCTTGAATTAAACTGTCCAAAATACTTTCTCGAAATTTAAACACAACAATGGACTTAAATTATTTTGGTGAATTGGATTTATGATTAAAATATCTAATACATATTACAAGAGTAAAGAAGTTATGAATATAAAAATGAAATAATTACAATGTTTGAGAACAACGTGTCAGTTTAGTTAAAAACACAACTTATTTTAATGTTAGGAAAATAAGTTTATATGTGGTAAATGTCATAGTAACAATTATGCATGTGGGAAAAAAAGAATTGATTTTAGATTATTTCCACTCTAAATAACTGCAGTATTTAACATTTAGTTATTAGAGGCTAAATTAATCATTTGAATTGTATTTTCAAATGGCTGATTAAAAATGTATTCAACAGTCTTTTTTGTTAATGATTAATTTTTAATAATATTATTATTTTTAAATACTAATTGTGAATGATATATCTTATTTCTCAATAGTTCAAGATTGTATATTACGCTTGTTTTATATTAGGAATCATTTAATTTGTATTTTTCAATTAAAATGTTCGTTTTTCTTGCTTTTAGTATTTTAAATTTACAGTGAATTATTTTAAATTCTTGCTTTTGTCAAAATTTACAGTGTTTAAATTATGTCCTTTTATGTTATTTGGCGTCATATTGAAACCAACTATAATCGTTCTCTGGCTGAAGAATATAATACGATCTAAAAACTGTTTTGTTATATATATTTGAAAATCAATATTAAAAGTAAAGAAGTAAATTTACTTAAAAATAATTCTAAGCCTCGAAACGCAATATTTATAAGGAAGATTTTTATGACAGCTATTGAATATAATGAATATTTTTGTGTACTACGGTTTGTTGTTGTTTATTTTAGCAGTTTTTGAACTTGCTAAAACTGATAAAAAGTAATGATATTCTTGTAAACAAAAATTGAATTAGTTATTAATGCTACTTAGTATCCACATAAAAATATTTAAGATTGGCTTAAAGAATTGTTCTCACTAACATACAATCTAGTCTCCTAAATGTTTTTTTATCCCAAGCTGCAATTTTACACCACAGCCATCAATCTCATGGCCTCAAATCAATCACTCAAGTTTCCAAAAGAAAGGTTGGACTGACATCGTGCTTTTAAAAACAAGGAAGAAATTATTTGTTATAAAAGTATTGAACTAAGTTTATGTTAATAATAAATCTTGAAGTGTAATTTTATTAGTTCCAAATGTTGCAATAATCATTCATTACGTAACAATTGTCTTTGCATATCACTCAACAATCATGACTTAATTTCTATCAATAAGAGACGAAAATTATTGTTTTATAATATTTAATGTATATTTAAAATGGCAACCTGAGATGTTAACTCAATCAATAAAAGAAACACAAGATAAATACTGATATATTGTCAACTGATATTCAAGGATCGGATTGCAATGTGATTCAGAAAATTAGTACAAGCGGTGTTTTTATCTTAAACCGGTCAAGTGTTTGGTTGATAGATTTGACAAAATATTCTTTAGTAGACCTCACAGATTAATGTGAGTATAAAAATATTTATGCTCCGAAATTAGGTTAAATATCCATTCCAGTATTATAATTACAAGTACATATAAATTATGAATTTCTAGTGTGACATAAGTTTGGTTCCTCGACATACTAACAAATTATCAGGTTTAGATCAAAATTCTCTTTCATTTGATTAAACTCAAAACAAAATGTTATCATTTACGCCGCCTGCTTCGAATGCTCTTCGTTTCGTTCATTTTATGGTCGAGGCAGAGAGACGGTCTTCGTTTTTAAATAAAAACTGTACTATGTGGTACTGAGTATGCGCAAAAAGACATACTATTATAAAAAAAAAAAAAAAAAGAAAAATTAGACTAAATATTTATAACGAGGTTTATAAAATGAGAATTTTTTTAATTATTTTAAAATTAAATCATAAGTTAAGAAAGACTTATGTCTTAACCTCTACTACAGACATCGCAACTCGAACTTATTTGAAGATCTGAATAACTTCTTAGAATTTTTCTTGTGAACTGATAGGTACATAATTAGATTAATTTCAAGAACTATATTGAACTCAAAATACTCACAGTACGAAGTCATATTTTGTAAACAAAAGAAAACTTGATTTGATTTGACTTGATTTTCATTTGAAGTAAGCTTGTAGACAGCATATTAGTCGACGTTGGCGGCTTGGTAGGAGGAGACTGTAAAATGTTAAATTTAATAAGGCTGTCACGCTGCAGCGTAAATACGATTGTGTGGAATACCGAAAAACATTTTTAAAGGATTTATTCTGTGTGCACGTGACATTACATGACTGGTGTTATTATTTGCCACTTTATATGTTATTTCAATAAAAATCTCTTTAAAGAGGTTTGTAAAACAAATTACGTATAAGATGATGTTCTTTTTCCCGAATATATATCTGTTTTCAAACAAGTCTACATTCAACATTATATAGAGATGTAGAAAATAGATAAAATATATATAAATAAAAGAACTGATTTACTTTTCTAGTTAGGAACTGAAAATAAAAATTTAGAAATGATGTCCTGGCATGTTATTTATTTGTGCACTATCATTTGTAATATACTATTGCCGATTTTTATTTAGTTTTGCTATCTCCCATATCATTTTCAGTCATGCATTTATTTCTGAAGAAGTTAAGTGGTTTAAAATACAAAATTGTACCAACCAATATCAATCTTTATATATAAATATAAATCCCATTAATAAAAATGTTACATAAATACAACAATATAACTCCTATTTGGAAATCGTTGAAAACACTGTTAATTTTAAATATATCAATATTGTGTAATGCAACCACAATTTCTTGCGTTATTAACTCACTATATTGTACTCCTGGCACTATAAAGGCACATAGGCTACACATTATAATAATCTGAGCTAATAATATGTAAAATCATACGACTTTCGCTTAACAGACGATTGCAGAAATAAACAATATGTTCTTTGCAATCAGACTTCTTGGTGAACTTTATTCTGTGGTGAACCTTATTTAATCATGTGGGTTCATTTTATCCATTTCGAACCCAAAAAATAGCAACTATGTCACATGTACAAAAATACAAATAATAACCATTAGTTATTGTAACGCATTTTGTAATTTATGTTTGTGTAATTCTTATTTATTCAACGTGTACGATATGTAGAGGGCACACATTTTAAATAAATGGATTAATATAAAAATATTATAATTAATATATTTTTGTTCATTTCAGGTGAATTGTCTTTATTTCAACTTAAACCTGTGTTATTTTTCCGAAGATAATACTACTATCCAGACATATAAAACTAGTTAATGAACTGAACTTTTGGACTTAAATTAAATTAAAAATATGATAATTAGTTAATTATTTGTTTCCCATTTAATTCAGATATATACAAACACATTTACATATTTCTATATTTTGGAGAAATACACGATTACGGATAACAGGGTCAATCAGACTGGCTATGCTATCCTTGGAATTACCAAGGGATAGATAAAGGATGTATTGGGAAGCCGGAGACAACAAACATTAAATAGCTCTTGTTTACTTCTTTTAAAAATTGTTTTTTTACAAATATTTCAAGAAATTATATCTAAACAATTTGATTGACATTAATAGTCTCTTAAATGTTTTTTGGATTCTTAGTGTAAAACGTAAAATCGTAGCTTTTATGATAATTGACAAATAATAATCTTTCACTTTAGGGAAGCGTTCAAGCATTTCATATTGAGGCAGGCTTCTAAATCAACCGTCTTGATATAACTGTTACTATTTCGTTCCAATTATAAATAGGAAACATTTCGTTCTATTTCCGACTTCTAACCTTGATTCAAAATTAGATCTTTTGAATTTGTTATGTGTCCTTACTTTATATGAACTTATTTTTAATGAAAGTAAAATATAATAAACTTGAGTAAATAAATTATTTTAATAATGGTTAATTATTATTATTGCAATTTTTTTATGTTACTCAGAATTTTCTGTGGACATTTTCGAAATTGGAGGCTTGCACACCAGTGGGTACTAATTAAACATAAATTATGAAAGCCAAAATGTGTTGGATACATATAAGCTTAATTAAATACTTTTTTAAATAATGTAATTAAGCTAATATCTTGGATTTATATAATTTGAATTTATTGAAAAATAAAGTATTATATTTGATCAAAATTATCAGACCACTCCAAGTACAAATCAAGAAATAAAGTTTTGTTCAAACTCCAGTAGATAAATTATAATTTATGTGAAATATGAGAAGATGTTTAAAGCAAGCATTATTGTTGTATTCTTGATACAATTTAAATAATTTATCCAAAATTATTTTCACTTTTCCTGGATTAAATGAAACACGAATAATTAATACAATATGACCTCATTTCCCCATCCTCTTTAAAGTCGGGGTAAATTGGTTTGGCTGAAACAGTTGAAGTGTGTTATTCACAAAATAATTGTTATGAACTTCTTTGAAAGTGAATTTAATCGCCTCGTAACTGATTCGCTTACTTAATCTGTTAACATTTTACCGTTTGATTTGTTTGACCTAAATTTAATATATTTTGAAGTTTGACAAGTTAACAAAAACGATAGTTTTATAGGAACGTTGTTTATAATCGTATTTCTATGTATTTCCATTCATACATACACGACAAAGTCAAAATAAATGAACCAACCAATTTGACCGAAACAAAAATTAATATTAATTTCAAGTTCAGAGTTTAAAAAATTAAAAATCTTATTATAAATAATTGTTGTTTAAATGGTAGGAAACTCTCAGCGCATAAAACTCCAGTTTTAAATTCCTTAAATTGTGTTTTCTAATAGCTCTAAGTTAAAAATAGCAGATATTTTTCAATTAAAAATATCTTCTCAGAAATAAAAAATATAAATTAAACATAAGTCAACTTATTTTACAAATTTTGGCTATGGCTGTAGACAGGTGTTGAAGAAATGAAGACTGCGAATTTATTTGCCTCTCACTAGACAGTGAAAACATTCATTATTTTAAGGCTATTAACTACGTATTTATAGTGATAAAGCTTTGCTCCACAAACTGTCAGCAATAAACTTTAAGGAAATAATCGTAAATTAAAAATAAAATTATAAATAAAATAAAGCCAGATGAAAAAAATTTCACTTTATTCAAGCTTATTTTTATTTTCAAGACATGTTTAAATAAAATATTTCTAAATCTAATTCCTGTACCCATTTTAATTATTTACGTTAGAAGTAAACTGTAAAATTGATTGAAACATGAATCTCTTTCTTGCAATGGAAACGATAATTTGATTTTAAGTTACTGAATACGTGATGAAAATAATTGTAGAGGATTTTACCTTGTTTTTGATTTATGAACGTAACTGAGGATTATTTAGTTATTAAAAACACATAATAAATAGTTTTGAGCATTTATAAGTAGGGTTTTAATGGTAAGGTTTAAAAAATGAAATATCGGTGTTAATAATTTAGTGTATTTCATCCAATTCATTTTTTATTTATTAGTATTATAATTTAGTACGAATAAAAAATAGCAATTAATAAAAAAAAATTTAGTTTTGTTTTTGTATGCTATTCACGCATGCAAGTTGGAATGAATCTGGAGTCCCAGAGGCTCACTCATAGTGAGTGCAGATGTGGCGTACCCGAGGACCTAGCTGGATATATACCTTGTTTCATGTAGTCTTGGGTTGGACCAACTCTTGTTCTTTTCCGACCATGACTCTATTATAGTATTCGAGCGCGAGGGATCTTTAGTTTGATATTTTCTACTTTTTTTATAAGGTGTTGATGACTGAAATGTTTTTAAAATGGAATGAATCTGTGTGAATTAATACCCATACAAAAGAATCTTTTTTGAATAAAATAACATTACTTATGTGTCTAAAAATATCCTATTACATTTCTTCTTCTTCTTCTTCTTCTTTTTTTTAACTTCAACTGTATATGAAGGAAAACAATCTTTAGGGTTTTTGTGTCTTTAATTTGATGTTATACCTACTTGAATAGTGTACTTAATTATAATTGTTTGATTGTCAACTAATTAAATATTCTAAGTAATCTATTAATTTTAGTAATATTCTACTATTGAGCTTTCTTCTGGTTTTAAACGATCTGTAGTTGTTATTCAAATTTAATGTCTACTAGTTACAATAATTATAGTTGAGAACAGCTGATGCTATTTAAATTTCAAAATATAAAGCAAAATTTTAAAAATTGTAAATAAAATATAAAAATAATATGTAATAACATGTACGCAGGGTGTTTAAATAATCAATACAGCTTAAAACATATAATATAAATGTAGAAATTGTATCTGAATTGGTTAGAAGAAATTATGTTTTGACTAAGAAGAAACATTGCACTGTTTTTAAAAATATTTATAGTACCTCTGATATTTTCTGTAACTTAGAGACTTAATAAAAATAACGAAATTAAAAGTTATTAATTAATACATTATCTGATATTAATGTATTTGTCATACATCTTCAAATTATTGATACTTAATAAAATTAACGAAATTAAAAGTTATTAATTAATACATTATCTGAGATATTTGTCATACACCTTCAAATTATTGATCACAATCAAATAGAGTGTAGGATAAATTGAATGTAATTTGTTTTATAGTTCTAAATAATTTAATTGGTTGTGGATGAAGACGAATTGCAGGTTTCGTGTATTTGATGGAGAAAAGCACTTTCGTTAATTGTTTAAATTCTACTATAATGTTCGCAGTATAAGCGTGGTTACCAACCATCCAAGCAGTAGAGCTTGTATCATTCAGTAAACAGTTCGCCACAAATAACGGTAAAGTATAATGTGAAATTACACAGCAATAAAACTTACTATTAATAATTTTTGCACAATCAGGGGTTTTCAACATGAAATACCCATTAAAACGATTGCTCTATAAGAGTTTGATTTAAGTTTGCTTAGAAATTTTTAATTAAATCATTTTAATTTTGAAATGCAGTTGGTAATTAATCAAACAATTGATTCTGTTACATTGTTCTGGTATTTAACCTTACAATATTGTAAGCTATATTATCTGGAGAATTTTAACAAAGAGGACATTTAACGCTATTACGAGTAAAACTTAATTAAATTATTGAACTTTTATAATGAAACAGAAAATCTTCTAAATTCTGACAAATTAAGTATTTGACAAAACAGATAATATTTTTCTCAAATAATTAATATCTTAGTATTTTTTCAAAGCGAAAAACCATTTTTGTCAATATCGCCTTCACATCTAGAGCATACGATGGTTCACATTAACTGTAAAAACTATACCTAAAAAAAAAAAAAAAAAAAAAAAAATGAAATAAAATCATAAAACTTGAACAATAATAAAACTAGTTAACAATCGTAAATTATCTTAAGGTTTAAAACAACAGCATAACATGTTACAAAGCTGAAAAGAGGCCCTGCAACAAATGTAAATTATGAAACAAAACATGATATCTTACAAAAGTGTGAAGAACCCCTGGAACAATTTAACAGTTGTAACCTATCAAACAACAACAAAACATATTAAAAGTTTTAAAGAAGCTCTGCAACAATTTAATGCAATACAGAGTTGTAAAATGGCCCTGCGAAAGTTAACAATATCAACATTTTTGTAAAACTTAATAAACAACAACAAAAATAATATTCCCGTACTGTAAACGGGCCCTGTAATATTTTTTCAAAATATTACATTTTGATTCCAAAAACATTCAGGCGACGTAAAAAGGACAATACACCACAGTATGAGGATTATACCCCAACATCCCTTGAATCGAATTGGGTAAAGAGATTGCCCTACGTACACCTGTTATTAAAAAATACTCAATTAAGATGTGTATAACTGTGAGAACAATCGACTGAATGAACATTATGATGGATTCCCGTATTCCATCAGAATTCCAAGAGAAATCATGCAATGACGTATGCAAAAACGGGTAAAATACAATTTCCTCACGACGATTAACATGTATGAATGTGATTCACGGACGCACAGTATCTTTAATTTCTCACAGCTTATGTGTCCATTCTTCCTCCCATCGCCTAACAATTAATACCAATTTAGATGCCAAAACACGTTGAGTGACTGGCATCTGACTTATAGCTTCCTTTGTTGCTTTGTCAGATTTTGTGTAATAAGAGACAAATATTTAATGTAGATGAGCGCGAATATTACTAAAATACTAACCTCATTTTCTTTCTTTTGATTTATTTTTATTAATTTTTTTTTTTTTAATTAAATATTTTTTTATAAAACAATTACACGTTTCTGGATTAATATCCCATCATCAGAATAGTTTCACTCCTTGGAGGTCGTCAGAACATTAAGAACACGTAACACAATACACTAGACGGGTGCTCACCACGACATTTGAGGAACGACTATACTTCGGATTACGTATCAGATATTAGGCTTACATGGTCCGTCCTTATCTTGTATTTTCATGGTTGTGTCATACAAGGAGTTGGATTTAAATTTGAGTTGATCGTTCAATAAATTATCTTAACTGTTTATAAAAGCCACGTATATTTCAAATTCCTCCATGTCACTCATATATCTGCGAATATTATGTTGTGCTATATATTTATAGACTTGATGTATTTTGAGTTATCACCGATCCACCATACATTTATTGTTATAGTTTTAGTTGCTGTCAGATTGCGTTATCACATTAAACCACAAAAGGGAAATATAGGCTATTATGGAAGTGTTTTTATAATTTATTTTTATTTACAAAACTGTACAACATATTAATTTCCTGAAATAATCAATATGGCCATTGTACTGTACATGCTAATTTATCAAATCGAAACGTTTCGAGTGTTTTAAATGTTTGTTTTTTTTTAAATTAACTTAACTATATAAAATATTTTACCTACTCATTGTAGGATTAACAATTTAACATTATATATATACGAATATAATATATAATACCTAGTTTTGAAATTTGATTAGCGATGGTAGCTAGTCTGTAGTTATATAAAGAACATTAATCATTTATTCAGTTTATTTTTTTACTTTGTAGGCTATAGATTACGTAAATATTGTTTTATGAATGAGTGGTGTCAAAAATGTGGTTACAAATATTGGATGTTAAAATAATTCGCAATTATTATTGATTTGTTTCCCTATTTTTTTAAGGGGAGACGGACGTAAATTATCCTGAAAATTTGGAATTTTTTAAAAATAATTTTATTATGCCTTCTCGGAAAACAGCGATATATAATATGTCCATATACACACACATATCTACTACAGACATAAAAAAATCATAAACATTTGTTAACCAAGAGAGCGCATGATGACACTCTTTCATCACACATCTTTTGTAATATGCATCACGTAGATATTGTGGCTTGCTACCTGAATTATTTTGATGAGTTTTACTTTATGGGCTGGCCAGCCTTACAACAGTTTATAAAAGCATCTAACAAAACAGTTTTTATGCTGAATAGTATTGGTTATGTTTACAATTTTTGTAGTTTGGTTTGTTATTGTGATTGTTAATTGTGTTTGTTTCGTTTTTTAACATGACGAAGTAAAAAAAAAAAACTTTGTAAAAAGAGAACTTTCAGTGGAAATCAACATTTAAAACTAAACTCAATAATACTAAAGCGTCTCTTGGAGATACGGAAAGTTAATGTCAAACTAACCGACATAAAGACTCATAAATGTAGGAGTTTTTAAGATATGACCTCAATGAAGGAAACAGTGCAAAGATTTGGGTACTAAATGACCTAGGATTTTCAAGCAGTTACTCCCCGTATGATTATACGGGGAGTAACTACTTGAAAATCCTTCACAACATTGACAGAGACCGCATCAAGAAACTCGGAAAAGAGTGTGAGTTAGTGAAACCACATGCTTGTATAGTAAGGAAGAGGCTAAGAGTTGTAGAAAAATTGATGACGTTTGAAATTTTGACATCTAATAGTAATAAATATGCGGACCTTCTACCACTTTTATGTATTTTTAACTAGAAATGGATAAAGAAAGAAAGAAATTTTAAAAAGAAAGAAAATATTTACTTACAAAAATAATTATATATTTTTTATTTAAAAAATAAATTGATTTAAACTGGTTAGAAGTACTAACATTAAGATAAAAAAGAACAGAAACAAATTTCAAGACTCTGGTTCTAATGCTTTCTGAGAAAATTAGTACTCAAAATATCAAATATTACATAGCGCATATAAAGACGCCCGTCTTCTCTCAATAAAACCATACACAAATAGTTATAATGGTGTCAGTAACATCTATAATCTTTCAAGTGTAATGAGACACAGTTTCACAGCTGTCATTTAACCTACTGCATTTAAACAATGTCAAAGAAAGCCAGAATACCATAAAGCAGGGTATTTCAATTAGTTTTGTTATTCCTAAGTAGTATTGACAATAAGTAATACGATATTGACAACGATATTGGAGTATAATTTATGTCTTAAATTAAAAGACATTTTTATATATTTATTTTATAAATCATATATAGACATATTTTATTTAATCATGAGAAACTATTTTAGTCTAGGGAAGAAAATAAATAAACGTCAGGTAACATTAGATAATGCACGGCAATTAATTTTTACTGTAATTGTAAACCATAATACTGTAGCACTCAAACTGACAAGGCGGCATTGTTGAAAAAAAAACAAAGGTGGAGTTGAGCAGGACTATGAGTTCTTGGAAAATGATCAGCGAGTTTTATTTATTGTCGTAATCTTGTATCTTTTAATAAGGCACCGATTTCAGAATAAAGTTAGCATTCCGATGAAGTGGGTAAGTACGTCCATCGTGTAAATTATAATATAAATGCCTCTTGTATAATAGCATTTAATAATGATAATTATTTATTTACTGACATTTAGAAGCAATACCTTTACTATTTTAATTAAGAAAAAATGTTTTAATGAATAACATTTTTGTAATAGACGATCATGTTTAAATGAAGTATAAATAACATTAGTCAATTATACCACAAAACTTGGAGTTTTTCCAGAATTGATGCGATGTGTGACATGAATACGGTTAATTCCTTCACTAAGTCTGTTAAGAAATCTATATCTAAAACAAATCATGAAAAACTTCCTAGAATGTTTTCAAGAAATCTCATGTTCTACACACATCATTGAGTGTTTGTTCTTTGATTCTTTAACTGGCTATAGAATACAATTACAGATGAAATATTTGTTTTGGAATATCCTTGTCATATCCATATTACATTTGCACAAATACTAACTTAAATATAAAATATACTACATTTTGCAGAGTAAATTACCAGTTCAGTTATTGAAATGTTGGAAACTAATAGGAGATACAAAATTTTGAAATACGACGCATATTTGGTTCATATATATATATATATATATATATATATATATATATATATATATATATTTAAATTCTTTTAATAGGTTGCCATTGGTGTTATTATAGTTTTGTAAATTGTTACTTATGAATGTCTAGACACTTAATGGTCTAGAATGTAATTAATGGTTTTAAGACGGGGAAAACAATCTGTTAGACGATGTTCAAAAATATCATGCTTTAATTTCTATGACAATATTGTAGTTATCAACGTTTTTTCATTAATTGTATCTAAAAACGTGTATTCTTTCAAATCTATAATTATTTATATCCCTTGCTTTTACTTTTACTAACCATATATTTTGTCTCACAACTTTTAATTATTATTAAACCAACATTTGGGACAACTACGGTTTTACAATACTAGAATTGAGCTTGATTTTAACTAATGTTTGAAATTAAATTTTTACTGGCGGCTGTAGTCAACACAATTTTAGGTGGTAGATGTAGTGGTGATGATTTATAAATCTAGAGTAATTTTAATTAGATTCTATCGGTGAGCTCTTTGTCGACGTTGTTAGCCGTGTCTGTTTTGTGACGTTGTTCTAGTAGATTCAACTTTTGACCTTGTTTTAAAAATATTTTTAATTACGTATTTTAGTTAGTGTATACGTTTTCACTAGCACGTTTATAACTTCAAATTAATTAAATACCGTCAAGACGCTATTTTATGCATATTTATAGAGGGGGTGGGGAATGCATTTCACAACAACAGATGACATGTATTCTCTTGTTTGTTTGTGAGATTTTCCGGTGTGGAAAATCCACTAAACTGTAAGCCTCCATTTTAAATTGTTAGCATAATTTTAGTCAGAACTTCGTTTGCAATACTTTTCACGCCCTTCCTAGTTCCAAAGAAATCTTTTAGATATTTTGTTATATTTTCAATTTCCGTTTTGTTGTCCCAACGTGGTATTACGCAATTTTATGTGATATCGAGCATCTAACATTACCGGACATTGTCTGTCAACATTTGTCACGAGTTTTTGTCGCAACCGACTAAGAAGATATAATTTTATTCACAAGAAGTCAACTCACAACGTAAGTAATTTTGCCAATGGAAACATTGACTGAACATATCACGTCCGGAAAAAACT